>PVHX01000141.1:0-228995 GCA_004024805.1 Geosciurus inauris
CTGCTGATCCAAGGTGTTACAGTTTTAACTCCTATACGGTTATAGTTTCCCTGCAGGGTTTCGTTACTTCTCCTCCAGTAGGTGGCGTTGTCCGTTGTTTGCTGGACTTTCCCGGCTGGTATCCTTGGTACTGGTCCCAGGCCAAGGTGAAACTCTGGGCCGCTGGTGGAGTCGCTGTTCCACCGTGGCCAAGGTTTGCCCCCAGGTGTTCACCTGCGCCCCCTGGTGTGTAGGAAGTTCCGCTGTGTTAGAAGGTGGTCCACAAAGAACACTAGCTGGGGTTCCGCTCAGGAGACAGTCAGTCCACAGAAGCAACTGCTAGCGGTCTCTCGTGGTTGGGTGGGCACTGGGGCTCGGCACCCTGTGCGGAAGCAGGCCCGGCACGCCTGGGGTAAACTCCGGGCTGAAGCCCTGGGCCGAATCCCCCACCTCAACTGCACTCCACTGGTCGGCGCCGAAGTCACTCCTCCCGGCTACCGCTGCCTCCTGGTGGCCCTGCGCTCACACACGCGAGTGAGACTCTTGCGTGGGGCGGCAAGGCGCAGAGAGCTGCCAAAAAACTGGTTGGAAGCTGGCACCCCGCTACTTCCAGTCTCAGTCTCGGATAGCCGGAGCCCTGGGCCGAGGCCCGGGCTGCAACCGCGTTTCTCCGGCCGGAGCCGAAGCCACGCCTCCCGGCTCCCGCTGCCTCCCGGTCATCCTGTGCTCACACACACACCAGCGAAATTCCTGCGTGGGATGTTGAGCCGCAGAATGATGCCAGGAAGCTGGCTGGAAAACGGCGCCTCCACCACTTCCAGCCCTGGTCCTTGAGAGCCCAGCGCAGAGTGGACTGTCCAGGCCGCCATCTTGGAACCGCCCCCCAACAGAGCACTCCTTGATGTACTCTTAATGGAAGCTCCAAACACTTATTTTATTAGCCTTTTTGACCAACCAGAATTTGAGACTGTGCTATTCCTATCTCTGGTAAGGAGCCCCTGGGACTTCGTGATTGAACAGCAGAGAAGGCCTTTGCAGAAACTCTCCCTCTCTTTGGGTCTCTGGAAAATGGAAATCATTGAGAGTGAACCCAAGGCAGATGATCAGCAACCCTGACTCTCTTTTCAAGAGGAAAAGTGGAAACAGAATACATATAGTTATTGTTTTAATTTCCAAAAGTTAGTCTTTTTTTGGATCCACTGTTTCCTAAAATGGGAGCTACCTGGCTGCAGCGTATCACCACCAAGATAAAGATGAAATTTTTGGTGTCCTTTGGGAATACTCCTAGGATGTGTGCAGTGAGGGCAGGCAGGTGTTCTGTCTTCCTCTTTGGAGTCGGAAGTTCTTACGACTAGGATACCACGCTGCCCATCCCAGCCTGCGTGAACTTGCAGTCCAGTCCTGCTCCATCCTCTCTGCCTGCCACTGGGCACTGCCTTGGCAGCCCTGTTCTCTCATACACTCTGCCCACGTCTTCCCTGTGCTCTGCACCTCTGATGCTCTGCTAGCCTCATTTTCCTCTTTTCTTTCCCCGGTTCTTCAAAAGCATTCACTGTTTCTTTCCACTGGTCTTCCCTTTAAGACCACAGCAATGATTCTTCATTGATCTCCAAGTATTTCTTACTATATATCCTCCTCCTTGCTTCAGCCCACCTCACCAAGTCAAGGGATGGCCTTTGTCATTAATCTCACCTGTTTACATTTTGCCTTTTGTGAAGTTAGAACCATATAAAATTCCTGAAGTACCACACTTCCATACTTATAACTGACTTTGAAGTTCATATCCATGCAATATGTGATGATTCAGATGTAACCATGTATTCTAGTACATTCTTCCTGAATTAATCTCCTAGTGAAAATGTTACTTTCACTTTACTCTGCCCACAGCACAAGTCTCTGCCTGGATCTCAAGGCCCTCCAGCCATCAGTTCAACAAATTCAGTTAGGTACATGACCCAATAATAAAGTGCAGCTTGAGTCCTAAATGTTAGAGAAATTTAGGGATTCTGTAATTTAATGGACAGGGACACAGGAATACTGTATCTATGTTCATTTATTTGTAAACTAAGGTTTGGAAATTTCTATTACTTGTCTGAGGTTAACTAGCAAGTTAAAGAAGAATTAGGTCTAGGACACCTAAGGCCCAATAAACTTCTCTATTCCTACTTGACTGGACTTCTCTTTTTATGTTTCAAAAAATAAATTTTGATTAAAATAATTTTGTATGTATATGGACATTTATCTATTATGTATATTATCTGTATATTATGTGTATGCCTGTATATTATCTGTATATTATGTATATTATCTATTATGTATATTACCTATTATCTGTATGTATATGTATATTTATCTATTAAGATTTCTCATATTCTAAAAAATCAGATCAATAACTGGACAACCTCATTAAAGTCCTCCTATAGAATTAGAACATGCCCTAAACCAAGAGACCAAGAAAGGATTCTGGCCTGTCCACAGTCTTTGTTTGATTATTTTCTGGTCGTGTAAACCAGAACAATTGTTGAGGCTATGTATTTTTTTTTAACTCTGGCTTCTTCACCTATTATCAAAATTTCCCTGTAAGGCTCAGGCTGTGCCTTACAGGTGGCCAGCAAGCACGACCGTCACCAGCAGGTTGCTGTGTGTTCAAGTCCACAGGTCACTCACTCTTTTCCTCCCGATCAGTTTCTTCCTATCTCAATGCCCTAACAAGAAATCTAATAGCTCCTTCTTGCTATATCTCCTCAAACTCAAGTACTGAGAGCTGACATAGTTCAAATGTGTTCAGCTCCATTTGCAAAGAGGAATAACAGGTAAGTGAGACCAGCCACCAACGTGGTTCTTGGATGGCTTCCTCTTGACAGCACTGTGGACCAGCACTTCACTGTCCTGTGACTCTCTGTTCCATGGCTCTCTGCTAGGCCAGGACTCTCAAGTGGAGCTACATAAATGACACAAACAGTAAGTATTACATAGACATTTTAAAATGCAATTAACCCCATGGATTTTATTGACCTTGGACCTTTGGGTTTCCCCAATCACACTGAAGCACTGGCAGCATAGTTTATGGTTTGGCGGAAGCTGTGGAGTATACGTCACTGTGCAGCAGTGACTTAATCGAGAGATCTCTAGAGCAGACTGTGAGCATTGCATTTGAAAGTGGGTGTTTATTTGAATTGGGGCTCATGTCCGTGGAGATCCACCACGCAGACAAATGTGTGTATAAATGTAATTCATGGGCGAGGGGAAGCTATTCCAAGGGTAAATGAATCACAAGAGTCAAGAGGAGTTAACCCACCCTCCTCAGGGAATCATCCAGCAACTGGAATATAGATGAGGCACTTGTTGCCATCCTTGATGACCCTTCTGTGGAGGAAAGGATGGATTGCTTTTGTGCCCTGTGCTCTCTTAGTGACACTTACAAACCCCTTTATCTACATTTTGGGTTACGTGGATGATCCCCCAGATGTCTGCTTGGTAAATTTTCACCGGATCTGATATTTGGGCTCCCTCACAGTAGACATATGAAGACAAGTCGCCCTTACACACACACTGGTACACGGGTGGGCATTTTGAATAACATGACCTTACTTGCAATAAACACCAAGTGTGTGAAAGCAACCCCCACCCCCTTCACAACACTTGATTATATAGCCCAGTTGAAGAACCTCAAGTACACAGCCTGCAGAGTGAAGACCCAGCTTGGTGCCTGGTAAGTAGGGCCCAGATCAGTGAAATCCAAGGTCCTAGGCTTCCGCAGAAGTTCATGTTCCTTATAATGCTAACTTTTTGTGTGCCTCCTTCAAGCTCAACAATCTCTCTGTGTTGCTGCAAATGAGAAAATAAGCTAACACCAGCATATCAGCTTGTCATAGCAGAACCATTTCAAATTTTCCTTGCGTATGGTAGCTTATTGCATCACAATTTCTAGAGAAAAGCTTCATTTTCACAAATCCAACCCGCTGACTCAGCATGAGCATATCTGAGTTGCCTCTGCCTGGAAGAGGAAATCCTTAAATGGACACAAGTTGTATTTGTGTGGAATTACAGGAAGGTGAGGCTGTAGGGAACGGATGTCATTCTGTTTTCCGTTTCAACTCAAAAGCCACATTTTCACATGCTTACCATAACAGCTAGTGAAAATGCAGTTTACCCTTAGCAGGGAACCAACTCTGGCAGCCCCGGAGCCCCATGGGATTCCTGCAGATAACATCAAACGGGACAAGTAGAGCAAAAAAAAAACAGGGTAAAATTGAATGTGTCTTAGGGAGGAAAAACCCTAATCGTGATCAGAGGTTTTATGACGATCTTAAATAATGTAAACTCTGCTGGTCTCAGGAAGCTCAATGGAATGTGAAAAAACTTTAGAAAAATTCCGGCTAAGCTTAGCCAGTGAAAACTCAGTGTCAGGCTCCCAAACAGGCAGTTTGTTTGTTTCTTTGTTTTAAATCAAAGGTCAGAAGGCAGTGAGAAGTGTCCAAGGAGAAAAATGGTATTCAAGTCAACAGCAAACAGAGAAAAAGTGCTCAGGAGCAGGGTCACTTGCGACTGCCTGACACTGAGGATGGACAGGGGTGACTGCTGAGATCCAGGTCAGCAAGGGCGGCAACACACTCAAGATGACACTCCTGAGAAGGATGGTGTGCTGGGGGCAACCATCCCCCATGCACAGGTCTCTTCAGGACCCTTCTCATCACCTTGGCCTCACAGTCTCAGTCCTGCTGACCGGTGCCGTGAGGATGCCCCACGTACTTCACCCGGAGATGCCCTGAGGGCACAAAATCTAAAATGCTTCTACAATACCAAGCCCAGAGTTCACATTCACACACAAGTGAAGCACATCAGATAAAAGATGTTTGCATGGTACAGATACCTAGGAACTCTGAAAGTGAGCAGAAGATGAGAGGAAGGCATTCAGGGTTCTTGAACACATGACATTAGAATTATGGGGAATCTTCTGAAAATTCATCTTTCCTGATCCTGTAAGAAATGAGAGCAAGGGCTTTAATTTCTTCATTAAGGCCATTTAGCGAGCATCTACTACACTCTGGACCTCCTGCCACGGCACCAGGCATACACCGAAAGATAGTTCCCCTGTCTAGCAATAAAGAGCAGCCAACAGTCAGCCCATGCCTGTGGAGAGCCAGGGTATCCAAGTGTCCAATCCAAGTGCAGCCCCTGCCAAGAGCAGCTGCAGTTCAGCCTCTTTTGTCTCCTGTTTCTCAAAATCCTCCAACCTTGTTCCCACCACCTCCACTTCACACTCCCAAGTCCCTGACCACTGACCCTAGTAACACACACGTCCAGTGAAGCACTCTTCCAACATCACCCTTGGCGTTCTTCAAAGCCAAGGTCACATGCTACTTTGTGTCACAAGCCTGAGCAAGGCTAAGGGAGCCAAGAGCACACCCAGGACTGAGCCTGGGGATCACTGGGCAGCGTGTGTTTCCAGAAGGCCCTCGAGGGCAGAGTTGATGCTCAGCTGAGCACAGACACAGTACTCTCCCAGTGGGAAGGCACCTCTGCCCCTCAGTACACATTACCAATGTTGGTCCCCCATGGGCACAAGAGTTCCCCGTGCCCCCTCCTCTTCATCTCATCATTTTTCCTCCTCCCTACTGCGTGTCTGCCTATGAAGCATGTAGACAGTGTTGGAAACAGTGAGCCTCGCAGGGAATAATTTTCACAGAGACCAGACAATTAAATCATCCCAAATCTCATAATTTAAGCGTCTACAGATGCTCTATGAACTGAGGTTTATGGTTCTCATTAGTTCATCATGCTCAGGAATAGCAGCTCTGCTCCCAGATACAGTTCATCCTGAAACTGAGGTGCAGGATGGAGAGCGTGTGGGTGATGTTCTGGGCATGCTCAAATGTGTTGAGGCTGAGGAGAAAATCCAGTTCTTGCCCCATCTTGGCCCTGCTTCCCACAAGCCCCCCGCTCCATGCATCCTTGAGCTGAGCCTTCTTCAAAGGAAAAGAGACATCGAATGCAGACCAACGTGCTATGGGAAGGGATTTTCATAAGATATCTTGAATCATTTTTCAGTCCAGATACGCATAAGTCCCTAGACCAAAATCTACAGTCATGACCAATGTGCCTGAACAGAGGGTGTTCTTTGCCACTCATCCTATGGATGTTGAGTGGATGGACAGAAGTAAGATGCATGATGGTTTCTTTGAGAAACAGGGAGAAACAGCGGGTACTTCCTCAGACCAGTAGTCTCAAAAAATACGTTAGAAGAGTGTCAATACTGTGATGGATGGTACAGAAAGTTACTGAGGAACAACTGGTAGAATGAAATAAGGACCAAATGAGTGATCAGCTCAGTTCTCCCAACTAACTCAATGGATTTTCTTAACATGCCTGGCTTCGGTTTCCTCATCTGTGTTAAGGGTATTTCAATTACTGGTTTTCTGTGGTCTATAATTTTTTAAAAATATTTTTTAGTTATACATGGACACAGTGTCCTTATTTTGTTTACTTATTTTTATGTGGTGCTGAAAATCGAACCCAGTGCCTCACATGTGAGAGGCAAGCGCTCTGCCACTGAGCCACAACCTCAGCCCCTATAAATTTTTTGATCCATGAAATTTTATGCTGATATGTGGCTTTTAGACATTTTAATAAGAAGCAGAACTGTTTATTCAGTACAATTTATTAGAAAACATCATTCAAAAATACAAATAAATAAAAAGCAAAACTGTTGCGGTTACAGAGGAGGTCCCCATTTTAAAAACAGGCATGCAAACATCAGCAGAAGACTTCTTCTCTATAACCAAACAGGTTGAGAAATAAGGAAAAAGCTAAATATGAAGACAAAAAGTAGAATTGAAGAAAGTGGCTATAACTCTAAGAGCCAAACAGGCTTGCTAATATTCAACCCTGGAATCAGGTCAACATTGGTGCACAGTGAACTGGGACAGAGCTCAGGCGAGGTGGGGCACGGCTTGAGCAGGCACTCTTCTTGTCTCTGAAACGCTGACGTGCACTTTGATCAAAAACAAAAACAAAAACAAAACACATCCAGACCCTTGGGAGGTCCTGGATTCTAAATACCCTGCAAACCTCACAAGAGTCGGCTGTCGTGCAGGCGACTCAGCGACAGCTTACTCCTTTCCTGCAGAGAACTCACTCTGTGATCATGGTGGGGATGCAGTACTTCCCCAAGTGTAGGAGAACTTTGCTATTATTCTCAGAAATTTCCTGCATTTTTGGCCTCACGATAAGGAATTGTCCTTTGCCTTAACAATGGTACAGCAATATCTACAAAGTTCAAACATAAGCTTCTGTGCTTTTTCTTTTTCAAATTCTTTCAAAATTGAATGTTGTGTATATTGGCTTTATGATAGTTTCAATCTTCCCCTAAAATAGATTGCAATTAATAATTTATAAAAGAATATATATATATGTGCCCATATATATATACATACACACACACACACACACACACACACACACACATATATGTCAAGAAACAGGAATCAAACAGTTGTTCAATTTAGCACCCATCAGATGCTTGTTTCAATCTTGTATTACAATTTTAGGAAGTGAATAAAACACTTTTTTTTCTTGTTCATGTAAAAAAGATTGGGATCATCTCTAGAGTATGTATGTTCACAATCAGACTTCACCAGCCCACCCAGATATTTTGCTCTGATATGCCATGTCAGATAATAGCTTATTTCTTGCATAACATAATTGATGCAGAGTAAAGCAATGTTTAAGTAGCACATTGCAACAAATCAGGAATCTTTTCAAAACTCACTACCCTACTCAATTGTGAATTTGAATAATATGGAAGATGGCACCAACCATACCAAGTCTTTTAATTCCCCTGGTGAATAAAGAATTTTCTATCAACAGGATATGATTAATGATTTCCTTATTTTATAATCACACAATGACTCATGTGAGATTGAGGATAAGAATTTTGATAGAGGGAACTGATGTGGTGAGTGGAAACAATAAGAGTTTATTGATAAAATTGATAAATAACTGGACATATTCAGGAATGATTCTGAGTATTTACTTCCTTGATAGCTAACTTGTGAGTTAATTTTTAAAGGCATCTAAACTTATGATTTGTATTCAAACAATAGCAAAAATTGGCACATTTTTCCTGGCAGTTGATAGGAAAATACAAGAAGGTAAATTACACTTAATAACAGGAACTTCATGCTCACCGCCACCACTGACCACAAGTAATGCCAGGCCACCTTCAAATCAGTCATGGCCTCAAAAATACTAGAAATGTTGAGAAATAAAGTATTGCCCTTAAATAATATTAAAGAGGAAAATATGGTAGACTAAAATAGAAGAATAAAAGTCACAAGTCACACACAGAAGGGAATCCTAATGAAAACGAACGTCAATGACAACTCGCCATGGGAACACCTGTCCTTTACATATTATGCATTAATTCACTGCAGTGATCAACCAGCATAAATCAAGCATCGCAAGTTCATTTGGTGAATCGAGAGTCAGTATTAACCAAAAGCATTGCTGAAGACAAACATGATTTTACCGAAGCAGTGTTGTAGGATAATGCATGTAACTTCAGCCTTTTTAGTGAATAGCAGAGGGACAACATTCAATCAAAATAGTGTTCAAGGGAACATTCGTCAGACATGGTGAGGTCAAAGCTTTACACCACAGTGACAACCCAGCTGAGCCAGATGGGCCAGTCGCAACCTTCACTTCCCTCAGAAATAGACGCAGCATCACTGTTGATGTGTATAAAAGATGGGCTGACGCTGGGTTTGGTTTGGGGGAGGAGGAAGCAGGAATGGTATGTGAAGCCAGTATGAGTGGAAGACTCAAGCCCCCTCTAGGTAGAGTGTGAAGGAAGAATTTAGAAGTGTGGCATGCCAGTTTAGCAAATGCCCTATGCTGGCCCCACCTCAGCTGGGTTCGCAGCCCAGCCCCCGCCCCCACTCCTCTTATACACATCTCGTTGTTCATTTCAGGGGACAGACATCCTTCCTCACTAGGGCCCCTCCCAGCCCCTGCAAGGTCTGCAAGGTTGTTGAGGAAGGAATGTGGAATCAGTGACTGAGACGAAATATGACCAGAGGAGCTGGCCTGGCCAGTGCTGCTGGGGCTCAGGGTGTGGGTCTAGAGAAGCAGCAGGGCTTGAGGACCATACCTCCAGAGCTGCATTTCTAGGAAGGGAGGAAGAGGGGAGTGGTGAGGAGAAAATGAGGGCGAAGGTCCAGGAGAAGCCCTGAGAGCCCAGAGAGGCACCAGGAGCTAGGAAAGCAGATCACCCTGCAGGAGTTTAGGTGAGGGTGTGGGGCTCCAGAAGCACGAGTGGAGAGGACCAGCTATTCAGAAGGAAGGGACTCTTCACAGGGGAAAGAGAAGTGTCTGGCCCCCCGGAAGGGATGGGCTGGCAGCCAGCAGCTTCCTGCCAGTGTCCCCTGGCATGCACCTCCATGTGCCCTGACCTCCTTTGGGCACCAGCACCTTCCCCCATAGCACCTGGTGTGCTGAGTCCGCCCAGTCCTATCCTCTGGCCCACAGAGGGTGAGGGAAAAAGGGCTAATTTTTTTCCAGCTGTGAGGAGTCAGCACAAAGGTCCCTGGGTCAAATAAGGGAAGATCCTCCTTGTAAAATTGGTGAAATGGAAAAGTCAATACAAATATGCCTTGTAAACTGTAAGATACAAAACTTTCAACAGTCGTACAATGACCAGGCGCAGTGGATCAAGCCTGTAATCCCAGCACTTTGGGAGGCTAAGACAGGAGGATAGCAAGTTCAAAGCCAGCCTCAGCAATGGCGAGGTGCTAAGCAACTCAGTGAGACCCTGTCTCTACATACAACACAAAATAGGGCTGGGGATGTGGCTCAGTGGTCGAGGGCCCCTGAGTTCAATCCCCAGTACCAAAAAAAAATAAATAAAAATAAATAAAAAGTCGTATAATGATTGCCATGTTTTCCATAGAAAGAATCAAAATCACAAAAATAAACAAATACGTATATACATTAAAGCAAGGTAGCCAAACAAGCCAGAACCTTTTTCACACAGGATCTATTCCAACAAAGAGTCCATCAACCTGAAGGACTGAATCATTACTTGCTGTCTAGAGAACACTGATGCCCATTTTCCAATTTCCCATGTGGTAGTCGCCCAGTGTTGTGTATTTGATCCCATATTTTCCCAGTGTCCTATTTTTAAGACAATCTGTTTTCACTTTTAATGATAATGAAGAATATGTAAGTTCTAAATTATGATTGCCAACCTTTTTAAAGCACCTGTGTCAAATTTGCTTAAATATTTGCAGAATTTATAATTTGGGATTTAATGGATTAAGACTCCAGGTCACCACTGCTGTTGGCAATGGATCATCATGACTTCTCCAGTTATCAGACATGCCAGGCTCAGCCAGTACCTCTCTCTCTCCAGAACCCCTCGAGGGTCTCCCTACTGTTTCCTCTTCCTCCTCTTATCCCAGTGTCCCCTGATGTGTCTCTTCTAGAAAGCCCAGGACTAGAATGGATGGGCCTAAGTAACACTATTTTCCTTTTATTAGTCGTGGCTGTTTTGTTTCAATAGTCATTCTTGTACTTGAGAATTTTGCAAAGTTAAGAGGGACTCTTGGTCTATCCACATGTCCTTCACCTAAATGGTGCTAGATACAATTCACCACTGAATTCATCCTGTCTGTACACATTCCTTAGATAATCACCATTACAGGAAGAAAAAAATGCATAAGGAGGAAAAAAGATTAAAGAAGCATGATAGAGAAGGAATACTAGGTCACTCCATTCCCTTGGTATAGGCCTGTGTGGGAATGTACCCAACTGTGTGGCTGAGTGTGTAGGGTAGCAACGAATGCCATTTCTCTTTTTACTTGGATTAGTGGGAAACAGACCTTCCTTTGTTTTGATAAATTAGCTCTTAATGACCATATGTCTTTTTCCCCTAAAAGTTCAGTCTTAATGAAAAACAGAAATTTCACAAGGATAAATCCATTATGCAATTTTAATTAACCTCATAAAGATATAAAATGACCTAACCAGAAGACTTATTTTTAGTGCCAGCACAATTAATATTTTTACCTAAACTGAAGAATTAGCATATTTTGAATTATATAGAATGCCTATTCTATAGGACTAAAACCAATAACTTCTCTACCTTACCATGATAATGAATTTCATATATTATTGGAAATGAATCCCCCTTCAAATAGTATAGACTTAAACCATAGATGGAACCATCTGGGATCATCCATTGTAAAACAGATAAAACATCAAGTTGCATCTTCTTTAACAAATGATGTGGGTTTTGTTGTTGTTTTCATTTACATGAGTTCAAGCTTCCAAGACATTTCATAGAAGAGATTGTACAGGAATGATATGGTTCACAGTGTTTACGGTCTAGTTTAGCAACCTCAAGTGCCAGCTATAGATGATCTTACCTGGGAAATATGAATATAGAGTCCTCAATATCTGGCATATACAGGAGCTACACTGACCATGAGGACTTCCTGGTCAGTCTCGCCTCAGGCTGAGTAAATGACAGGCACACAACTTGAGATCCAAAATAAATGCAGAGAGAGAAGAGAACTGCCTGCCTCAAATGTAAAGGCCATGGCTTGAGGGGCAAACAAAGAAGGAAGAGAGTTAATTGATGGGCCCTGTGTTTGTTGGTCAGCTTATTTTCAGGGACTCCCTGTTCCCTCAACAAACTTCTTCCACTCCCCCCAGGTATCATTGATTTTATCTACATAGAGGATCTCACCTGCCATGGCTCAGGGAAAGTGGGTCTTCTCAGTGAACCTTGGATTCCAAATCCTCCCTTACATGTTCTGTCCATTCAAATTTGTTTATTCCCCAGGGCTTCATTTTTCCCCACTAGAAGTATAATTCTGAGTAGAGCATGGGGTGTGGTACTGGTGGCGCTGGTCTGACAGGAGGACATATTTGGCAGAGTGACAGTTATGTGGATAATCAAAGATGATGGAGTTAATTATGTCTCTACTTGGGGACAAGATAGTTATTTCGAATGCAGCTTGGACTATAAAAAGTGCTTGGGGCCTTTTTCAAAATCAAATACTGCGATGGCTGTCTCAAGTCCCATTGGAAATAGATTAGCAACTGAGTCCCAGCTGACATGCAATTCCAACAGCTGAAGCCATGAAGAGCTCCTCTTGAGAGAGGAGGAAAAAGCTTAGCCCCGTTCCTAGGCTGCTCCGCCTCCAGCATGCACTGGTCCCTTACGGCAGCGTCTTCCCGTACGCAGCTCATCCTCTTCCATGGTGCTAATATCAGTCTCAATGAAAAAGTCTAATTGGATAGTTGGGGTCACATGATTTGACCACAACTCAATGAGCACTAAATGAAATCCTGAAACTTGTCCAGCTAAAGGGCATACCCATATTTGCAATCAAAATGCAATGTCAGGAGAAATGGGGGGAAAGTCTTATATGACAAACAAGAAACAGTAAATAAGAACTAACTCGTGAGACAGCCCAGCCCACCTACCACATGCCACCACTGATGGCATCAGCAAACACTCGGATCCTTCATGCTGGGTTTGGGTTTTAATCCTGCCCTGCAGAATGAAAGCCAAGGAGGCAGGAGAGGAGTAGTCTTTCCTGTAAAGGAAATGAGAAATGGACCAGGGATGAGCAGCGGGGTCTCGTGGACACCTTCATCTGACCTCTCTACCACTCTGCCACAGTTGTTGATTTACAGAAAATGAGCCAACTGCATGATGATCCCTGACTACTTTCCAACTCTAGAGTTCTCTTTTTCTATGAGCCAATGATAGGAAATTAATATGGCAAAGCAGGGGAAAAAATTTTTAAAAAAGCAAGAGGAGAACTTTTCATTGTGATGGGGCGAACCATCCCTCAGCTCTCTGCATTTCTCTTTGCTATCCTTTCCTCTTCTCTTCTGCCTACATTAAAAATAAAACAAAAGTTTGTAAGTAGTTTGATAATTTGAGGATTTTGATCTGCTGCAATGTTACTCCTTGCCTTAACCGAATTGTCCGTGATATTCCCTGACGTTCAGCTCAGCTTCCTTCTTGCATTTCCCCCCTCTTCTTTTGAGAAAATAAGAGTTTCTTGTGAGCACCCCTAATTGAAAATCCAAAACTCAAAATGCTCTGGAATCCAAAACTGCTTGAGTGGTCCTATGATGCTCAAAGTATTTCAGATTTTGTAGCATTTCAGATTTCAGATTTTCCAATTAAACATGCGCAATTGGTAAAGAGTATGCGAATATTCAAAAATTAAAAACTCAGAAATCTGAAATACTGATCTCAGGCATTTTGGTTAAAGAATATTCAATCTATATTAAGTGGTTAGAGAACATAACCCATTCCACACCATCATAGTCATAGAGAAGAATATTCCAGTGCAGTCTAATCTGCTATGAATCATGAGCATCTAAATTATATTTTGAAATCTGTAAATGGTAGGCAGTGGGAATACCCTGGGCCTGTTGACAGAGGCTCCACCACTTACCAGAACAGTCAGGTTTCCAGGCCTCTCTATACCACATTATACTCAGCCATAGAAAGAAAAAAGGTTCCTTTCTGCCTTAAGGCAAGCAAGTATGCAAATGAAATAAAAGTAAGTTCTGTAAATGCTTTATTAATTATCGAGGGCTATACAAGTGTGATAGGTTAAATCACACATCTGGGGGTCAGTGGCATATTCCCTTAAAAATCAATATTGGTATAAACAGCACTGAACCAGTCTGGTCCCTCTCAGTGCTCTCACATGTAAAGTTCCCCTAAAGTGCACCTATGCTTTAAAAAAAGAGTAGCAACCTGGAGCACGGGAGTCTCTGGATGCACCTGTCATCTCCATATCTGTACTGACATCATTTGTTCTCGCCACTTTCTTAATGGCCCTGCCAGCTCAAGCCGCCTGCCTGTAGGCACGGAAGGATACCATGCCAGTTAGCTTTAGTGAGTTCAGTTGGCAACCCAGCCCCAAAACTCAAAATCTGAAATGCCTCCACTGTGACATTTTGAGGGCTTACATGACACCAGGAGAGCACTATTTCACACCTGGCCCCATGTAACAGGTCCTGGTCCAAACTCAGGCACACTAGAAAAGTATACAATTACCTTAAGGCTATGTAGATGAGGTATATATAAAACATAAGTGAATATCAGGCATAAAATAAAGTTGATTTTAGACTTGAGCCTCATCTCTAAGTTTTCTTATTATTATGTATAAGCAAATATTCCAAAATAAAAGAACAATCTGATATTAAAACACGTTTGATCCCTAGCTCTTTGGATAAAGGATATTCAGCTTGCAGCAAGAACAGGATGCTCATGAGCAGCAGAACTGTTTTCTCACAGTTCTGGAGGCTATAATCCTAGATGCCAGCTCATTTGGTGTTGGAGAGCCTGTTTCCTAGTTCACAGAAAGCAGTCAGCGGTTGTGCTGAACTTCACATGGTCAAGGACAGGAAGGGTCTTTCTGCTGCCTCTTTGAAAGGGCACAAATAGTGTCCACGTGTGCACCCCTCATGACCTCATCCCTGCCCACAGGCCTCCCCTCCAGATGCTGCTGATGGTTTCAGCAGGTGAGCTCTGTTGCTGGAGATGAGCATTCAGTCTACAGCACATGCTCTGCTGTCCACACTTTTGCTGTCCAGCATTATCCTGAGATCAGACACTGACAGCATCCCTCTCACTGTTACAAGAATGCCTGGTACACAAGCCCTGGATGGTTTCCTGCTTGGTGCTGTTTTGAGCAGATGAATAGAAAGCTCGCATAGGTGTGCACAAGCAGAAGACAGAACAAGGATATAAATGATAACTATCTTTTATTGAGTGTTTCCTAGGGACTAGGCTTGCAACAAAATGGTTTATATACATTATTCCATCTTATTCTAGCTGAAAAATTAATAGATTATATTATATATGAATAAACTAAGACTTGGGAAATTTATAGAATTCACCCAAAGTCACCTGCCATTGATTGGCAGAACCAGAAGAGACCATAAAGGCCCAGGAGCACACTTGGTGCTCCTAACCCATACCTGGTCAGAATAAGAGCAGGGTTCTTCCTTGCAGTGCATCAGGAATGCAGAATTCTGGTCTTATCCTCGACCCACCAAGTCAGAATTCAAATATTAACAACATCCTCCTGAGACATTCCAAACTAAGACAGAGAAGCACTGTATCGGATGTCAAGAGAAGACAAAGAATGAAATTCTCGGAAAAACTCTTTAAGGACTGTGGGAAAGAAAATTCATGTTTTGATGCAACCAAAATTATAGTCCACCAAATTCTGTTCAGCTATTAAACTTGTAGCATCAATAAGTGAATGACTCCTTAGAAACTTTTAATATAGCTATCAGAAAGGGTCTACTCGCTTCATGTAGGAAGGTATTGATCTAAAAAAAAAAAAAAGTTTTTGAAAAGTTTGATTAAAACTAAAAGTTCTTAACAGAGAAGTAAATGGACTGACAATAACACGCACAGGTCTTGCATTAGTTAACAGTTTTCACTCACTGTCTTTTTTTAAAGAGCATGTTGCTGAGGAGGAAGAAAATGTGGAGACTAATGACTCTGGGAAAAAGCTCTTCTTGTTTATCGATTACCACCAGGGCTGGGTTTTTGGACCTGTGTCCTGGTAGATGTTCCGACTGCCAAAAATGAAACTATGCATTATACATTGAGCAAAAGGAATACTATAAAATTGAAAAGGCAATAAATTTAGAATCAGTACCACTAAAGTGCTTCCCTGTATAGCACTCATTGTTTATTATTCAGATCAGGGGAGTTAGACGAACGCTGAGGTAGAAATAAAAAATACCAGTCCCTTCTCCCCGCGATTCACAGTCATGCACAAGAGCACAGAAAATGCCCCCTGACAAGGCTGTGAATGAAAGCTGAAGGGATCGCTGTGGGGGACAGGAAAACGAGTTGCCAAATCAGGGGAAATGGTTTCACAAAATTAATCTACTCCCCAACTGGAAATTCTAGGTCCTTACCGGAAGAACAGAAAGTCACAGAGATGGTGATCCAAAGGGAGGAGCCGCTGTCTGTCCTGTTCCTCTCCCTCCCAGGCGAGGTGGGCTAGGGATGTGGCTGCCAGGGAGGCAGGATACAGGAAGCAGGGACAGCTGGGGACCAGCTGAACTCCAAGGACAGCCTGGAGGGCCAGTAGGGGGTAGACAGGAGACCTGGTCAGTCTCCAGCAGCACTGATGTTTCTGACCTGGAAAAGAGAAGGAAAGAGCTGCGCTTTGAGCCTGGGTCCCCAATGAAGCCCCAGGACTGGCCAAAGCCCATTTGTTCCCTAATGAAATCCAGAGTGAACCCTTTTATACCAAGAGTTCTCTATAATCTCCTGTCTAACGAATAAAAGTCTACATCAACATCTGGCCCTGTGGAGAAGTCCAATACATCATTTTCAAAAACACAGGGATACTGTGAGGACTGATCCAGTTGGTAAGAGGCTGCTTCAAAATCTCTCCAGAGTTTAAGCTGCAGCTTTATTTAGAGTAGTCCTAAAGCTGCAAAAGCTGAGCTCTCATTCCTCTACTGTGATGATCCCAAAGTTTTCGTGTTAGTCATGTGGACTTGGCTCTGCAAACAAAATATTTCTGTAAAAGTTTTAATTCTGTGAAGTAGGAGCTCCACAGCACTCCGTTTCCAGGTCTGCAGTCTGTGTGTCGAGGAGCAGGCCCGCAAGCCCCAGATATTGAAGCAGGATCTGGCTTGTGTTCATTGAGGGGTCGGGGAGGATGCTGTCTCTGGACTGCCTATCTATTGCTACCATACCAAGTCGGCACAACATAGGGCTTGAACCAGCATAATTCAGAAACTTAGCGATGCTCAGGTCAGAGGCCTGGATTGGCTGCAATCATTTCTCTGCTCCAAGTCTCATAGCCCAAAACCAACCCCCCTGCTCGGGCCCCCTCCAAGCTCGTTCAGGGTGTCGGCAGAACATAGTTCCTATAGTTGTGGGACTGAGGTCACCGTTACCTTGCTGGCTGTCCACCAGGCCTGAGCACAATTCCCCCAAGCTTTCTGGTCCTCTCTAGGTTCCAGTCAGGAGCAGCATGGCAGGTCCTGCTCCTGCCTGGGGTCCCTGTGACTGTCCAGGAAAGTATACCTCTCTGCTTCCAGCTGGTGAATGTTCTTTTCTTTTAATGGCTCACAGGATTAGAGTAACCCACCAAAACATTCAGGAACTCAATCTACTTAAAGTCCTTAATCTTGACTATATCTACAGAGTCTTTTTGTTCATGTAAGGTAGTATACCCAAGCTCGTGGATTGGACCTAAAGGAAGCTGGGGGCAGATTTGGTCTCAGGAGAAGGCCAAGCAACAAATTACCACACACAGCTACTGCATCTTGAAGAAAATTCACATCTGGGATGTAACAAGAGAAAAGATGATTTTCAGCAAAGATTCCCTCTCTCTTGGGTCTAGTATGTTTCCAGAACTGTATTTTACCCATAAAACAGCATGATAATGCTTTGCTTTTATGTGGGGGGAGGTTATACTTTTAATAAAACACAAATCAAATACATAATTCCAGTTGTTTAGATCAAAAACCTGGAATTTAGAAAAGGTCCATAATCACATTAAGTTTATAGCATCACTTCATGCTAGAGATCATCCTCAAACCCAAGTATTCTGAACCCCAGCCCAGAGTGTACTATGTCACGTCGTCTTGCACAAGAACCTTATTCACAGAGATCATGTATGTAGTACAGTCACAAATAATGCAGTTAGAATAAAAGAGATGCATCCCCAGGCAGCTCATCATAATGTATCAATATGCAAAAAGTGTAAGTCTCCCTAAAATGACGTAAATAAGAGCTCCAGAAATATTTTTGAGGATTCAAAAGTTCAAATTTTTGCAAATTTAAGTCCAATTATTTTTAAAGGAAAGAGAATATTATGCATTCCCCGACCTTCCCTTTACCAGAAAAACACTCCTCAGTTCACCAGGTAGAACCTGACTTAGTATCAACTACTCAAAGATTTTAACCTGGTTTTTTTTTTCCTTTCTTTTCTATTTTCTTTTTAAAATCTGGGTTTAACTGCAGAGCAAGGATGTAAAATCTAAGCCACAGGTAATTCTTTATAATGCCCAGCTCCTAAATGTCAGATTTGGATATTGTAATATTGTAATGCCCAGCCCCTAAATGTCAGATTTGAATATTGATAAATAAAGAAAACTATTCTGGCTAATTCAGAGGCCCTGAATAAGGGATATGATCTCTTACACCATCTGACCAAATTTATACAAAATAAGCACTTGCATAAAGAATTTATTTTAAGTGGGCCTTTAAAAATCTGTCTTTTATCATTATTTTTTATACTCTGTTCTAATGAGAAAAGGTCAATTAGATGCACTTATTTTTAGACTGCAGAAATTCTTGCTTAAGTGCCCAGAAATCAGGTGATACTGAATTAGAAATTTATTATTGAGAGTAATTAGAAAAACATTGCACTAAAATACGTCTAAGGTTAAAAAAAATCACACTGCGTAGAAAGCACATAACATAATAAGGAAAGATAATTTTCAAGCCATTTTTAGGTTAATTAAAACCCCTTTCTGAAGATGTTTAACTCCAATAACTAAAATGATAAAGCGGTAAGAACTAGACTACTGTTAGCCCTAGTTAACAAAGAGTTGGATTAATATTTTAGTGCAGTTGTCAGGGTTTGCAGTAAAGGAAAATAAGAGAGAGGTCTGAGAAGGACTGGGAAGGTAGCCCTGTAACTGCATCCCCGCCCTTTAAAGAATTCAGACTGACCCAGGCAGACAGCGACTGATTGTTGACTTGACCTTACAGTGTGTTCCTGCCCAAGATGGCTGTCTGCATCATCCCATCCAGCATCTGCCCAGGCAAAGCTGTCACCCTGGGATAAACCATCTGTTCTCCTTGGAGTTTCAGGTCCTCCACTCTCACCTCCAAACAACAAACAACATACATACTTTTATTCAATAGAAATGAATTCAGGGATTGTGATGACAACCGCTTTCAACTCTACCAAAGATGTCCTTTGCTTCATCAATGATGCTATTTTTAAACAGAGAAATCAATATGCACTCAACAATCATCTCTATCATCCGGACACATTGGTCCTTGCCAGAGCAGAGCATGGGTGAGGTTTTATATTTAACTGCGTGCACAAAAACTGCTGCTGTGAACCTGTGCGTTTCCAGACAGCAGTGCTAGGTAGTGTGATACTGAGTGGCAGCACCCATGACTGCCTGGCTGTTGTTGAAAATACTTGTTTTTAAATTTTTTCTTAAAAACATAATATTTGGGGGACAAATCAAGTTTTAAAATTTTGCAAATCAATTTTAACATTAAATATATGTATATATATGTGTGTGTATATATATATATTCATATATATATATATACATTCTTATTGGTTTCCTGTGAAAGGCAAATATTAACACACATTAATACATGCACATATACACACTCAAAACAGTGTCCAAGTATGTACATACTTGTTAATAGATACACAAAATGTATCTAATGTTAAAAAGGCTGCACAGTATTTTGTTGAGTGAATATTCGTATTTGTATATGTCTTAACCAACTTCCATTTAACCTACAAACTCCCCCTGCCTTTTATGAAACACACTGGCATCTACAACTGCAGATAACTTGCTCACAGTATTTTTTTTTGGAAAACCCTCCCTTGCTCCCCACTATCTGTTTACCAAGAATAAGTGGTGTTCGTTATTAAAATAAGTTAATATTTGTTAGTATAATTAGGCAATTTAGTCAGACAGTATAAACTAATTAAATATACGTGAAAAACAGACATATTTCTACGAAAGTTAAGTTTTGTGCTTTGGGAAGATGTTATTAACATAATCACAAATGTAAAACATAGAATTATAAAGTGTGAAATTCGAAAAAGTTGTCAACAGGCAAAAATGTATAACATTATGATTCTGAACTCACCTTCCTTTATGTGGATGCCGTGGTCTGGCTAGGCCTGGTCATATACATACTGACTAAAGGCATTCCTGGTAAAGGATGCTGAGATGTCCTGACTAGAAGCCACAGGTGCTTATCCTGGCAGGCTGCCCTCCTCTCCTGGGTTGATGCAGCCTCTGCTCTGAACTGCTCTGGTTCAGGGACCCATCCTTGGAACATCTCCATCAGGAGAGTGTGCCAGGGCCACGTCTCAGGAAACAGGAGGGAAAGCCTGGCTTTGACTCCAGACCTCCTGGAAGTGACCTGCTCACTTCTGCACAGGAGGCACTAAAGGGAGCAAGCCCACTGGCTAATCCCGTGGAGCTGGGAGGAGCACACCTATGCCACCTGTAGGAGACGGCCGTGCGTGCTGTCAACCTCCAGGAAGTGTTTACCATGCAAGACCCACCTCATCCTCCCACCCAAGACATAATCCGGGAACTGCAGGCAAAGTTTCACGGATAAATTTACGCAAAAATAGGGTGTGGAATCCTAGTCCACAATTCAAAGGAAATGGAACGTCTTTGGCCACTTTATCCATTTATTTCTGGTCACTTAAACTTTTCCGTCTCATCTTTTTGGTACTAGAGATTGAACTCAGGGTTGAACCACTGAGCCACTTACCCGGCCCTATTTTGTGTTTTTATCTAGAGACAGGGTCTCATTGAGTTGCTTAGCGCCTCGCTTTTGCTGAGGCTGGCTTTGAACTCGCGATTCTCCTGTCTCAGCCTCTCAAAGTGCTGGGATTACAGATGTGCACCACCGTGCCTGGCTTCTCTAGTCTTTATTCATGGAAATACACTACTCGTGGGAAATACAGTGATTGTATTCATGTCTACAGCCCAAAATGACTTTTCTATCAGTTTTTTAAATAGAATTGGCCTCAGAAAAATCTCTAGTTTATTTTTTTAATTTTTAATAATTCTTTTTAATTATACATGACAGCATTGTATTTTGATATATTATATATACATGAAGCATAGCTTCCCATTCTTGTAGCTGTACATAATGTGGGGTTACACTGGTTGTGTATTCATATATGAACATAGGAATGTGATGTCTGATTCATTCTACTATCTTTCCTATTTTGAGTTTATTTTCTAGAAGAAATAATAAGCATAGTTCCACAATCTTTTAACACGAAATATTGCAGAAGAGAACTTGGTCACCATGGGTTGTCCTGTTTATAGATGGTTTAATTTTCTGTCTGCATGTCCTGAAGATTTCTTAATTCCCCTGAGATAAGCCTCATATTTGAATATTGCTTCAATTGTTTTATCACATATAAGGTGTTTCCTAAACAAATGTATGTTACTCTTCCACTTAAAACAAAATCTGGAAGTTACAGATACATCTGTAAGGATAACTTTATACAACAATGTATTTAGTACATAGTGTGAAGTTGTCTCTTATTTTTGAAAAGTTTTCTTAAATAATATCTGTAAATGTTGTATCAACTAGTTTTTCCCTCCAATACATCAGTTATATATATGCTATTTTTCCTTGACTCCTTGTAGTTAAAATTTTTCTTTACCTTACATTATTCATAAATCTTAGCTTAAAAATGTATCTTTTTTTCCTCTAATGTATAGTGTAATGAATGAAAGTATAGCTCCGAATTCAGGCTACCAGAATCAGAATCTTACTTTTCTGCTTTGGTAAGTTATTCAACTGTGCTGTGTTTAATCTCCACAAACGTGTTTAACTATAGTGCCTACCTTCTTCATAGGGTTGCAGTGGGCATTAATATAATGCATATAAAGTGCTTATAATATTTCCTAGCCCATAATAAGCACTACAGAAACATTTGCTAATAATGATGTTTTCTTGAAATCACCCTGGTCCTTTCCTGTGTTTCCAGTGACATCAGCTCTTCAGTGATCCCATGTCACACGTGAGCTTTGGTCCACACGGTTTGCCATCCTTGTGTTTTATAAATTCTGATAACTTTTGCTTCATCTCCTTCTGTTGCCTTCCTGTGGCTGCTGTGAGCGCTTCTTCGTGGAAGCGTGTGTTCACTTTCTCATGATATCGTTGCCGGCCACTTGCCGGTTCTTTTCTTCTTATCCTCCATTCCTGCAAAGGTGACGTGGTCTACAAGAAGCTTTCAGCAAGGGTGTTCTGCAGGACAAGGGCATGTCATGCTCCATCCCAGAGGGACACACACAGATGTACACAAATGATCCAGTGCTCAGCGCCACAGCTGTTTGATAGATTGAAAACAGCATTTCTGTTTTAGTGAATATGTCGATTTTTTGAGCAATTTGGGGTATAATTTTCCCTGGAAGAATGAGTAGATCTTTAGAAGGAGATAGGACATGCCAGAGGACATGTTGATGGGGAGGAAATCAGAAAGAGAAACCACAATATGAAGATAGAAGAACAGTAAATTGCATCATGTGTTGAAGGAATCCGAGAACAATGAGCTGTTGCAAACCCACTGTGTCTTCCGCACCCTGAAATTTTTCCCATAGTACATTCAAGAAATATGTTGTGATTTCCAGAAATAATTTGACTTATAAAATCTGCCCAATTTTTTGACAGTGGTGGGGGACATGGATTCTTCAGGTATCAGGCCAGCCTTCTCGCTCCGCTCTGGAGCAGATGTAAGCACTGGGAGCTCTACCTTTAGCCATCCTCACAGTTGGAATGACAGGTGATTTTTTTAAAAATCTTGTGATTATCTACAAAATATTGGTACTTTTATTTAAGAAAGTATTATTTTTAGAATTATTTTGTTGTGTCATATACTAGACAGACATATGGTAGTTTTGTATCCTGAAGATAAATGTCTTACATAGAATATATTCTCTAAAAAAATGACAAAATGTTTGCTACATGACCACCTTGTGTATTAGCACTTAGTTAATTGCAGCCATGTGTATGAGATGTACTCCTTATTAGAATATAAAATCAATGCACAGAAAGCACTCTGTGTGCTTCATCACTCAGAACCTGGAGGTGTGCCTAGCATGGAAATTTTTGAGAGTGTCAATTATTTCTTCATCTGGAAACCAAACACAAAGTAAATGACAATATGTGCAAAATCCATAGACAGGAAATAAATCCCTTCACAACTTGCAATGGAACTGCAGATAGAACTCAGTACTGGTCAGGGTAAGTTATAAAGTGACCTAATACCATCAAAACAACCATTGTGGGCAAAGGCATGTTCATTGCTCACCTAGGCAAAGAGTACACCTCCATGTTTTTCAAGAACAAATGGATAGATTAGTAGCAATGCCTACACAGAGGAGGGTTTCATTCACCCTCTTTGCCCTATTTTGTACTCGACAAGTACTTGTGGATGATCACCCCAGCTATATGTAGAAATGAAGATACAGTCCTTGGGGACAACATAAGAAATCTTTGGGGAGCAAATAAATAATAAAGTGACAATAATTAATGAATAAAAGGAAGACAGAATGAATGAATATATGCGTTATGCATGTGTGTACATCCATACACACAGGTATGTAATAAAGGGTTAGTGAAACACAGAGAACCCTGGGCCAGCCCCAGGTGGGGATTTCTGGAGGGAGCTTCTTGGAGCACATATTCAAGGATGAGTACAAGGCCAGATGATAGACAAGTATATTCCAAGCTAACAGATCCAAATGTGTTAATTACAAACTGCCCTACACACAGTGAGACTTTGGTGAGACTTGATCATGGCATGTGCAGGAGGGGAGTGTTGGAAGTCACATCTATTAGAGGTTGCTCAGGAAGGCATTTATTTGACAAATGGGTGTTTAAAAATAGGAGGTGTCTTTTCTCACATAAAAACTATCTTAGAGCTGACATGTTGCTAGGTGTGATTCAGCGACATCATGGTGTGAAGCGGGCATCTCTGTAATCCCCAGGTATTTCCCCTGTGGCTGCCGCATGGCTGCAAGACTGTGAAGCTCACTTGTGTTCTCAAGCCACAGTACTCAAAAGCTGAAATGAAAGGAGATGTCGCTCTAGTCAGAAAGGAAAAGCTCTGTCTGAGCTCCTGAAAGGTTTTTCCAAATGCTCTGCTCAACAGAAGAGGAGCACGTGCTGAACCCTGAGCAAGGGGCTCAGCCCAGCTCTCCCAAGCTAATGAAGTTCTTTGGCACTGCTCATGAACACGGAGTTCTGGAGGTTGAGGTGTAGCTTGTTGCTATAGGACATGCCTAGATGGGTTTCAGTCTCAGCACGAAAAGCAAAATACAATAATTTGGTTCTGAAGACAAAGAAAGAAGGGCTGGCTTAGGGTGGGATGTGCTCGTGTCCATGAGGGCCAAATTTGAACTCTATTTGACGTGTGAAGTAAGCAGGGGAGTCAAACAACCATTCAAAGATCCAGCTGGAAAATCGCAGGATCTGCAATGCAGAAGGTGACTGTTGGTGAGGCGGAACATAGCCTGGGCAGGACAAAGAAGAGAGAAGACAGGAGGACTCAGAGGCACTTGCTGAAATCTGAGTGAGAGAAGATGAGGGCCAGGACCTCAAGGATGGAGGACAGTAAGTTGTTGTAACAAGATTTCCCCAAGAGCAGTAAGGGCAGGAGACAGCCGAGTCTCCGGGAGCATATGGGCAGGGAATCAGCATCCACCATGGTGGGGTTCTGGTCTTGCTGCTTGTTGTTCACATGGTCTGCAGCTGCTGGAACCATGGCAGGAAGGACAGTGGTGCTGATGGGAGAGACAAGCCAGTTGGTAGGGCAAGGCCAGCTGAGTGCAGGTGGTGATGTTGAGGTCCAGGAGAGACCAGCAAGAACACTGCATCCCAAATTTGCAATCTAGATTTTAGGCAAAAGGTGGCCAGATGATCCAGATATTTAGATATCTGAGTACTTTTTTCCACTCTAGGGGAACATTTAAAATAGAGAAGAAGGCAAGGGGCAGAATCTGGGGAACACAAGTGTTAGCTGTCATATATTAAGAGAAAGCTTTCAGAACAAAACCTGGGGCATAACCACAAAGCCAAGAGAGAGAACTTAAGGAAAGATTGTGGAGAAGGGGATCAGAGAGCATGAGGACCAAACAGCAAGAGAACAGGAGAGAGTGCATGGAGGTGTAGTGCTGGGACTTGGTAGAACACGGGAAATAAAACCTGGCTGTGGTGTAGTTTGCAGCCAACCAAGTTGATTTTGTTCTCTCAATAAGTTTGCAGAAATTAAAATGTATCTCCTAATGATGGCTGGGTCATATAGTAATAAATTTAAAGGAAGAAGATGTTTCTCTATATTTATAACCAGGGAAAAGAAGATCCTAAGGGACGGAGAGAGAGGTAAACTTGAAAGAGCAGAGGAAGTTGAATAAAAGCAAAGTCCTTGAAACTTAATTAGACTTGGGAAAAAGCAGGGGCACTTTAAAATTTTAACTGGAAGTTTTTTTATTGAAAAACAATATGAAAAGCACAGATCTTGAATATAGTTTGCACAGATTTGACAAATGTATTTCTTCACGTGATAATACACCAAATCACAAGTATCACCATCACAGCAGAAATCTTCCTCTCTGTCCTAACATGTTCTTATCATAGTTTGTGTCAATTCATTCTAAAACTTCATACAACATGCACACTTTCATGTCTGGCTTCTAGACTCACCAACTTGTGTCAGTGATTTATTGGTGGGGGAGAATATTGGAGTTAATTTTAATGTTGATTTTTAAAAGCCAGACAATGTAAAGGGAGAAAGTGGAATGTTCTAATGAGCACACAACTGAAATTATTCTGTAAGTCATCAAGGGAACAGGGAATGGTGGGCTGGGGGTTGGGGTGGGTCAACACACTGGAAATTCCGGAATCAAAGAATACCTTGAGGAAAGATGGAAAAGGAA
The DNA here is from genome assembly GCA_004024805.1 of Geosciurus inauris. Classification (NCBI taxonomy): domain Eukaryota; kingdom Metazoa; phylum Chordata; class Mammalia; order Rodentia; family Sciuridae; genus Geosciurus; species Geosciurus inauris. The sequence goes on from PVHX01000141.1 coordinate 25,735, forward strand.
CAACCGGAGTGAGAAAGTTCAAGGTTCTGAAGGTTTCCTCAGGTACAGGCAATGGCAACATCTAGATTCTCGTCATGGAAATAGTTTGCTAAAGGAGAGTACAGGAGAAAGCAATTTGAGGCAGAGGAAGCCAGAGTTGTGTATGAAGCTTTGGCTGCTGTGCATCATGAGAATTAGGGAGACACCAGAGAGTGTGTGAGCTGAACCATGAAGACGGTGGAGAAATAGAATGTGAGCAGCTGGACTTGCATTTTCCAGAGCGACTCTGCAAGCCCCCAGGCTCTCAATGCTAGAACACAGTAGGGAGCGTGGGCCACAGACTACGCCCTCAGAGATGCCCACTGTACATCGGGTGTGTGGGAGGTGGCAGAAGAATGCAGAAGTCCTTTCCCAGCAACATCTGTTCCATATCTCCAGCAAAAAAACAAAACCTGTGTTTCAGGACGCTTTATATACTATCTGATGCATTTAGTTGTCTTCCATTCACTACATAAAATATGCTAAAATATGAAGCCTTGAGTAACTTTTTTAAGTCACATATTTGAATATTTTGATACAATTTTCAAACGTTGGTAATACTCGTGAGATTAAGTGGTTAGGAATAAGTTGTGATTGCAGAGTTAATTCCAAAGCAGTGCTCCGTGAGACACTCATCTTTATTAAACACCACTGCTGCTTATACTGGCAAGGCCCAGGCTGGGCCACCATTCAGATACTGGCATGAGATACCAGGGCCTTCATTACTCATTAGAATCAGAAAGCCAGTTCTGTTGGCAGCGGCCTGGGGGGCCAATTAGGACAGGATGGGTAAACAACTCCATTCTCATTGGTGTGGCCTCATGCTGATGCTCCTGGGGGTGGCAACAGCAGGCTAATGTATTCACGGCACCCCTGGAACTTAATGGAAAAGGCTCCTTACTGCTCTCATTCCACTAAATTTGGTCCAAGAAATGATTTTTAATTTTATCCATTTACTTGAAGTAGTTCATTGAGTTGCACAAAATGAACAAGGCAGAAATTAATAATATCTCAAACTCTCGAGAAAGGATTAAGAGTTCCTTGGACATTTTAAAACAGTTTGGGTTTTTGATGTGACTTATTACACTGCTTTCTTGCTAAGCTCCCCATTTAAACATCTTCCTGCGTCTTTTTCGTTCCAGAATTAAATAGTATAGATAATGCATCTCCAGATCTATTATCATTAGAGTTGGGAAAGTGGAGGTGAAACCAGGAGGGATATTTAACATGTAAAAACAAAAGCAGGTAGATATATTTTAGCATGATTTTCTTTTGGTGATGATTTTACTATGACATAACAGATGTGCAAGTGGTTTAAATAAGTAAACTCTTGCTGCATTGATTATGCGTTTTTGACATTACATTTCTAAAAGAAAGTTTTAGGTTTTGATCACTATCTTGAAGTTTTAATTTTTAAAAAGGCCTTCAAGAACATTTTTATTTGGAAGTTGATATGACTCTCACATTTGAATAATGTATATAAAGTAGCACAGAGCCAGGGGACCTGCCATTCTAGGTCATGCCACACTCTGCCAGCCTGTGAATGCTCTCCCTTGCAGTCTTACTGATGGATGATAAATTAAAAGGATATTTACATTATCAAGGAAATCAGAAGTTGTTTTTCATTAATCATGAAAATGGAACAAGACTGGAGAGAATACAGTATGAAATGACTTCTAAGTTCCAAACTCGCCTTAGAGGAGCCCTGGAGCCCTCATGGGCGCCTGATGTGGAAAGGTTCTTTCCGATAAGTGGCACAAGATGATTCCCAGGGCTCCTTAGAGGCCTAGTTTGGATGTGCTGCTGGCCACACAAGTTCCCACCACTTTACACCTTAGTTCCTGTGCCCTTGAGAATCTTGGTGTATTTAAACAATCAAATGCATCAAGCTAAACTTCACCCACAAAAGTTCACACACTGGGATGGAGCCTTACCATATCCATTTCATTCTATTTCATAGCAAATCAGCTCAAAACATGTTCCCTTCTTTCCTGAGATTCAGAGTGGCCACATGACTGAGATCAGCCAATGGAAATGAGCGGGAGTAATGGTTGTCTCTAAAATGGAAAGAAGCCCACTGTCCACCAGTAGAAAAGAAAGCTAATGGTGCTACAGCATACTATGGAACACCAATCAGTGCTGGGAGAGTTGTGATGATTTCCAAATGCAACAACCTAGGTAGATCTCAAATATTCATTCTGTGTTAAAGAAGTTTGAAAAAAAAAAGCTGGGCATGGTGGCACATGTCTGTAATCCCAGTGACTTGGGAGACTGAGGCAAGAGAATTACCAGTTCAAGGCGAGCCTCAGTAACTTAGTGAGGCCCTAGCAACTTGGAAAGAACTTATCTCCAAATAACAAACAAATAAATAAATAAGTAAGTAAATAAATAAAAGTACTGGGGCTGTCACTCAGTGGTAAAGCGCCCCTGGGTTCAGTCCCCAGTACCAAAAAGGAAAAAGAAAAAAGATGTCTGAAAAAAATAAAATAAGCAGAGGACATTCTGTCTCATTCCATTAATATAAAACTATAGAAAATTCAAAATAATTCCAGGTGACAAAAGTTAGATCAGAATTTTCCCAGAGAATTGAGACTGGGAGGGAGGCATCACTAAGTAGAATGGGAAAGTATGGGGAGCAATGATCATGGTCCTGTTTGATTAAGATGTTTTCACAGACCTATACATAAGTCAAAAGTTACCACAGTGCCCAACTGGAGTATGGGCACTCCAGTCTATATCAAGTATATGTCAAGTTATTGCTAAAGAAGTCACTTGCTGGAGTAAAGGGCAGGTCAAGTCTACACCACATTCCTTTAAAATGGCAAATGCCAGGATTTTGTGTGTGAATGTGTGTACGTGTATACTAAGTATTTGATACAGTTTAGAAACTTCGTGAAGTCATCTACCTCTCCAAGCTCCTTACCTGTTCAGTCCTGCCCACCACGGCCCCTCCCATCCACATGGCCCAGCCCACCCGCTTGGCTCTGCCACGCCCACTTGATCATCTCTCCCTAGGTAAGGGTCCCTTTCCAAGCCCCCATTCCGTTTTGCTCATTCTGGCCCTCGTTTTACAACTTCACCTTTATACAACCTTTTCTGCTTTGAATAAGGCTCAAATGAATGTCCAGTCCATTCCCATGCCTTCCCAAATCATGTTGTAAGTTTTTAAATTTTAGTTCAAATAGCACTTAGACTTCCTTAGGTGATGTTAGGCAGGGACAATTTCTTCCACCCTTGTATTCCCAGAAACTAGCCCAATCCATAGTAGCTGCTGGTGATCCTCAAGCGGTCAGTGAATGAAATAATGAACGAATGAATAATCTTATTAAAGATTTTTCTAAAAGAAATTACTTTAGGCAAAATGGATGCGTTAAACACTGCAAATTGAGAACCTTTCAATGTCATAGCGATGTAGGAAACTAGGCATTGCCATGTATCTTTTATAAATAAAGAAATCAAGACCTCCCCGGGGCCACAGGGCTGATGAATGGCAGATACGGAGAGGAGACTGGGTCTGTTGCTGATTCTCAGTCTACACCGCAGGGGCAGCCGAGGCACCCTCGCACGTGTCCTCACAGAGTGCTTTGTCCATCCAAGCAGCTTCTCTCATCGCACCAATGGCATGGTTTACATTCTGGAGTCGGATTTCTTCATCACGAGGCTCAACTTTTCTTCGGGACATGTCAGATTTGTTTGTGGACTCAGGCGCGCGCACAGATGCCGGCGTGGTCGTCTCGTTCTCAGCGCTGACCTCTGCACACGTGCGGCTGGGCATTTAAAAGGCTCCATTGTGTTTAACGCTTTCAAGCCAAGCGCCATCTTTCTTCGCTGGTGAAATAAAGTGCACTGAACAAAACATGCTAAAACATGCGACAGAAACTTAGGACGCTGGGACAAAATATCCACAGGCTCCCTGATGGAGATTCTTTAAAGACATGTCTGAGTTGTCACTGTGGCTGTTGTGTTGGGAGGCAGGAGGAGGGAAGGGTGGCAGTCGCTCAGTGGTGCTTACCTGAGTCTTGCACAGGAGTGTAAGAATGAAGACAGTCTAACTTCAGATGACCTGAAACAAGAACAGTTACAGAACCTGTAAGTGAGACATGCCTGCTGCATCTGACCATTTATACCCAGAAGAGACCAGAAGCCAGGCTGGGCTGATTCCCCTCCCTCCACCTGCACAACCACCTTCAGGGAGTCCTGATCCTGTCGCCTCTGAAGTCTATCTTTCACCCTCTTTTCAGACACAAGGCCACCACCTACTCCCAGCTGCCAGGAGCACCTGGAGCAGTCGTGGCTTTATCACTGGTCTGGAATATTCCATTCTTACTCCCTCCCTTCCACTCTCTGCCTAGAAGTGATAGTCACTTCGAATGACAAACCCAATGACCTAAACCACCTGTTTTAACCTACAAAGGCTTTCCTTGGAATATAGGATTGAATCCGAGCTCCTCATGTGGACTCCAAGGTCCAACCCGGTCTGGACCTCATTGCCACGTCAAGTTTCAGCCATGTCCCTGGAGTGCCTGTGCCAGCTTCAAAAGCAGCACTGTGCTTGCTCAGGGCAGCAGGAGTGTGATTCCTGCTACTGAGCCTGCTGGCCGAAGGCAACAGCTCTCTTCATGACAGCAGCCACTACGTCCAGCCCTGGCTAGTTGGATTTTAGAGTCCTCCTGGATTCCAGCCCTTACATCCCTTCCTTCACCGCTGAGAGGTCTCTCATCCTTCACTCTAGACTTGCCCCACCCCCATCTCTGGGGACTTGGCAAAGGGATTTAAAGACCCCAGATCCTGTGCTACAGGGCACCTCGCTACCACACCAGTTTGTTGTCTGTTTCCCAGACTGATATGAGGACTTTTACCCAGCTCCTGGCATACCTGCTTCCAGACTGTGGCTGTCTTACTGTGTCCCTGAGTAAGGGAAGTCTGGCCTCCTAACCTGGGAGATGTCCTGGCACCAACTCACTTCTATATCTAAGTATGGTTTTCTCTTGATCTTCCCAATCCCAGCTCCACTCTCTTTGACCTTTTCAAGAAGCTGTGCCCTTCCTAAAATCATACAGCAGTTTTATTATTTTTTTGTCAGTAGTTTATTTTGACATTCTTATATATACTTAAAACTATAGGTAAGAAATAATTTATTTCAACTCCTAAAACTCATTGTTATAAAAAGGTGGAGAAATGCTATTCTTAATATTTCGATAGCATTATGTCTTTCAATAAATGTGACATTTTAGTAAAGCATACTCTACATCATTCACCATAGATGAAACAAGTCTAGCACTATATATTTATGTTGCTAAGGTAGTATTAGTAATAAGTAATATTAAGGTAGCATTAGATTTAAATTCAAAGCTAAAAAAGTGATGCATAGATAGCTTGGAATTTTACTTAGCTGTGAAAAAATTCAAATGAAAACTATGATTTAACTTCAAAATAGGTACATTAATAATTATTAGATTAACTCAATGATTTTCTTTTTTTTGCATCTGCCAAAAGTAATTTAATTGTGTAAGTTGTTATGTACAATTTGTTATATTTGTATAAATATCATTATTATATAGAATGATATGTAATATATAATAATGTAAATAAATAGGATATACTGTATTATATAAAAATCATTCTTCAATAAAATCGTTTAAAAAATTTTCAGTACAGCAGAAAATCAAAACAATTCCTTTGTGGTGGTGCACACTTGTAATCCCTGAGGTTGAGGCAGAGAATCACAAGTTCAGGCCTGGCCCAGGTTTAAAATTACTGTATATTGTGTTATCTCTTAGGCTAAGTATTCTTTTTTCTTTCTCCTTCCTCTTAGTTTTGTTGGCTATTCTTGAGCATGTACTTATCAAGGTGAATTTTTAATTTAGTTTATCAAGTTTTCCTTCTCTTTCCTTCCCCTGTAAGAGGCAGGAGGCAGGATCTTCTTCTCCCAATTAACTTTTTTTTTTTTAATGGGGTCTTACCATTTTGCCCAAGCTGCCCCTAAACTCCTGGACTCTGGTGATCCACCTTGCTTGGCTTTCCTTAATTTCATGTTGATATTATCTTCAATGATTTTCTTAAGGATAGAAAATTTCTGCCATCCTATTTTGAGTTGAGGTTAAAAAAAAAATCCTAATATTTTAAATAGGAACAATAAATCACAAAGCCAGATAATTTGTAAAAAGCCTTCCAGAAATTTGAGATACTAAAAAGTTCAGGAATAAATGCCTAATATCTAAAGTATTGGAATAATTTAGTTTCATTCTATCTAAATTTAGTTTAATCTCTTCTAGTGAAACCTGACACAAAACGCAGAGTGTGTGCCATATGCAGTCTACAAACTCTCTCATACTTGCATGACATCTCTATTAAGATTGAAAATTCCCTAAGGATAGTATCCCCGTAGGTAATTTATTCCAATATATTCACAAGTTTGATCTCAGCTGTCACTCAGAAAGACCAAGAAGATTTCCAAAATTAAAAATTAGAACCCAATTAATCTTCAGCATAACGTCAACATGTTTCATATTTCCTTTAGTGAGCCAAGAAATTTTGGAGGGTGACATCATGTCTGCGAAAATGTCACACCCGGCAGGAAAGATTCTTTGACTAATTAGAGTAGCCCTTTGAGGTGATGCTATGCATAAAAAGTGCGGAAAGTGTATGGTCGTCCAAAAGGGGACGGCATAGTTCCCTTTTCTATCACATTCCACAGTGCTTGAGACCCATTACTCAAGAACTCACAAGCTCATGAAATCTTTCTAGCTTGGGGGACACATGAGTACAGGAATAGTTATTTCCATGCTTTCCAGGGACATGACATCAGTGAGTACAGAGCAAGAAAAGAGATTAATAACTGCAGATTCTGGAGTGGTAGAAATTAAATGTAGCAAGGGTTATTATCATGGTAGGGAAGACCAAGGAATTTTTGGTTCATTCCAGTCGCAGAGGACAAATCAGCATTTCCTTCCACGCTAACTGCTCCTGAGAGAAAGCTGCAGAGATAATCATCGCTTAAATGCAGTTAAAACAGTTAAAAAGGCAGGCTTCTTAACTCCCAATAAAATTTTATGGTATATTGTGTTTCATTTAAAAATTCATCAGTTTTTGGTGAAAAAAATATCACTAGTTTATCAGAATGATATTAAACAACATAAATATTTTGAAGATCTTGCTTAATGCTAATATCATTGCTAAAGTAAGCATGAGATAAAGATGAGGGTTAATATTGGGAATCTTTTTTTCTCTTAGAACCATTTCTCTATTATAACTATGTTGCAAAAAAAGATGTTCCAATCACTGAATAAATCTTATTATTTTAAAGAAATAAATATATTTTTAAAAAACAAGCCAGGCGCAGTGGCACGTGCCTGTAATCCCTGCACTTTGGGAGGCTGAGATAGGAGAATCGCGAGTTCAAAGCCAACCTCAGCAATGGCGAGGAGCTAAGCAACTCAGTGAGACCCTGTCTCTACATAAAACACAAAACAGGGCTGGGGATGTGGCTCAGTGGTTGAGTGCCCCTAAGTTCAATCCCCAGTACCAAAAAAAAAAAAATTCACATTTTGAAAAACTAAAGTAATTCATAATATATATGTAATATATATTGTTGTGTATTTATATATATTATACATATATCATAATATATATGCATAATAATATATATATATGTATACATTCCTTCCCTTACTTTGCTCTTCCCTTTACTGTAGATAAATCTCTAATTTAGGTCCACCCTGTCATATTTCCAGAGGCTTCTGTCATTTAAGCCTGCTGCCTGCCCTCACCTATCACTCAGCAAGACCCCAGGAGAATTCTGAATCTCCAGAACCTGCTCTTTTCTCTTTGAGTTCCTTTCAGCTCCAGGCTGAAGAACTGGTCCACTTTAATTCTGAATCTACCCATTTCCAATGCCCGTCTCCCCCTCCCTGTCTGCACACCACTGTCCTGTTTCCAGCCCGTGGGTGATGCTCTTCTTCTCAGTTAAAGAGGCATTTTTCTAGATCACTTCAGTGGCTCTGTGCCTTCCCTGTTCATCACTGCTTTCAGCACCTCTAGTTCATTGTCAAAAATGTCCACTTCTCTGCTCCTGAGTATTCAGTGGTTCACAGGTAAGAAGTCTGGTCCAAGTTCACTGCTACAGGGTCACAGGCCTTGCGTAATCGAGTTTGAATATTAATCCCCAGGACTGCCCTTTGGGTAACGGATGACACCGTTTCTCCACTTTTGTTTTCCTGCTACTCCTGTGGCTGCTCTCAGAACATCCTTGTCATCCACAACTGTCTCGACTCTGCACACCCTTCAGGCCCATAGGTGCACCTCCCTTTCCATTAACCTTCCAGTCTGGAGAAGCTCTTCTCTGAACTGAACTATCCACTTAATGGAAATCCTCCTGTCACTTCCCATTTTCCTCTGGTGCTAGCATCATTGCTATCTGACTTTTACCTCTGTCCCCTAACCAGAGTCTGAAAATACTTGTAAGACAGTATCTTATTAACCTTTATTCCCCCACTCGATTTAGGACCTAAAATAAGTGACTTGCTGAATCAAAGATCATTTGTATTTTGCATATCATATACAATTCATCCTTTTCTCAAACTAAAGCAAGGAATTATACATTAAAGTGTGTTTTTCATTGAGGAGGAAGTTAACTCTTCTGTTTTTATCTGGTCAGAAATGGTCAGTCAACTGAAAGAAAAAGTCCTGTCGTGCCTTAATGGAGATCCAGTGCAGCTGTGACAAATGTACATGTACAATTCAAGGCATCTTGGTGTTCCTTGGCCTTAACATGTACCTGCCACACCAGAACACTAGGTATGTTACACAGCATGACCCTGAAATTGTGAGACTAATCTCACAAGCCAAATAGAAAAATCATAATCATTATTTGATGGATGTATATCAAAAGATACAAAAACACTATGCCCGCTATGATTAAGAGTTACACGAATAAAGAAAATATATTGGATAGAAACATTCAGCCATATGGGAAGGAGATGGAGCCCTAATACATATGGATTCAGACAACTTACATAACGATAAAGTCAAGGCAGACTGATCATTACCCATCTTTCTCTCAGTTTAGAGACTACGTTTCCCAAAACTCTAAGGAATAATCATCCACCCCCTTCTGGGAGTACTGTGAATTCTCCCTTGTTAATGCTTATATAATTCCAACATTTGTAAATGTCATCCTTCCAGATTTGAACATTTTTCAAACTTTTGTCTCTGAGAACAGTGCATTTCCAGTAAAATAGTCCTGAACTATCAAGATGTGCTTGTGTTGACCCACCTTCCTGCAGAAGCAAGACACAACCTCCCTACGGCTTAACAACTTTTTCCACCCATACAGCATCCTGATCTGTGTTCCTAACACACTATCTTGCTCATTCATTTAGCACACATTCTTAAAGAATTTACATGTCCAAGCTTTGGGTCCCAACCTGAGGAGGACTCAGAGATGGATAAGGTGATTTATTTGCAAAGCCCTTTTCATTCTTTCTGTGCCATTATTCCATTATGTTCACACTGGGGATCTCAGATCACTTGTTTTTATCTGGACAACTGCAGGTGTGATAGCCAACTTGAATTATGTGGGTTTCAGAATTTCTCCAAAAATGTGCCATTGGCTAATGCTCCAAGAAAAACTAATATTCCATAGAAAATCCCAGTGAAAGTTTGAAGCATTTCTATATAGCTAAACAAAGAATGCATTGCTTGGGATGCGTGTGTGGCCTGCACGGAAAGCAAAAACACAAAAGCTATCTTTTAATATTGGTCCTACATATGATAAGGTTAAAAAAATGTGCACCGTATGTTCATTCCTGATTTTGATTTGACCACCTGTGCTGTGAAACTGAGTCCAACAGTTGGCTAAAAGAGTCAATTTGAGCATAAGAAAACATCCAAGTGTGGCTAGCTTTTGCAGAGGAAGGGACTCTTTCCAAGGATCACATAATATGATATGTGTACCCACTCTTGGGGATGGAAACCAGTTATATATTCTAGCTTTTACTATTTTTTTAAGCCGAAGCAGAGATGTGATGAGTCCAACTTATAAAAATTCAGGAGAATATATATATGTTTTTTAACAGATGTGGTGGCCTGCTATTTCAAACAGTCGAATTAGAGCAACTTGGCATATAAACCCAGCTCCCTGACTGCCTCTCTGAAGCCAATCATATAAATGATTTTAATTGCCCCTGCGTAAGTGGGAACTATAGAACAATTATTTGGGTATAATCACATTTTTTGTTGCTACTACTAGCTCTCCCCACACAAAACATATAGCAAGTGAGGTTTTGCACTTTGACTTTCTCAGGCCTGATACAGCCAGCACTCTGCTCAGATCCTACCATGAAAGGGATCAGCTTTAAGGCTGTTTGTGTCCCTGTCACCCCCAGCACTAAGTACACATGCATTCTTCATTGATTCTCAGACTACTCCCCACTACAATATAGAAAAGAGGGAGCTGATAAAATCACAGAGTGGTTTTAATGATTTATTACTCCTCCAGCAATGTTTGCCTTTTTATGGGGGTCAAGTGTATAAAACACTCATCTCTGGGTGGAATTTCAGGCATGATTGGTGGAGCAGAGCAGATGAGCTCAGTCTCAGGCCTCTTCAAGTCCCACCCTGCAGATAGCTTTCCACTTGGCCAACACGTGAGGACAGCTCTGCAGATGGTGTTCCTACATGATCAGAAGATGAAACAGTTATTTTAGGTGCCTATTCTATGAGGAGCAATAGAGAGATCCACATATCCAATTGTTCTTTGGTGTCTCCATCACTAAAATAGCTTATACTTCCCTGTAACATACTGGCCATTCTTTGTTAACAGTGCCACAAGGTTCTTCACCCTGGCTCCACAGCCAGATGATGGGTAGGGCTCCTGGGTGGCCCTGTGGCTGGCAATCTGGCCTCTATGTTCTAAAAAGCCTGTAGAAGAATTTGATGTGCACATAGACAGGGAAAGCCCCCGAGGCCCTGGTGTGACTCTTGTCACAATTCTTGGTAGAAAGATGGTGGTTGCATCTGACCTGTGACCACCAAGGATGTCTCTCCAGAAGCCAAACAACCTGCGCCCACCCAGAACCCTTGGGGATCTAAAAGGATCCCTCTCTCTGACTCACTGTGTGGCTTCCAAGCGACCACCAGTGAACCATCCTGGACCCTGTTGTCCTGACTTTTAAAATCATAGTACACATAACAGAAATACTGTGGTGCCACAGTTCTGAAAAAGAGGCTAAGAGCAATAGTTTTCTAAGGGCACATTCCGTCATTCTAAACATTTGAAACACAGCTAATGGAAAAAACATAAAGGAATAAACAAAATTAATATGGTTTCAAGATCATAAAATAAGCTTTCTGTTAATAAAACGAGCTTCCGTCTCTCCCAGGGGAACTAGAGAGCAAAAACTCACCCTTTGAATAAAACCTTACCATTGAGAAGCAGAGGCCCTGGGTGCTTGTGTTGCTCCCAGCTGTGTTAGAGAAAGGCTTTTTCCAGCTTCTTCCCAGCCACTTTAGAGGCTCTTCTTGAAATGGATGTCAAAAGATGCTTTGACTGCATAGAACTACTCCTGTCTTTGCCTAATTCCTCAATGGCTCCCTATATCCCTCAGATTAAATGCTGAACTTTTGTGAGGTCCTGTAGGATCCCCCTTAGCTACATTCACTCCCTTCTGGTCTCATCTCCACCCTCGCCCTCTAGGCTACCGGGGGTCCACCTTAATGACTTCAATGCCTCAGGAACACATCACACCTCCTGCCTCAGAGCCTTTACCCTTCCTGTCCATCTGTTGGAAATGTTCTGCCTTGGTAGCTACAAGATTGAGCCTTCTGTCCACAGGCCAGCTCATTGTAAGTCTTACCATAGCCAATCTGTCTCAAGCAGCACACCGTCATCACCTCTGCCCCTTTCACCTGACTTAGGTCTCTCCCAGGTTGGCCTAGGTTTGTTTATCTTCTGTCTTTCCCCGGGTATCTGGAGAGCAGACACTGTGAGCAGACACTTACTCACGCGCTGTGTTTTAAGACCCACGGCAGAGTCAGCACTTTGTGGGTGCTCCAGAGTCATGGATCAATGAGCTGCTGAGTAAAAACACAACCATTATGGCACAGGGTACTCTCGTGGAACTCATTTTCTAAACGCTGCCATTATCTCGTGTGTAGCTATCATCTGCCCATACTCAAAAAGGTTCGGACATTTGTCCTTGGTAACAGCCAGCTACAGGGTGGGTCAGCGATGCAAACAGACTTGCCAGCCTTCCAAGTCTGGGCTCTGACACACCAAACTGCTGCCCAGTCCCCAGAATGGACAGATCACAGGGCATGGATGTCAATTTGATGTCTCGGTTAAATGTTCCTCGTATAAGCACATTGTTTCTGAACCTTCAAAGACAGACTGAAAACTAGGTGAAATTGTAAAGTTTCCCTGAAACATCTACAGAATCTTTACTCTGAACCAGTTTATAGTTTTCTAAGGAAAATAAAGATGGCTTGCAATCAAGGTCCCTTAAAAGCTCACTATTTTGGACAGAGGCTGGAGGGTGGTAAAAAAGAGAAAAAGAGAAAATGAAAGGAGAAAAAACAAAACAAAACAAAAAAATAACTTCCCTTACCAGACGCACTGAAACAGAACTGTCAAATACAGCAAAATCCTGTAAAATGTTCCTCCGCTGTAGGCCACAGAATAGAACTGTAATAAACTCTGACCCATAAAAAGTCATGTAAACATTATAACCTGCTTTTACTAGCCCTTTAAGCACGGGAGCAATTGATCTAAACCAGCTTGGCGCTTCTCCATTCCCCAGCCTCCGTGAGAATCCAGCCTCCAACATGGGTGTTCAAATGCCTCTGGCACCAAAAGCCAAAAATAGGAATGAGCTAGAAAATTGCAGCTATTTAGTTATTTGCCCAGGGCAGATGTTTGATATTTCCAAGAGCAAAACATCCAAAAGGAAAACTCTGGAGGAAAATCTCCCTTGCAATACCTACTGCCGTGGATTATTCAATCTCCAGTGTCCTTAACTGAAATAAATACCCTTGCAATCTTTAGCTGCTGGTTTGAACTGTTCATAAAAATCATAGAAAGGCAGTTTTTCATGAGAGAAAGCAGTCACATCCATGCCTCGAGACAGATCAGCTCTGACTGTCTCCCTACGGCCGAAACACTTTACCATATGAAATATAAATGTGGAAATTTCAAGTAAGATTTTTACAGGTGTCAACATGCACACTCATTCCATTACCTCTTTATGGAATTCTCGTTAAACAGGTCTTGAAAATATCTTTTTCTTCTAAATTCCTAGAATCCAAAGGGAGGGCTAGCAGCAATTAACAGACCTAGAAGTATGTTATGGGACTGTAAATTGTCACATTTTTCTGATCTTGTGTCTGATTGAGTTCATCTCAGTTCAAAAGCAGATGGCCAGGTGGCCAAGAGCAGAGTGGAGGTGGTTCTAGGATGGGATGGTAGGCAATTGATGGGAACTCAGGGAATATACCTCCACAGCAGCAGACCATCTTTGTCGCTTGACTGCCACTGCTCATCTCATGGTGGCCTTGTTGGCAAGCAAAATGTACTACCATGGGTTGTTGACACTCAGCACTGAACTTCAGTCCCGACAGCAAACTCACCTTTATCAACTGCCTGTCCAGACCCCAGACAGCACTATCTGGCAAAGGATGCTATCCGTCTCATGGACCGTGGGAGACAGGGAGAACTACATTTGCTCCTTTTGCAGAGACTCTCTCGGTGCACTGGACAAGGAAGGGTCTCATGTTCTTGGCATTTGATACAAGAAGCAAAGATATCAAGAGTGCTTGCTAAGAAATCAGAGAAACCATTAATAGAAAAAATAAAGAGAAATCGAAACTAAGAAAATTTATCCTAATTTATAATTTGTGAAAAATTTCTAAAATTCAGAGAAAAACTTCAAAGTTTGTTTAATGTATGTGTTTTACATAAATACGAGTGTGAAAAAAATTTCTTAATTGGGATGGCAACTGTCCCTAAGGAGGATTTACATTTGAAATTTTAAAAAAATCATAGAAACCTGAATGTGTGTCTCCTGTTTTTTTTTTTTTGTTTTTTTTTTTAGCACACTAAGAGCTTAGCAACACATTTGCTGGATTGGAAGGGGGTAGCATTTCTTTCAACTTCTGAAATGGAGTCCAACATTCATTCTCTGGGGTCTCAACTGAAACAGAGAAGTCAATCATATTTTACATATATGTAGTGTCTGTAGATCATACAAATACAACTATGCATTTGATTTTCAAAACAACCCCAGGAAATTGACTAGTTATGGCATTACCTCCAACATTTGATGTGTGAAACTAAGGGGAAGTTCCTTTTACCAAGACCACATGTACTCAAATTCCTAATGAGTACTAAAGCCATGAGTACTAAAGCCATGTACTCAAATTCCTAAGGTCATTTTCTATGTGGCACATTGGATATGGACATTCCTGGTCAGCCATTCTTAGTCTCTCTTCCTGATCTTTCCAGCCTCCTTCTCTTCCACTGTCACTCTGAAGCAGGAGTGCGGCCAGGCAGGCCTGTGTCTTCCCAGAGAGAAGAGGTTCCATCTCCAGGACCACACCTCTTCTTGAGCATGGCCTGGCAGTCTGGCTATTCATAATTAGCATTATTTCTTCTCTTTTGTTAAAATAAACTGCATTATACTTATTGTTCCATTTGGACTTTGACACCAACTCAGTGGAAGAGAAGATTTAGGAAAGCTAATAAATAACACCAAATAAAAAATATGCTGTCATACATTGTAGTATTTACTATACACTAGTCACGATTAAAAATGCTTTCCGTAATTGTCACTAAAACCTCCTAACACATATAAAGCAGGCCCTATGATTCTCCCCATTCCACAGCTGTGGGAACTGAGGCACAAAAGGCTTATGTCAAGTGTCTAGGGTCACACAGCTAATAAGAGGTGAGGACAGTAAGATCCGTAGCAGTCCAGTCCTTAACCATTGCACCGTGCGAATGACAGTACACCCAGAGGTCACAGCCAGGCAATCCTGGGGCATGCATTAATGTATGCATTTGAGCAAGCAGGTTGAGACATAAACCCGAAAATGCTTGGGAGGATCAGGATTCGCGTAAATTAATGAGCACTTATCTTTCTGCCTTGGAAAAATGAGTCAGGGTGCTTGGGGGCGGAGAAGGTCTCTAGGGTCTGAGAACACCCTGTGGGCTGTAAATGAGGAAATGCCAGTGGAGGGTGAGGTAGGAGGATGGAAGGCAGCAAGGGTGTCTGGGAGAGGAGAGGGCAGGGACCCTCGATTAAAAATGCTTTCCATGATTGATTTCCTCAACTAAAAATGATTTCCCGGCAAGCTACCCACCAGCAACATTTGCTCAGCTCAAGCAGGTGCAGCTTCCTTGAGGATGGATCCACACAGAAGCAGTTCACTTCACCTGTCTGGGTGCAAGCCTTGGGGAGCGGGAGCTGAGTGGCCCATCTCTTCCTTCTGGGGCAATCTCTCTAGCTCAGAAGATGGGGGCTTATTTATTCTCCCCCCACTCTATGCATAGTACCATGAACAGCTTCTAAAAAGGATGTTGCCTGCCTACTGGGCACAACTTGTGCATTCCTGAGAATATAAGTTCTTTCTTCTAAAAAAAAAAAAAAAAGACGTTGGAATTTAATGCCACCTCCATGGAAGAGCAGATTTAGAAGTTAATAAATGATATGTTCTTAGGAAAAAAGAAGCTTGTCATTATCCCTACCAAAGAAAGAAGTGATTGAGAAGCTTGGAAAGAAGCAAATAGCATGGGCACACGGGACTCCATGTTAGGAACATTACAGATTACCCATCTGTACCCATCTATGCTTCTTTCCTGCTCAAGGTCACAAATTTGTAATATGCTAAAGTAAAATAATTTTCCAGGCTCACTGTTTTGTTTTTATATTTTGCAAAGGAATCATCTGGCTCTTCCAAATAATCAGAGCTGGTGAAATGTATAAGGTCGTTCATAAAAGCCAGCAGAGGTGATATGAACAGAGTGGGGTAGTGATTCGTGTGTTTCCAATGGAAATCAAGCTGAAATTCTAGTGTTCAAGAGTGACACCTTTGCCAAATGATGGTTATTTGATCCACTTACCAGGGGAGGGTATGGTGTATCTTAGCCCATTTTCCTGTTGCTATAACAGAATGCCTGAGGCATGCGATTTATAAAACGTAGTGTTTGGGGCTCAAATTCTGGAGGCTTGAAATCCTAGAGCATGCCTGCATCACCAGGCACATGGTTGGGCCTCCTTGCTGTGTTATAACATGGCAGGGGCATGATTTGAAAGGTTCTGTGTACTTGATTTGCTGAAGATTTTTTTAACGGCAGCACAGGCAGTCATTGGCAAAATCACCCCTCTGCCAATGTGCACTTGGTCAGTGAAATGCAGCCCAGTCATGAGCTGTGTTTGCATGTCCTCTGCAGCATCACGCAATGACGAAGTCACATGGTGAGACCACAAGCACTCTAGCACAGATCTCTCCCTCTTGCATACCTGCTAGTGCCACAAGGCCCTCGACCCTGTGACCTCGGCTAACCCCAAGTACCTCCCACAAGCCCCATCCCCACATACCATTAACCTGTCAATTTAGGGATTAAGTTACCAAACATGTGGGGGGGGGTACATTTAAACCTCAGTATATGGGAACCTGAATGAGTTGGACTTGGAACCTGTCTGCTGGTGTCCTAAAGGACAGCCTGCGGGGAAAGGCACAAAGGACATGCAGACCCAGCCAGGCTGTATTTCACTGACCAAAGGCACATTGGCAGGTTGGTGTTTAGGCCACTGCCTGCCTGTGCTGTCACTCAGAATTCTTGAACAAATCATTCAAACTGAATATTTCAGATGAGCAGTCTGAACCAAAAAAAATGTTTTTACATGAAAGCATTTTTCCACTTTCATTTTTTTATTTCCAAACCTTTACGTAGTCTGCATCATTTTTCAAGATAACCTTGTCTGACCATGAGCTGAAAAGAAACCTCAATTTGTGTCCTGGTGTCACAGAGGACATTGCAGTCCGTGCCTCATTGGATCCCGGCACAGAAGAAACCTGGGCACTCACAGGCTGAGGCTGTTCACTCGCTGCACCCAGCAGGAAGCTGGTGGTCAGAATGCATCCCGCAAAGGGAGAAGATGCTTGTCCTCTTTCTTCTGAGACCTGTGCCTGACCAGGTTTAATAAGCAATTAGCAGTGATAGCAGAGATGAAGTGGAGCCAACTTTGACTGATTCGTGAGGATCAGGGGACATGGGCTCTGTGATCTTGCCAGGCAGAAGTGAAGAAGAAAGGGGTTAGCTGGCTGTGGACAGAGTAGTAGGCACCATGCTGGGGCACTGCATGAATCAACTTGCCAGGTCAGTCACCTCCAAGGGGGCCCAGGACTTGAAAGGAACTCCCAGATGATGTCCAGTCTACCGGGCACGCTTGTGTGTGTGTGTGTGTGTGTGTGTCCCCTGTGTCAGGGTTAGACGGTTGCTGTCACTTTAGAAGGTTTAAAGAAAAATTCTAGAAATTTGCTTCTAATAAGAGATTCATAAAATTTAGATGTCTCTCCAAGTTTAATATGTTGACTAAAATAATAAAAGTCCTTCCCATTTACCATAAAGGAAACAGCTGCCTTAATCTGAGGAAGTAGCTGAATAGTAAAATAAAAACTCTTCATAGGGAGCTATTTGCACATATAAGCAAAGACCTGAAGTTGAGGGGTGTATCCAGCAGGCCTGAGGCTGGCTCACCAGGAACCAGCAGCGGACAGATCAGGGCCCTGGTATGGAGGGTCTTGAAGGGCCTGGGATCATACTCTCACATTGGATGACACCACAGCTCTGCAGAGTTGCTCAGCACAAGCCCATCTGCCCAGGCTTCCTGGGAGCATCAATTTTATGATCAATTTATGATCAACTTATGATTATCAATTTCATCAAAGCCTTCCTAACTCTACAGCAGTTACTCTGTGTTGTGTAATCAGATTTTTGTGATCAGACCCCAGCTTGGATGAACGCTGGTGAGGCTCTGGTCCTGTAGGATGTAATCCCCCAATAGGGCAAAATGGGCACTTTCCTGCCATGCCATCTCTCCAGAGCCCGCTGCAGAGATGAATCGAGCGAAGCAGCAGGAGCCTGGAAAAGTTGCTTTTGCAATCTGAAGGCAGCCCCGAACGTCCTCCCACATGGCCTGCTCACCTGAGAGAGGAGCCCTGTAATCACCATGCTTCATGCTGCCTGTCTGCGCTGACATGAAGCTGCAGTGGCTGCCCACCCCCAGTGTTCCCAGCCCAGCACCAGCCTCCTTCATCTCGCCCTGGTTCTCCCTCCCTGAGTTTCAACAGCTTAGCAAACTGAGTTCACGAGACACCAGTGTGGCTTTATCAGAAAACTCCCAGTGCTCAAGAGCGACAGAGAGACACAGTGAATGCTGCCCAGACTCACCAGTTTCCTCCCTGGATTTGCCTGACTCTAATTACTGGAAGACCTCCAGGGGCAAGGCTGCCTGGGCTTGTCAAGGGATTCCTTTTCTATCAGGGATGCCACCACCCAGACACTAAATCAGGAGAGAGCAAAAACCCTCCCAGCACTGATCTCTGGAACAAAAGAGTTGAGAAACCTCTGCATTTTAACTTTTTGGTGAAAACATAGGTTTATAAAAAATAAATAGGGTAAAAATCGAGCACATTTTTTCTCCTACCTATTTTTCTGTGTTCTCCAAAACAGTTTCCTTGGTTATTCTGTGATTTCTTTCTTGTGTCCCTGTGTGTGTTTGCTAAGTTTCTGTTTTGGTTGTGTTGGGAAGTTTTAAACAAAACTCTTTTGAATGCCAGATTTGAAAATATAGAAACTGGTACACGAAATCCCAAATGTCTTTGTTTTTAGGAACCACAATGAGGTCAGCTGTTTGGGGCATATGCAAGCATAGTGGCAGGGGCAGTTCTAAAAAAAAAAAAATGATATAAAATCAGGAGAATTATTCTGAAACTTCCATTCTGTTCTTCGGGTCAGGGTCCCTCTGAGGTGATCTCCTCCTCATCCACCTCTGCAGCTGCTGGTGTTTGGAAACCCAGAAGGAAGGAAGGAGGGGTGCCTCACCTTTCCTGCCTTCTCATTCTGTAACCAGAGAGCAAGGGGAGGGAGTTTAATTAAATTGATTCACATTAGGACAAAAATAATTAAAACATGATTAAATGCTTAATTCACACCAGAGGTATTTATATCTGTAGACGACAGTATTAACCCACAGGTTGGCCGTGAATGTTGAGAGAGGGTCTGGGGTAGGCCAGTAGTGGCCTGTTCAACACAGAATGAAGGACAGAGAGGGTGCCTTTCTCTACAGTACGCACAGTTAATCATGCAGCCACCTTACATCCCAGTCCAACAAAAATGCCACCGGTATTTTTGCAAAAACTAAGCTCTCAATTCTGGCAATATGGATCAGAGGACTTTATTAGCTATTCTGCGTTTATAGGAACTGATTAATACCATATAAAAAGCAATTCTTTATAAAAGCAGCATCTGAGGCTTCAAGTCAAATAAGAACATTTATACCTATTTCACATCTTTTTAAATATTTTATTCTCACACTATTGCTTTTCAAGCTATATAATTCAGCAGTAAAATACAATTGGCTTACAGAACAGTTTCCATACAGATATGTCCCTGACATACTGTACCAAAAGGATCATATAAAATTGATGGTATTTTAAGCTCTTATTATTAACTTGAATTAAGTTTTGCTTGGCTGTCATATAAAAGGTATTTGAAGTATTAACTGCATTTATCTTGCATTTTTCACTTTAAATATTATTTCATAAGGAATAATATCACATCGGGTTAAACCAATGGCTTTATTCAACTCGTGTTCTATTTGGGTATGCATTGCAATATTTATAGAGTCTAATAGAGAAGGATAATATAACAGGCCTTGAAAAACCACACTATATCAGAGATTCCATCTCTGCTAACACCTTGGGTGGGCTGGCATGAAATATAAATTGTGCTATTAAATCCGGAAAAGTTTGAAGCAAAAATCCGGAATAAATTCTAGGTATTCAAGACTAAGTTGCTTTTCAAAATGAAGAATAAAATATTTAAAAGACTTAAATATCACTTGTATAATGGTCCAATGTCTTCTAAAGAAACTAGAAAGTTTAACATCATTTGACCTATTTCCATTCAGGGTTACTCATGTGTATAGGGAAAAGCTGATGCACCAGGGATTCAGAAGAGAAAACTACTGGGGAAATAGGTTTATTTTCCTCAGAACTTCTTTTTCACTCAGGGAGGTATGAAGGAGAGGAAAAAAAATCCTTGTTTCTTCATTTTAGAACTTCACAAAAATCTAAATTTATTTTGAAGCAGCAAAATTTTATCATTACTCATAAAAATCAAAGCTGCCCATAACCCCTTTCTTGACTGCTCTTGGGCTCTCAGGAGCTGAGGTATCCCCAGCTCTCTCTCTGACCTGGGCAACCAGTTCTGGATCCAAAAACCTGGCCAACCTGTCCTTCCAGGCCTCAACATGTAGAGAAGGATGGACGACTGTACTGGGGGATTGTGGGGGAGAGAATCTCCTCTGTGATGTCACCCGGTTTCATTTGACCATTTCCTGTTCCAGTTACCGGTCCTAATTTTACAGCCTTAAACTCCTTCCTACTAAACACTGCTGAAGCTCTAGTCGACGCATTTGGAAAGCTCAGCAAGAAACTTCCCAGCGTAGTCCACTTGCACACAAGAATGGTTGTGAAACTGAAGTCCACAGCACCTACTGCAGAGGCAGGGGTCACAAAATGCTCCCAAAGCAGCAGTTTCCATGTCGATGGTGGCAACAGCCACCCTTGGAGGTGTGCAACACACTACCTATGCAGCCACATCTGGAGAGCCCCTGCCCAAAGTCCTCCCAGGAAGGAAACAAATAGCTACATCCCCAGAGGCTTGTGTTTAGCTTCTCTACCTGCTGGATTTCTGCCAGGTATCGCCTTTGAACTCAAACTTCCACAGTGAAAAATGTTTGAAAATCAAAAATCTTCTGAAGGTCTCAGAGGAATAAGGGAAGGCAGAGATGTGAGACAGCCTGGGCTCCAGAGTCAAACACTTCAGGGTGCGGCTGGGCTCTGCTGTGCCTGAGTTTGGCGAGTTGCAGATGCTGGTTGTATACAAACAGCAAACTGCTTTCTGCTTCTGAATCAGCAAACGGGAGCGCACAGCCAAAGGCAGAGCTGCGATCTGTGCGCCACCTCTCCAGCTTCGGGCTGGATGGTGTGGTAAGGCTGAGGCAGGGAGGCAGAGGCGACGTAGGCTGGGCTCCGGGGGCATGCCTGGGTCTCAGGGATGCTCTGCTCCTCTTTTGAGAAGCAGGAAACCACCTACTATTTGAGTGAATGCTGTTTGGGGCAGCCATTTTTCCTGCCAGCCAATCCACAAATAGGAAAATCAACCCAAATGTTCCACAAAAGAGGAAATAAATAAAATTAGAATTCTGGGACATCGTCCCTTAGCTACCTGGCACACGTGAAGAAAGGAAGCCTGAGATTGTACATGTGAGTCCCCAGATATACACAGGGAGTGACTGGCACATAGAATATGCTCAACAAGAGGTTGCTATTGGTGATCAGTTCAAGTGACTGGCCCAGTTTTGAGGACAGACTGTGACCTGTTTGACTCTCAAGTCAAACTAGGTAAACATTTGTCTATTTCTTATCCATTGGATTAAGCTCATTGGAAAGATAAATGTCCAGGCAGGTAGCTATCTACCCATCAAAGCAAACTTCCAGGAAAAGGATATTTATAAATCCAAGATTCATCAAAAAATACAAAGACACAGCATGCATATCTGGTTGGAAGCTAAGCATCATCTACTCTGTCCAAATACACTTTGTATGGGATATGACATTCGCATACCTGTTATAAACTTTATGTTCGATACTAGGGGTGTTTTTAACATAAGTTCAGATTACTTTTGAGTCCTCAACTGAAAAAAAAAAAAAAGAAAAGAAAAGAAAAAGAAAAAGGAAATAGTTCCAATATAGAAATTCAAGACAAAGAGCCAGAGAAGGAGTTCCAAGTGCCAAAGAGGAGAGGTTCGATGAAATTGCCAGCCGTCAGTTATCGCAATAGCCTGGCATTAGCACTTGGCTCCGCCAACATGTACCCGACATGTTTTATTCATATCAAGCACTAGATACACTCCTCTTTTAGCAGCTGGACTATATTGCCAGTTCGTTTTTAATCCGTGGATGACTACGGTTCTCCAATTTGTACAATTTCAGTTTGCTTGTATTTCTACAATCTAATCAGGAAGATGGCTGTTGAAATTTCTTCATGTTTATCTTTTGCTATCACCTAAAGCTTCAAGTATTTTAAATACCTCTGGCACAGATGTAAAGAAATCATGGTTCCAATACTAATTGATTGTTAAATGGATTCTACCATAAATCCATCTTATCAGCAATCTGTCAATCTTGTCAATGAAAAATATTCTCTGTATGCATTTCTAGTGCGCTATAGATAATGGCTGGATGGAACCTTGTTATAATCTGTGGCCAGGGCACAATTAGATTTTGAAATAGGTGAGTTCTCTGCTCTTTTCTCTTATAAAGTCGTTCTCTCATTGTAAATTCCTTGGCTTTGACATAGGAGGACTTCAGAGCCAAAAAAAATAAATTCCTGATAACAGTGTAGAGAACTCTTTCCATACAAATGGAAATTTCAGAACATTTGAGCCAAAGGTCCCAAACTTTTCTGCAGGCAGCTGGAACCCACAATCATTAAGGCCTGAAACATGCCTCAGCAAAAGCAGCGAGCTTCTCTGCCTGCCCCACCTGACAGTCTCCTTCCCCTTGCTCCAGTCTAGGCACTTGAGCCCCACCAGCCCAGGGCTTGCGGGAGGTGTGTCCCTTGCTGTTTGTCACTGCCACCTCCACTGTCGTTACATTCCTCACTCATTCAAGAACCAGTAGCATCAGGAACACCCACTATGGGTGTGGGTCTGACCTCAGAGTGGACAGCAGCATATGTTTAGGGGTAACTATTTACCCCTCCAGCCTGTCTCTGATGGTGACTACAGAAGGAATCAGTGAGCTTGCCTGTTGCATAACTCAGTGGCAGTGACAGGAGCTCAGAGAGCAGCACCTTCTCTAGCTAAAATAATTTGGGCCCTCCACATGGCAATTTATGGTTTGTTGGCCAGCCACCAGGGTCCTGGCTATCTGAACTCCTTCAGGTCATTTACTGAAAAGCTCATGTCCAGCTTCTCATTGATTTGTGGGGTAACACACACACTCTTCAGTTAAACTCTTCAGTCTCTTCATTTGTGGGGTAGCACACACTCTCAGTTAAACCTGGGCTGAAATTACTGATGCTGGGTTTGTGCTGTTTATGAACTGTGGCTTCCTTCTCAGATCCTTCTTGGTGTGACTTATACTACAATCTATGGTGGAGCTCTTGCCCAAAACAGGGTACCATGCCATATTTTGGTTATGGGTGCACAATTAGCAAAAGCATTGGAGCCACGGGCATCTTCTTAAACCACGTGATATGCTGGCTTTGCCTGGGCACCAGCAGTTACATCCTTCTCCTGAGTCATCCTGTAGATTTACTTTAAAAGCAGGACAATGATAAAGGTCTGTTGTCCTCTGGCAACCAACAAATTGCAAACCCTCTCTCTGGTATTCCTCTGTCACAATGGCATCTTATGCTTTGACTAATTCCTAATTGGATATCAGCTTTCAATAGACCATTTAGTTTCTTCAGTCAGTTCCTTAAGGCTAATTACTCTTCTGATTAATGGGAATAAAGATATTAGGCTAAAAATGGAAGTGGAAGCAATGAGAAAAACATTTCAACCCTTGAGTCTCCAGCTGACTTGAGCCCAGTGAAACTGATTCTAGATTTCTGGACTCCAGAACTGAAAGAAAATAAATCTGGAGGAGGGCATGGTGATATACACCTATAACTCCAGCATTCAGGAGGCTGGAGTTCCAAGTTTGCTGCCAGCCTGAGAAACTTTGTGAGATTCAGTCTCAAAATAAAAAATAAAAAGAACTGGAAATATAACTTAGTGGTAAAGGATCCTTGAGTCAAATCCCCTGAGATTAAAAAAAAGAAAATAAATCTGAGGATTTTTTTTTAAACAACTAACATTGTGGTAAATTGTTTTATAAGCTATAAGAAACTAATACACACTCCTTTGTCCAGAGAAGTTCCTAAGATCTCCTATAAAGTTCCTAAGATTTTTGTCAACACTTGTAGTTTCTGTATTTTCACATTAGCCACACCTATGCGGATACATTTCATTGTAGCTTTAATGTGCTTACCTACAATTAAAGATGAAATTTAGCATTATTTGCATGCTTAATGTCCAAATAGATTTCCTTTTATATGAGGGGCTCATTTATGCTTTTCACACATTTTTCTATTGAGTTATCTTTTTCTGGCTGATTTGTAGGAGTGATTTGCAGATCCTATGAACTAACCTTTCTCAGATATACAAATATGGATGCAGACTTGGATACACATTGGTAGAGATGGATGGCCATCTCTCATTACCTAGCTTTTCCCTCTCCAGTGCTTCATTTAGATAAAGAAAAGTTCTTAAATTTGATGTTGTCCATTTTATGATTTGTTCTTTACTGTTTAAGGAGATTAAGAAATGTTTCCTTCCCTTGAGACCAGTAGGGTGTACTTGTATATTAGATTCTGAAAAATTCTTGGTTTTATTGCATTTATGCTTTTAATACAGCTGGAATCAATCTCAAACCTCTTTATACATCCTATGTTGTCTTTGCTACCCAGTTCTAGAACTTTTGATATTTGTTAAATGATGTCGGCCCTCTTGGTTTTTCTCTTTGGGGAGTGGCTTAGCAATTATTTGCCTCTTTCAGTATCATATTAATTTTAGATTTAGCATTTTAAGTTTTACCAAAAACCAACTAGAATTTCATCAGATTAAATTAAATGCATAAATCAATTTGATAAATTTGACAACTTTCAAACTCTGAGCCTATCTCACCTTGGGAGATGAGATGGCTGTCCATTTGCTGAAACTGTCTTTAATGGCTGTCAATGAAGCTTTGTCATTTCTTTTATAAAAATTTCTCTTCAAAAATTTTTAATTCGGGCTGGGGTTGTGGCTCAGTGACAGAGTGCTTGCCTAGCACATGTGAGGCCCTGGGTTCGATCCTCAGCACCACATAAAATAAATAAAATAAAGGTATTATGTCCATCTATAACTAAAAAGAATTACAAAAAAAAACCTTTTCATTCTGTGGTTGAGCTTATTTATACAGTATATACACTTGTGATGCTATAGCAAATGATGATTTAAAAAAAAAAGATTAGCAATGTTCATTAAAACTTCATAAATATTTTAGTAAAATCATACACTTAATTTTTATTCTTAATTTAAAACAATAAATCCCTACTGTAATGCTCAAAGTGGGCTTTAAAAACACCTACATTAAATGCAAAGTCATGTTAATGTGAGGTTAATCAAATGACTGATGGCACCCTGGAGCCAAAAGTTCTGGAGGTCAAAGGCAGGAATTGATTGCCTATGGCTACACACAAATTTGCATCAGCATTGGGCTACACACAAATTTGCATCAGCATTGGGCTCGCTGTGTCTTCCAAACACTGAATCTATGGTTTAATTCAGACTAAATAATAAATGGATGCCACTTCACAGTAACACAAACAAAATGAACTGGTGATTTGAACTCCAATTTTTACCCATAGTTAAAGAAACGTAAGCTTCCAAAGCAATGAGAATCTATTTTTCACCTGACAGTGATAAATGGTAGCAAGAGTATAGGAAAACAACCCATCTCATATAGTGGTGCCAGTTTTATAAATTGGTGCAAACTTTTTGGAGAGCAATTTAGCAATTTCTATCAAAATATGATATGCTTATACCCATTGTTCAAGCAATTCCACTACCAGAAACATATTCCATGAATAAAACTTGCACACAGTACAAAGAGAATGAGGAGGCTGCTCAGTGCACCTGGTGTTCACTGCACCTGATTCAATGAGAGTCAGTGAGCAGACACGCATCATTGTATCCATATGAAGTGAGAATAGGAAGGCAGAACTATATTTGCAAGTAGTGAAGTAATGAAAGAAGTAAAAATCAATGAGGGTGTATGCTCCTGTGGGTTCAGTTACTTTACTTTAAATATTAGATACATAATAGATGATATGGTGTAAGTTATGGTTCTCCATAGAACCAAGATTATATAAGGAGATAGAGATGAGAGGGACAGCCAGAAGGAAAGGAAGGGGGGAGAAGAGCGGGAGGGAAGGGGAGAGAGGAGAGGGAGGCGGAGTGAAATGGAGAGATTCTTCTCAAATAGAGCCCCATACAAGTCCAAGATCTTCAGGGCAGGCCAGCAGACTAGAAACTGGCAGGAGTTAATGCTGCTGTATTGAATCCCAAGGCAGTCTAGAAATACTCCCTGCTCTGGGAACCTCAGTCGTTGTTTCTGAAGGCCTTCAATGAATTGATGAGGCCCATTCAATTTTGGAGAGCAATCTCATTTATGCAAAGTTTATGATTCAAATGTTAATACCCCTTTTAAAAAAATACCTTCACAGCAATATGTAGACTGATGTTTGACCAACCAACTAGGTGCCATAGCCTAGCCAAGTTGACATGAAATTATCTACCACTAGATAGACAGGTAGATAAAAGAGACAAAAAAAGATGGAGGGAAGGAGGGAGGGATGGATAGATAGATAGATAGATAGATAGATAGATAGATAGATAGATAGAGATTGATAGATAGACAGACCTTTATCTTCACGGAACTCTTCTGTAGTGAAACAAGCACACAGTCAATAGCAGCCTTGGGTGAGGTAGACTAGGGAGGATTGAAGGCTCAATTGATCAAACACTCCTTTGTGATAACCTGATTTTTTTTAAAACACATGCATACACATATTATTTTAATAACTAGTTAAAATAGTAAATACCAAAAAAGGGAACATGGAAGTATACAGACTCGCCCTTGTGGAGCCTGTCCTCTGCTCCATCCTCTCCACCACCGTGTCCCAGCACCTCATCGCCCCTGCCCCTGTCGTCTGAATTTGTGAATGCTTCTGCTTCCATGGCCCCAGTGCCCTCCTCGTCTGCTCCTTGCCTCCCTGATCCTCTGTACCCACATGCCCCTTCACATCTTCACAGGTCCTGCTGCTTCTGCTGACTGGGCTCGGTCCTTTCTTGCTCTAGGGGACTTGCTCACCTTCAGGACCCCCCTCAGCAGCTCTGGGAAACTTGCCTTCTGTAGGTGTAGGTTCTCTGCAGAAGGGCTCGTTATGGATTGTCGTTCCTTGTTTATGTCTGTGTCTCTCAGTTTGCCACTCAGGCCACAGAGCTTGTCTTAATCTCTGACAGGTCTGCCCCAGCATCTGGAAAAGTGCTTTAGGCTGCTGGTTGAGCATCAAAATTCTGTGCATGCAAAGGCCTAAAAAGTATGAAATTCCCTGGAGAGACTGTGACCCGGAAATCTGCACTTTCAGAGATACCCACAGGTGCCAGGCAAGGTCCTAGAAGTGAGGGACTTTGGGTTTAGTTAGTACCTAAATTGAATTCCACCATGAGCATTCTAAATCTCTAGTGTTATTTTAGTCACCGTTGACACCACTGTGCTGATATCTGCTCTCTAGCTGCCTTTGTTTTTCCTTTCTGTGATGTTACCGTCCACTGAGGGTCTACTACGTGGCGAGTGATCTGCGAGAACCTTATGCAAACGAACTCCAATCTTCACCTTCAGGTGAGTGCTATTATTACAGTTTTCATATGGGGAAGCTGAAACAGAGGTGGTCAGGAACTCCTCCAACATGGAGCCAGTAGATGGCCCAGGGTATCCACTGCAGCTTAGCCTGACACCTGTTTGATTCTTTCTGCTCCCTCCTGCTGCTTCTGCCAAGACTCCTCTGCACCAGCTCCTACAGCACCACCAGAGCCAGCTACTTTTGGATTTCCGAGGTGTCCAGCTCTCTACCATGGGTCCATTTCTAGACACAATCCTCTAAAGGCAGGGATTCCCCGGGAAGCATTCCCTCTAAAGTCAAATGTATCTTTCTAGCTTCAGTTAGTACATCTAGGTAGACAACCCCTGGCTCTACAATCAAAACCACGTGTATGTGTAATTCATGTTGCTTGTCGTAAGTGACCTCTAACATATCTACCCTTCTGAAGTGTGAGTTTTCTACTGGTCACATCTAGCTCCACGTTTCTCACTTAGCACTACTGACATTTTGGACCACATGAACCTCTGTGGGGGTGACTTGCATGTTGCAGTGCAGTTACTGTCAGCTGTCAGCAGCGCTCCGGACCCCAGCTGAGACAACCAAAGCCTCTCCAGACATTGCTGTATGGCCTGGGGGTGGGTAGCAAAATTGCCCCATTTGGAAAACACCAAGTTCTAACTACATGTCCTGCCAGCTCCTAAAACTCCACTTGACCTCAGCTAATTCACAATCTTCCCTCGCTTCCTTAGCTGTATCAGTGGGTCTCCTTGTTCTTCAGTCTTTCAAGCTCATCACCTGTGCGCCCTGACTCAGCATGTCCCCTGATCCTCTGCACTCAACTAGTCACACCACAAACAGTTGACTTCAACCCGAGTGTCTCCTTCCAGAGCCGGCTAGCATGTCCAATTCCAGCCGCTGTTAGCTCATGCCAGTGAAAACAAACTGCACGGCATCCCTGCCCACGACCTGTGCTGTCCGATGGTGACAGGGAAAGCTTCCTCTGAGACAGTTTGCAATGTGTCCCTTCTTTTATCGGCACCTTCAGTACTTCTCCATGCTAGACCAAGTGAGGCACACACTGCTCGCTCCTGCATCTCAGAGGCTCCACCACATGGCACCCTTCCCCTTCCAGCCTCGGCTCACACGGCTCCTCTCCAAGCGCCACCAGGGTGGTTTGTTGCTCAACACTGGGCTGTATGTATGGAACCTTGCCTTCTACTCGTATGGTCACCTCACATGGTGACTGCTTCTCCACAACTTTCCCTTAAAATATATGATCCTTCTTCCAAGTCTAATCCGATATCCTACACTGTTCACAAATGTTCATTCTTTCTGGTTGACCCAATAAGATGAGTTACTTTCCCTTCTACACCACTCAGTATTGCCTCTCTCATGCCCTATCACACACATCCCTGGGTATAGCATTTTCGTGGTAGTAGTATCTTCCCTCCTGAGTTGTACCTTTGATTATGGAAGAGATTTGGTCATCTTCTTCAGATCCCTGATAGCATCAAGCACAGCCATGTACATTTTAGTGTTCTTAATTATTTGTCTCAATGAGTAATAACAGTGAATTTATTTGCCTACTATCTTAAATCAGTTCCTCACAATTCTTCTCAAATAATTGGTCTTTTAATTGGCCTTCCGACTCCCATCTCTCCAACCCATTCTGTGCCTCCTACCAAAGTAACGTTCCAGACACAAGTCTGATCACGCTGACCCTGACTTAGAACTTGGAATGGTTTCCATTGCCTGTAGGATGGGTGCAAACTCCTTTGTGTGGCACATAAAACCCTCTGTGTTCTGGCTACCCTGGTTCTTCTCATTAGTCACGCATCCAACCATAGTCCTGGGGCCCTGGTGTCTCCATGAGCTGCCGTTCTGCCAGGTTTCTTTCCCCATGCTTTCTATACCTGTACTCGCTCAGCTCCTTCCACCAGCAATGCCTTTGCCCAGCCACACCCACTGCATCATCTGTCCACAGGCTACCATTTGTCCATCTGCTACCACCATGCAAGGAAAGACCCTGCCCTCACTCCATGGGTGGATGGATTGATGGATCCAAACCAGAAAGTTAGTCCACTTTCCTTAGCAACTAAAGGACTAAGACATTTATTTATAGATTATTTGTTGGACTGGGTAACATCAACAAGAAAGTCTGTTCCTTTAGAGATCTGAAGCTCCGACATCACCCAGAGGGAGCTTCTGAATGAGCCATGTCCAGTCCATAGTCATTTGTCCATTTTACATTTAAACAAGTTGCAGTGTATATTTCCCTGACTTGATCAATAGGATCCTCAGGAAATGCCTTTATAGTCATCCTCCATTAGTGTTATTAACATGGAAATTCCTGTGTGAATCTTAAATATACTCACAGGTATCACCAGGGAGTCGCCCATGCTGAGGAGCGCCACAGTCTGTCTGCCCTCTGTTTCCCACCTTTCTGGCAGGTATCCTGCTCACTCATATTAGCAAGTGCACTTAAGGCATCTCTCCACTGTGCCCCATGCCCTTCTGGAGTCCTCACCTCTTTCCTGAGTCAATCTTATGACCAGAGAGTTGTTAAGAAAATCTAGACAACCCAGTGTGGTAACTCACATCCTGTCTTGGCCCATTTCAGTTGCTCTAACGAAATATCGTAAACGGATTCATTTATAAACAACTGAAATGTATTTCTCACAGTTCTGAAGGCTGGGAAATTTTAGAACAGGGTCTCTGTGAGAGCCTGTTTCCTAGGCCAGAGATGACTTGTTCTCTCTGTGTCCTCACAGGGCAGAACAAGGGCTCTGGAACCCTCTGGGATCTCTTTCATAAGGACATTAATCCATTCAAGGAGGCACCACCTTCACAATCGAATCACATCTTAAAGGCCCCTGCTCCAAACGCAATCACACTGGGGACCTGATTTCAACATACAGAGGGGAGGAGACAAAGATTTCCATCTGTAGTACAGAACTATTGACCTCTGGTCCTAATTCCCTGGGTTTATTTTTTTGTTTTTTTTTTTTGTTTTTTTTTTTGTTTTTGCTTTAGGGTTTTTGTTTGTTTGTTTAATTTAAAGATAAATTTACTGAAGTTCTGAAAAGCAATTCCTAAAAGATTAACTTTCCTGAACCAGTAGGTTTCCCACCTGAAAGATTAACTTTTCCTGAAAACTATAGCTACACCCTGCACTGTGTCTATCACAATGCATTAGACACAAATACAACAACCATGAAACAAGTTACCTTTCAATCCTCATCTGAGCAAAAATGAAGTGCCTGAGGAACAACATGGGGGCTAGCACAGGAGGGTTCCTGACATGAAGCACCATGAGGAAAGAAAGAGCCCAAATGGATGCGTGTGTCCACTTACATACACTGAACTGGGCTCGTGGCACTAGGAACCGGAACATTTTGTCATGCAGCATTAACGCATATTATAAAAGTATATAATATCAAAGGAATCAAACTATTGGCCTTCAAGAGCGACTTTTTCAACTAGGCAATAAAATCCTCTACA
Organism: Geosciurus inauris; assembly: GCA_004024805.1. Taxonomy (NCBI): domain Eukaryota; kingdom Metazoa; phylum Chordata; class Mammalia; order Rodentia; family Sciuridae; genus Geosciurus; species Geosciurus inauris. The sequence continues at coordinate 57,014 of PVHX01000141.1, forward strand.
GCAAGTCTCTCTGTTGTCCACCTCCAAATGCACTGACATCAACTTTGAAATGAAAAAAAAAAAAAAGGAAGGAAAGAAAAAAGGAGCTGTAACCCCTTTTATCTTCTCTGTTTAAAATCAAACAGAATACAAACATCAATTCTGTTTATACACTAACAGCTTCAAAGTCCACCATTTGTACAAGAGAAAGACTAAGAACAAAAACATGTTTACAGAGATCCAAATATAAGTGAATGAGGTCACCTCTCACACAACCTTCAGGTCCTTGTTCTTGATGTCACCAACAGCCCTGACCAGCAGAAGACAACTGTCCTTGGACCAGCAGTTTTGATCTGATCTGATCCACTTCATATTTATACATAGTGGCCCAATCCTAAGGATTGAGAATGGGAAAACACAACAGCAACCCTCAAAGTCCACATTTCCAAGTTGAAAGGATGCTAGCACTAAACAAACAAACAAACAAATAAATAATAATAAACAAATAAATAAGATTGAAAATAGTACAAAATAGAAGTCAATAGTTTGGAGAAGACCATGTTCATACAAAAGAAAATAGTAGAGTAATAAAATACAGAAGTAAGTCTATACCTACGATCATAATAAAGAATAGGATAAAAATCAAACTTAATAATCTTGAAGAGGAAGGAAAAAATAAATGACCACAGGCAGGACATAATTAAAATATGATGTCCTTAAGAAAATAACTTGCTTGCCCATGAAAGGAAGCATAGGAGCAGGGAAGAATCTGTTTGCCAAAAGGTGTAGCCTGCTTGAGGATGGTGGGAGTCAGGCCGGTCCTGGTTTCTGAATGGTAAAAGTTAACATTTGTGGTGCATTTTCTATGTACCAAGCCCAGGTAAGGTGCTTTCTATACATTGTGTTTTTCAGTCTTCACAGTAGCTTGAAGTACTTGCACATTTTTTCACCTATTTCAAAGTGAGGAACCCAAGTGACTCAGTTGTCTATTGTCACAAGAAAGCTGCATATGAGCAGCCCCATGGTCTCAGCGGCCTATGACAATAACTCTGGGCTCAGGTATGAAGTTCAGCTGACCTGGCTCAGATCCCACCACCAGGCCTGCACTTCTCAGGTGTGTGGAACCAAAGGTAGGCAAGCTAGTCCTCTGCGTTTGCAGGGCAAACCAGGTGACAGCTGCTCTTCGATGGCTTCAGTTACATCAGGAGCAACTCAAATGGAGTCCACATGACTTATCCTGCAGCAGGCTAGCTCAGGCACATCCTCATTGTGACCGGGATCACAAGTGAGAATGCACAGGTGCTTTTCAAGCCTCCACTATCATCCCACGGGTCAAAGCAAGCCTCAGCACGACGGCCAGAGGCAGAGGCGGGACACATAGAGGGCAGAGTAAAGGATGGGCCTATACACAGTTGACCTTCAGTGCTGCCGATGAGCTCAAGGGCATCACTTTCCAAAAGCCATCACTGCTAGGTGGCAGGGACTGGATTCAGAGTTGATCTGTCTGACTGCAGCCTTTGCCTATCAACAGCTACAGCAGCCAGGGGAGCCCTTAAATGCAGGGATCGTGAAAGCTCAAGGTCATTTGGTAGATAACTTGTCTCAGGAAGTACAGGAATGATGTGATTTTAAAAGAGGTAGTGGACAAAGTCCAGTTAAAAAAGAAAGAGGGAAGAAAGGAGCACCAAATATAAGACCGAAGAGTGAATCCACCCTGACCACAGGGCTCCCGGGTCACAGGCCTCCACACCTGCAGAAAGAACAAACGTCCTCTGGCCAGTGAATAAAGCATCTGTGAAAGGAACAAAAGGAGGAATAGGATAAGGATAAAAATACGTGTTGACAGTTTTTATATTTCTAATGCTATTCATTTGCAGTGTCTGTATTTTTTTTATTGTTCTAGAAAATGTATATTGTGCAAATGAACTTTATGGTATAAAATGCTATGCAATGGACCTTATTGAGGTTTAGCAGCAAAATCACCTTACAGATAACAAAGCCCTTTACAAATTTGGAGAACCATCCCTCATAGCAGAGCCAACCATCTTCCGTAGTGAACAAACTACACTGTCCACTTGACCTAAGCCACTTTCTAGGAGTTCACATGGCTTTAAAGGGAACACGATAGTCAAGGTCAATGTATACAATTGATGACTACTTACACCAAAGCCATCCTGATTGCCCACTCAGGTGCTGTCAGGGCTGAATTAAAGTAAAAGCAATAGAAAGAAATCTTCAGTGTTAATTCACCTAAAGTAAATCCTTTATGAAGGAGCTATGGAGGTCATTGCCACCGATGTTCAGCTTCAACACAAAATAAAGTAACATTTTTCAGCACTGATGAATGACTCGAAATCTGATTTTATTCTGTGGCTAACTTCTAACTCAGTGTCTCCTCTGACAGAATCATTTTCATTCTAGGCGAATCTGAATGTCACAGTGACTTTAGGAGCATGTGTGCACCGCCCTCTGTCCCTTCTCCTGTTGGTTCTCTCTTCTGACTTTTTGCTAGTGAAGTCTCTGGTGCTTCCTCATCTGGTTGAGTGGGTTCTTTCTTCTCAGAGATCACTGCTGAGGCTAGCTCGACCAGGGCCTGCTGACAGCATAAGTGACTGAGCTAGCTGTCCTCTGCAGAGGGACCCTGGCTCCTCCTATCACCCCACAGCTGTACTTCACCATCTCTACTTCTGGTTAGAGTCATAGGAAACCGTGTGCTCAGACCTGCAGCATCTTATTGAAAAGCACATCAACCTTGCTGGAAGCCATCATCATGCATATTTGTCAATCAAAGAAACTGAGGTTTTAAAGAGATTAAATAACACTCAAGGTCATTCATTGAGGGGTCAGCAGTTTGCCTTCTGTTGTGAACTATAGCTTTTATGTGAAGCTGCTTCTTTTCTTCCTCCTCATTCTGCTCCTACATCTTAACTTGGGAAGATAGAACCATGTGTCAGGATTGTTCTAATACTATGGATTTTCCAAGGTTTGTATGCACCCTCATGACCTCTGAAGCCATCAGACAAACCTGCTGGTGTATCAGAGTCCAGAAGACCAGGATCAGTTCTGGCTCTCTTGTTTAACTGGCCCTGTGATCTTAAGTAGGTCACTTCTAAGAAGGTTACTAGTCTGTCTCGCCACATCTCAGGGAATGTCACGAGGACCAAGGACAACAAAGTAGGCAATGTCCTTAGCCAACTGTGGAGTGATGTTCACAGGCTGTTGTGGTTTCTGCATTACTAATCTCCCACTTGGACCTTGGAAGAGCTGTGTCATGTTTTCTTTCCAGAAAGGCTGCACAGCTGGGCAGGGAGGCTAATATTCCGCCCTTCCCTGGGTCACCCTCCTGCTGGCCCTCTGCTCCTTTCCCATGCACACTGATGATTCATCTTTTAAAAGCAAAACAGCACATTCTGACCACTTACCTTCCTGCGCTGCGCTTGCTGCTCTGAGCTTGCCTGTTGTGTTTTCCTGCAGCACACAGGAATGAGACCCCAACGCAAACATCACCACCAATTAACACATGCTTACATCTCTTGCAAGTGAGTTTTCCCTCTCTCTCCCACAACTCAAATGCCAGAGCCTTCCTTCTCTATGTTTTTCTAAGCCCTGTGCAAACATTCAGCTCCATGATGCAGAGACCCTGAACTTTGGAGCAAGCTGTGACTATTCAAGTGACGAGCTGTTTAAGCATCATGAGTGATAACCCCAGGGATCTCCTGAAGCACGCAGAAAAGTCTGTTTACCCTAAAGCTCCTTTGTTTAGAAACTGTCTCTGACCTTATCCCAACCAGGAGGCAAGCCTCTGCCCTGCCAATGGGGAGAAGTGACCATCAGGTGTCCAGCTGCCTGTCCCTTTGCTAACACTCAAAGTCTCATGTCCCAGGAAACTCCTCAGTCCTGAGCCAACTGGACCGGCAGTCCAGGGGAGCAATGGCTCCAGGTTTTGCACCAACCCACTGTCCCTCTATTTCCCATTCCCTCCAAGCACAGTGACTAATTCTCACCTGTTGTTTGCATGAAGAAGGGCGTTAAAGATAAAAGAACAAGAAACTGACTACTTTATTTTAGCTCTTTCATAAAACACTCTGTCCCCCAGGAAGCTGTGACTGGACTGGGGCACCTAAGTTCACACCTAAAGAACCCTGGTGCTGCCGCCCATCGCCCATTGCCCATCGCCTCCAGAGTCACTGCGGGCTCTCACTGCATATTCTGTATCAAACCTCTTGATAAATTGCCGGCTGGTTTTCATGTTTGCAGCACTCCTGGAACAATAAAGCAAGAATGTTTGTCATCCATAAAGTACAGCTGCAAGGAGTGTGTGGGAGTGATAACTGGATGACACCCAGGGAAGGGGAAAGGAAGACTCAGTCTCCTACAAGGCCAGCCAGCAGCTCCAGGCTCCCTGGGCTCCCTGGCGCTGGCCGGCCACCCCGCTCCTCCTCTCTCAGCACGCCCGGTGCCCGTGCCCAGCCCCAGCTGCAGCGTGCTCTCAGGCCCGACCACAGGGATCGCAGCCTGCAATGCTCTTCACTCTTTGGCAGCTGGAGATAGCCTGAGGGGAACTTCATTTCTGTTGCCAAATGGGCCACCGACCTAGAAAGGGCCAGTCGCCTTTCACCCCCATGAAGACCCCTGTGACAGCGAGGCTTTGATTCACTGAGGGTTTGGGGCTCAGGGCGACAGGCAGCTGTCAAACAGGGCCTCTGGCAGAAAGGCGGAGGGAACATGGAGCGCCTTGAAAGAAACACTACAGATGTTTGATCCTCTTATCCCTGTCCTTCCCACTCTCGGATTCCTGAGAGACAATGGTGGGACTTAGAGAGTCGGCAGACAAAGAAGCATTATCCACGCTGATCTGGGCGAGGCCGGCTCCTTCTTTGAATCACTTCTCAAGGAAAATCCCAAAGGTTTAAAAACCATCCCACTAGATTCAAAGCTTTCTATGTGGCATCTGGGATCATCAATGTGAAGTTCAAAACTCAAAGATGTCCTTATGTGTTTGGGAGCCACATGTGACATGTGTGCATGTGGGGGCAGGGGGAGTGCAGGTGATCTTTACAGAAACCTGGTGCTAAAGTCTGGCATGCAGTGACGCCAAGCTGTATCACTTCTACTCTGGAATAATAAGGCAACATCTGGAAAGGGCATTAGTACATGGTAGAGGGCAAACCAGACAAGAACACAGGGTTTAGAGACAGGCAGCCGTCATATTAAAGAGAGAAGAAAAGAGGGAATTTGATCTGAGCTCCTTCTGCTAATTTATTCTTTCTGAAAAAAGGTGAAGCCAGGTACCAAAGCACATGCCTGTAATCCTAGCTGCTACAGAGGCTGAGGCAGAAGGATCACAAGTTGGAGGCCAGAATGGGCAACCCAGAGAGATGCTGTCTCAAAACAAAAAAATATAAAGGACTGGGGATGTAGCTCAATGGTAGAGTGATCCTGGGTTCAATCCCCAGTACCAAAAATAAATAAATAAATAAATATAAATAAATAAATAAGAGGGAAATGCCCCAGGAGGAAGTGGTCCTCACTGAAGTCTCAGCTTTGATTATGGAGGGACAGTTACAGAGTTCCTGGATCTCTAAGCTGCAGCCAATAGAGGGAAAAGGCCTGAGTAGTCCAGAGAAGATCATGGAGATCCTTAGCACATTTGGCTGGCTGCAGGGGTACAAAGACAGGCCAGGGCCATGCAGTCACTGCACGGCCTGAAGGTGCTTTTTCACCCCTAGACCAAGGCTTCCTAACCAAGGCACTGTTGACAGTTGGCATCAAATCAGTCAGGATCAGTCTCAGCCCATTCTGCCTGCTGTAACAAATGGCCACACACTGGTGGGCTTAAATAAGAAACTACTATTTCCCACAGTTCTGGAGGCCAGAAATTCAAGATGAATGTGTCAACAGATTCCAGGTCTATGAGGGCCCAGTGCAAGTGTGCAGATGACAGCCTTCTGGATGTGTCATCATAGGCACAGAGCAGAGAGAGAGCAAGCAAGCTCTGTATCTCTCCCTATGAGGACACTAAGCTGTGCAAGAGGGATCCACCTCGTGACCCAATTGCCATCCAAGCCCATCTCCAAACACCACCACACTGGAGGTGTAGACTACAACACCAAGTTGTTTTGAGGGGACGCATGTATTCAGTCCACAGCAAGGTCCTCCAGAGAAAGTGAATCCATTTTTTGCACGTATATTCCACAAATTTCCATCCTGGAAATCCTCAGGTTTAGCTCTTAAGGGTTTTGGGTGACTGAATGAGGTCCACCCACATTATGGAGTATAATCTGCTTTAAAGTCACTTACGGGTAGATATGCATCACATTTTTAAAATACCACCAGAACCTCACCTAGCTTGGTGCTTGATTACATAACTGGGGTCTCTAGCCTCCCGAGCTAATACAGGCAACTGAGCATCCAGGGACCTTCCCCAGATGCTTTGCTGAGGGAAGCTGCCTCAACCTCTGTAGGATGTTGGCAACATTCCTGACGGCTACCTGACATGCGCCAGTCAGCCACCCCTTCAATTGTGATGAGCAAATAGCTCCATTATAGTCCAAAGCCACCCAATTGTGGGGGGAAATCCTTCCTGTTGAAACCATTTTCTAGGCATATCCCACAAACCATCCTGCATTCCCTGGAGGTTAATGTGAAGAGCCCAACACTGATGCTCCTGTGCTCTCGTCTTGTCTTTCCACTCAGACACTATTTCAGTATGCTGAAGGTCAAGGAGCTTCATTAGCGTTCTTGTAGTCCAGTGAGCAGACCCTTTAGCCTCAGGTGGAAGCAGCCCCCCAGCAAAAATTAAATGAACCCCACCTTCACATACAGTCTTGAATTCCCCTGTTGGAATGGCAGAGACTATTCTCCTTAGACTTGGAATTAAAAGGAAGTAATAACATATCAAAGGTGAAACTTGCCCCAGACATCTCAGCTAACTTGTTCAGGTCAGGCACTGGACTCCAGAGAAGTCCTCTACTTGCAACTTTGGAAAAGCTTGATATCAAACTTGCATTTGATATTTCATTGAGCTGAATATTTTTACTTACTGAATACATAAAAATAGCTTTGAGCTTGATATAGATGAAGGCAATTTGACAAACATTCACTTATCCTAAATTATAGATTTTTCCTTTTTTAGTGCATTGCTATGAGCAGATTTTATATGTACCCTCTCTCTCTCTCTACACACACACACACACACACACACACACACACACACACACACGTCCTGTGCTCTTCCAACCATCTGGTGTAAAGTGACACATAGATGACAAACTGCTATTTTGAGCCCTGGATGCATTATCTATAACCAAGCATGATTGTCTCCTATATTGTTAATTTCCTGCTGTGCTTGTGTAATTCTGGTGTTTTCCTGGTCATGCAACAGGGTTGTATCTTAAAAACAGTCCAGGCACATAAATAAAAAGAGAGTTCCTTAATACTATGTTAGTTACAAAATTCTGGTGCCAGAGTTGGAAAATTAAGACTCCAAAAAGTTAATAAAACACTGGGACTGAAACTTCCCTATTTATTTAGTTGCTTTAAGCAAGCAAAGAAAAGCACTCAATTTGGCATTTTGACCCATTAGGCACTATGGCAGGATAGAGGAATTCTCCTTGATATTCTCTTTTGTCTATTTAAGAAAACAATAAAGAACAGGACTTTTACTGAATTCTCAATTGAGCTGCATCTTCTGTCCACCATACAGGGAGGATCAGCTAAGGACCAGATGCTGAATGGGTGTTGTGAAGTGCCCAGGATGTTGGTACTGCTGGTCCGATAAAGTGCTCCTTTTGCAAATCAAGCTTTAGGGAGCCTGTGTAGACCCAGGTAGATGCCTCATTATGGGCGTGTTGCTGAAGGAAGACATCTTTATGTTGTCAGACCCACTGGAGTTAGGGCAAGGCTACTACCCATAGTTCCCAACCATGACTAAGTAGTGACAACATGCACTGTCCTCTACCGGTCTGGAGAGAGATGGATCTCTCTGGAGAGAGAAGGTGTGGTGCAGATGGTGAAGAATCTTGTTTCACCCTTCATCTTGATCCCCTTTGGGTGGCCCTTCTCTTTCTGCCTGAAGACAAGATGAAAGTGAATTGTGTACCTTAGTTCTCCAGGCCAAACACAAACGCACACTCTGCATAGGTTTACTAGTGCAAACTCTCCCAGCTAGACAGTAACCTTCCACACTGGACAGTGCAGATGTCACTAATGTACAATTCCAATCACTTGGGCTGTGGGGTTGCTCAGCGTGGTATTTCCCAGGAGCGGCAGTGCATCATGGCCCCATCTATGCCCAGTGCACGTGACTTTCAACAAATTGGCTTTTCACTATACTTTCAATTAATCTAAGAGCAAACATCTAATTTTAGCCCCTCCTCACACACACAATTTTGGCTCATTTGATGAGAAGATAAGCATCTTTCCCTTAGGAAAGTAAATAACCTTTTGTTCTGTTTACAAATTCATCATACCTTGATGGTGAAAGGTCATTCCCCCCCGGTGGTGGTGGTTCATTATTTTACATAGTTGTTCTCAAATACTTCTCACAGAAACCTTGCAAAGTAGATTCTCATTAGTCATTATGGATACTGATGCTTCTCTATGATTACACCTTTAATAAGAGAAGATTTTAAAAATATATCTGATTCTTAAACCTAGGATCTTGCCACTTGTTAAGTATAGCATACAATTGATTAAGATTTTGAAAGATAATCTCTGGAGAGTTTTACTCTCAGAGTCCCAATATTGCCTTAACTCTAGGTCAGAAGACACCTAGAGTTACTACATGTACTGCCAATTAGGATAATAAATGTCGATATTAAATATGTGGAATGCTGAGAGACAATGACTGCCTGGATAGAGACACAGACAGAGCCATCAGATTATTATGTTAAGACTTTCCATAATGAGGCTGAGAAATATGAATCTGTTTCTATCAACATACCTAAATCTGGCACATTTTTAAACAAACATTCACTCTAAAAAAAATCAGCTCTTTCACAGAGTGTAGTGAATGATTCCCTAGGCACAGGTTCATTAAGAGAAGTCAACAAATCCCAATTTTACAAACTAACATTCTCCACCATACTGATTCAACTACATCCTTTCTGTCTTTCATACATACATAGAAAACGAACACTCTCAGTCTTGTCTTTTGTTAAACCTCAGTCATATATGCAATAATCAGATCTCCTATGATACAGGTATGGTGGCACAGGTCTGCTGCTTGAGCTATTTGAGAGGTTGAGGCAGGAGGATCACTTGAGCCCAAGAATCCAAGACCAGCCTGGGCAACATAGCAATAACTTATATGAAAAAATAAAGTAAATTAAATTAAGTACATACTGTAAATTCAGGAAATATCTCTGCTGTGTTCTTCAGTGGGTTGCTATTACCATGAGGACAAGTTCCTGACTTCCAGGAGGTATTCTGTAAGTATTTACCAATTCAGTGGATTGACAGTCAATGAACCTATGAATAAATGTGTTTTGTGTCATGGAAATTCAAGATGGTTCCCACTTCAGCTTTTTTATAAATAGTTATACTAATGGATATGGTGAAAATAGTGTTCAGACAAAGGCACTTGAGACTTCCCTGGCTACAGGAGAGCCTACACAAAGTAGACACCCAAAGAATGCTGAGTGGATAGGACAAATGGAACTCTGTGGACAGGATTATTCATGCACATGAGTTATCCGAGAGGGTTGCACCATAGACCTAGACTCACCTTGTAAATGAAGAGCTGGCTGCAGTAAAAAGAGAAGATAAGAGAAGCCTTGAGGTCCTGCCAGCCTTCCCACTGCTACTGTGTAGTACATAATTGGCCTGGGAGATGGGGATGGGTGAGGTTCTAATTATGGGCAAGCTAATGATGCCCAAAATAATTACTCTGGAGTCTTTTGCATTGTGTGGTTTCCATTTTATGGTTTTAGAAATGAAAATGTGACATCCATCACGGTCGAGTCCAAATTCCTTCAAGATGATAGAAACGTAACACAACTTGACATGAAAGCATTGTGCTCCGGAGTCCACGTGCAGGCCTCCTGCCCATCTCCTGGCCATTCCCAGCCCTGCCACGAGCTCTTCTTTGTAACACATGTCACCCATCCCATTGCATTGATGATTCCTGAAGGCAAAGTTCTCTGACTTTCTTCATCTCCTCCCAACATGTTATTTTTTTTCCAGAATATTACCCAGCCAATTTTCTGCACTTATCATATTTCCACTATTTTCTGTTTCCTGTATGTCTTGCCAGCATCCTAATAATATGTGAGCTCCAAGCCCATGCCCCTTAGAAAACTCCTGCAAGTTAGATTCCTTTCCTAAAGTGTTAAATGATAATTCAGTCATTAATTCTGAAACTATCTTCTATTTTTCCTTGCTTCCTCTTTTTTTCTTAATTGCTCTGCCTCTAAGCTCCTCTTTCCCAAGTTGCCACGTAACTACGCATTTTAAACGCATGGTTGCTTTCCTGTGCGGAGGATCACCACTCAAAGAAAGATAAACTTGCCTCGGTGCTGCTCCCCCTCTCAAGACTAGAGCAGAAGAGGAACTAAACAGAAGCAGAAGGTACTCGAGTTATCAGGAACTTCCTGACACAGAGACACTGACTGTTCATCTGACGAGACTGGAGCATCCTATTCACTAAGTCCCCCACAGATGGAAAATAAACCGAAATATCTGGAATAATTTAGGTGAACCACAGTAGAGCAGCAAAAAGTCATTTTCATTCTCAAGTCTCCCCAAGCAGAATCCCACAAGGCTCCTCACTGCACAACCACGTGCAGCACAGAGAACCCAGTATGGACTGTGGCTCACCAGAAAACCCGTGGCTCTTGCCAGAGAGGCTTCAGGTGGCAGCCGTCCGCAGATACCCCCTGGTTCAGAAAATACGTAAAAATACATGCCACCCAATGTAGATGCTTTTGAGTAAAAAAATGGTTTCGCTTTCTTTAAACCTATGTGTTCTTGAATCTAAAATATGAATTCTGAACGTCAGCAGGCCCCTTTCCAGACTCTGAGGAGGGTACGTGCACACTGGACACATGCTATGGGAAGCTTTGGAGATTGAGAGTGTGCTTCACTTCTGTCCATCCTGACATGTGGCCCCCACCTGGGTTTTGAAAGCCATGAAGGGTCAGGACAAGACAGTGACCAGGGATGTAAGAGGGATCACTGCAGGCCTTCCTGGGGTGGGGACCATGCAGGCTCTCACAGCACAGGAACTCCTGAAGGGAATCTGTGGGAAGGAGAGTCAGTACAACAGAGAAAGAAATCTCTCTGAAAATTGCATTCGAATTTTAAAAGATACTCTTTTAAAAGATATTTTAAAAGAATTTTAAAAAAGATACAGTCACATAATCCATGTTCCTGTTCATTTACAGACCAATCAAAAACAGCAGAGGCAATGACGCCCTCCTCAGCGTCACAGCAAGGATGGGAACATGGGTCTTCAGAGTGCGACCCACGGCTGTGACTGCTCCATGGTGGCTGTTGGAGTGGGAAGGATTTTACTGGAGGGAGAAAAGGGGCCGCGGCTTCTTTACAATGTGAGACGTGATAGGGAGCAGGAATTGTGCATTTACATCTCCATTTTGAAAACCACAGCCTCTATGAACACCCCCAGACAGCATCCACAGCCCACAGAGCTCCACGTTTCTCTCTTCCTTACAGGACGGGAGCTCTGGGTTTCCTAGACAGACCTCTCGCTGCAAGCTGGAGCCCTTCTCCCCAGTACCACTAGTTAGGAAAAACATGGTTCTTGCCCTTTAGCTGTGGGTTAGCCTGGCATGGGTGCACTTGTGGTTACAGATGAAAAGAGCTAGCTACATTTGTATTGCCTTAATCGCTCATATATACCTAATTAGAATAAATAAATGAATTAATTAAAAAAAAACACCAAACAGAACATGATGAAGCTTTGCAGATTCTACTGTTGTCCTTGATACTTAAATATTGAGGAGAGAAGCATGTGAGAGTCACTTGTCCAGCCACTGCATTTGGGGTAACAAAGTAGAAGCCCCTACGCACAGAACACATCTGGGTAAATATGATTCCATGGCCCATCATCTCAAGACAATTTTCTAACTTTAGGCTAAATGGCAACCTAGAGAGGGTGGTTAGGGAGAGAGGGGACGCTGTCTAAGCGTCCCCCTGTGCAAAGAGAAGCAGGCAGCTAAACAATGATCTGAAGACCCCCCTCCATGGGCTTCCTTTGTATTTTCTTTTATAAAGCTAGGCTTATTAAAATAAAATACACGGAGAGAAAAAAAATTACATTTTTAGGGGCACCATTGTAAGAATTTTGGTAAATCCCCAGTAATGAAGCCATGATGTAGAGCAGTCCCATCACCCAAACGCTCCTCCCGTCTCCCCGGTGGACCCTTTCCCCAGCCTCAGCCACTGGAAAGCACCGACGCACACCCTCGTTTTATATTTCCAGCTTACCTACATGACCGGAATATCCTGTAAATGAAATCTCACTGTATTTTGCCTGTAAGAATATGTGGCATCCAAAGACGTGGGTGCCTTTGACAGAACACAGGTGAGGGGCAAAATTGTCAAAGGAAGGAGTCCCCAAAAAGGAGACTAAAAAGCCCGCCAGAGAAGTAGAACTTCAGGAAGTACAATTTAGATAAAAGTAAGTAGGAATTAAGTAGTATGTAAATTCTGCTTCTTGTGCTTAAATAAGAAGACGCTAACATTTCAAGAGGAGTGAAAGAAATAGGGATGGAGGTAGAGAGTGTGATAAATAAGAGGGTGTGAAAAGGAGAGGTGGGAAGGGGAGGGTTAGAGAGAAGACCAAAGAAGAGGAGGGGAGAGAAGACAGAAAAGAGAGGAGATGAGGAAGAGGGAAGGAAGAGGTGGAAGGCAGGAGAGGGGAAGAACAGAAAAAGCCTACGTGCCATGCTGTAGTTGGGGAAGAAAAGCAAACTCGCCTTTAAAGATAAATCAAAAGTGAGACGTGGAACTGCCTAACGTGGGCTAGTCTCTCGGGAGGTGTTTCTGTCTCTTCTCTGAACGCTCACAGGATTTGCTGAGTTTCCTGGGCTCCTGGAGCCCTGGACTGAATGGTGGGGTTCCACTTGGTTCTGAGTTCAGGCATTGACTCTTCCCGTGAGCTGCAGGATGTGGGAGGTCGGGCCACTCAGCTCTGGTTAGGCGAGGATGCCCTGGAAGCAAGACTTTCACAGCTTCCCCACTGAGTCCCCCTGGTGCCCAGCAGTGTCTCACAGATGGCAGAAGCAGCTAGTGAGTACTTCAAACATGAGACCTGAAGCTAGGTTTTCTTTTTTATTCTAAAGCTGTTTTACATTATTTTTAGAGCTCTATAGTTTTACACAGTGGTTGGGTTCATCCTGACAAAGTCACCCATGCATGGAATTCGATTTCAGCTCGTGATCCCCTCCATCGCCCTTCCCCTTTCTTTCTTTCTCCTTCTCCGTTCCCCTTCCTCTCCTCTACCAGATGTCCTTTCGCTGGTCTATTTGTTTATAGTGGATTGAGAACCTAGATTTTCAAAGCGTAAATTTCACTGTAAATTTATTTAGAGACTGCTTGAATCCTCTACCTTGTATTATTTCTCTCTTCTTGGTCATTTTCTGGCTCATGTAAACAATTATATAACCCCCAAATTAGTTCACAGTGGAAAGAGATCAATACTAGACATAGACAGATGAATGCACCTCTGAGAAAATTGTGTCATTATGGTTTGTGGACTATGAAATTACGGAACACCACCAGGCATATGCCAGAAAGCTTCGTGGGATGCTCCTTCAATGAAACATCATTAATTTCTAGAATGCAGTGAATGGAGCCCACCACAGATGGCCATTTGTTTTGATGTACTCCAATTACATTATATTATTGCTACATTCATAAAAATAATGCCACTGATCTGCCATCAGTTGTCCATGCACTGGAGGCAGCTTCCAGCCACTACAAATGGACCTACTTACCTCGGGATGGCAGCCAGCTCAAGCTGTGGTCAGTGAATACCTCAGCCCCAGACAGATGTTTATGCAACTTGAAGAGAACTACCTCCACCCTCAATCCACGGATGGTTGGCTGCTCGAATGACCATAAAGCTCTTGCTGCTTTTCTCCTTCTTACAGATTGGCCCAAGAACAAACAGCCAAGGATAGCAATCTGGAAAAAAGGGAATACAGAACATTAAGGCTTCTGTAAGTTCTACTCGTTGCCATCATTGGGTAAATAGCTCAGTAACAGAGCCCTTTCTTTCTACATCAGCCCAGAGAAACATTCTGGAAATCAGAGGGGGAAAAAAAATGTAGTGGTTTCAGGTCTGATAATTCTATTTTCAAAAGGCAATTTTATCCTAAATATACTTCTAGGCTAAATTGCCTCTTGAGTAATTTGCACTCTTTAGGCATGTGAAAGAGGGACAGAGACAGAGTCAAGAAGGCGGAGTACCCTATTCTCCTTGGGCTGACCTGCAGAAATTGTAGCCTAACTCACCCATCCCAGCTTGCCACGAGTCCTGTCAGATTCTGGGAGTAGTCTGGTGGGAAGTGGGTCTTGGGTCCTCTGTTTCTTGGTCAAGACCAAGCCCTGTGAGAAGAAGTGAGTTTTCCCTGAAGAGAGTGTGGATTGTTCCTCTCGTGAGGGAACCATCAGTCTACAGGGCCTGAATTCTGTACACAAATTCATGAGCCTAGAAATCAGTGAAAGGGCCTTGCTTCTCCACAGACCCCATGGAGAAAAAGCAGAATGCTTATAAGGTAGAATCATCCCTTGTCGCTTTGGACAAGGACCAGACGTAGCTGGAAGTAAAGTGGGACTGTCCCATGCACAATTAGGAGTGACTGAAGAAACGTGGGACCAGGCAAGAAGAAATACCCAAGGAGCAGGTAACTTGGAGTCAGACATCAGACAAGTTCCTGACTTCCAGGGATCCTGTAATCACTCCTAAGCACAGGGCAGGGTGGGAAAGGAAAGCTGCAGGCACCAGAGGTCAGGGAGAGGCAAGGTGGTCCTACCCTAAAAGCAGAGCGTGCATGTCCCAGCCAACACCTGAACTTTAGACTTCAGCCTTGGGAGCTGTGAGACAATGACTACTGTGTTATGCCATCCAGTTTGTGGTACTTTATTAGGGAAGCCCTAGGACATAATATAAAGACCAGCTTTGAAAATCATCCAAACCAAGATGTCAACAATCCTACTATGGATGCAGTATTATACATAAACAATAATAACCAGTCCTGTTTCCAAGGGGAATTCCTTATCTTTTGACAGAAAGGGACCTACTCCCTGAAAAAGACAGCACATGCCATGACAGGAGCAAGAACAGGCTTCACAGCAGTGAGGGATGTGCAGCTGAGGCTGGGAGGAACATTGATCCTAGCTATGAGCCTCCCTGTTTTTGCAGACCATGTCTCTTCATTGCTAAAAGAAGGTCAATAGAAATCCTAGCGTTTATTTCACATGGATTTTTTTTCCACATAGATATTTCAAAGGTCAAATAAGAAATGTTTTGAGTAAATGGTCAGAAACCTATAAAATCTTATGAAGATATTGCTTTTATTAATAAGCTTAGAGTTGCTTTTTTGTCTTTAAAAACATTGACATTTTCAGGAGAGTAATCCAGAGATGTTTAGAAATCATAGTTCTTCAACTCCTTAGTTGAACTGTTCGACCCCGACTGAAAACCTAATAAGTGAGCAAAGTCAATATAAATTAATATCAGCAGTAAAAAGATGACATTTACAATTAAAAGTCAATTTATCTCAGCTGGGCGCAGTGGCACACGCCTGTGGGAGACTGAGACAGCACTTTGGGAGACTGAGACAGGAGAATAGTGAGTTCAAAGCCAGCCTCAGCAATGGCGAGGTGCTAAGCAACTCAGTGAGACCCTGTCTCTACATAAATAGGGCTGGGGATGTGGCTCAGTGGTCGAGTACCCCTGAATTCAATCTCCAGTACCCACCCCCCCCAAAAAAGTCAATTCACCTCTACAAGCAACAATATGTTTTACAGATACAAATCTATACACTGGAGCAAAACCATGACACTGAACCATTAGGTACAGGGAATGATGAGTTGGAATTGTGTAAAACTACAAATAACATGCACACACAACACACAAATATTCTTACACATGTACTGTAGGAGTTTTCTGTGTATGTGCGTATATCTTTGTTTAGGCATCCTCTAAAAACCAGGAAATGCCACAGGTCTCAAAAGTGCTTTCAAAGAAAATATGTGTCATTTTGCATGTAAGTTAAAATGTTATGCAAATTATGTTACAGGGCTCACCACCTTATTTCACATGTTTTCATTAGCCCAAAATATTTTTGACTAGCTGATAAATATGGTTAAAAACTGAGATTTGGTATCACAGGATAATCCACATTACCCTGACCACGCAAAAGCAAAGGAGATGTTTCCTGAAGACTAACTGCACGTCTTGCTTGCACACGGTGAAACCTACCATGTTAAACCAACTTAACATTTCTTCTAAAAGTACAAAGTTTGGGAGTAGGGGTGGGATAGTTGGAACATAGTCCAGAGGCAGAACAATTGCCTAACATGCAAGAGGGTTTCTGCCCCAGCACTGAAAAAAAATTTTTTTATAAGAGCTAGATTAGCAATGGAAACAGAGGCTATGATTGTTTTTAAAAAATGTGTAACTCATACAAGTAAACTGAAAAAATATATACGTGTGTGTGTGTGTGTGTGTGTGTGTGTGTGTGTGTAATGTGACATTTTCATTATCGTCCACATCACAGTCAAATATCTCCTGGAATCATGGAGTTTTGAAACCCAAGTAACTTCATGGTTATTCATAATATCCAAAACACACGTCCTTAAAATCTTTCTCAATTGGCCTCAGCCTCACCATCTGACTTCTACGTAGTAGCTACTCCGAATGCCTCTATCTAAATTACACAGGTGTGTTTATTTATACAAATCATGCCAGGCATCAATGTGCATTGGTGAAATGAGCAGTGTTCATGAAACATTTTGTAGAGCCACAGCCTTTACTCATTGCAGTAGAAGACACAGGAAGTCAAGTTCCCAGCGTTGAGATCTCTTTCAGCAGCAACAGGGCTTAGTGCAACATCCAACCCTAATTCTGCCTTATATCCTTCTCCCATCTCAGCGCACCCACTAGCCTCAGGCCTCCCTACCCAACCACAAAAGACCTTTATTTCCTGCTCTGACTTGGCCCCTGCTGCCAGATTACCATGCTCTCCTTTTAGAGCTGACTCTTATACCAAGTGCTCGTCAGCGTGTGAGAGCTGGAGATGGCTCTGCACTTGCCAACCCTCCCCTGGCACGGTTTCTTTCCTGCTTGCCAATAATGCTGGCCCTCCGGGGTTCTCAGTCTGAGAGTTCCTTTCCCAAAACTACCTGGGCTGTGAAAAAGATCTGAACACACATGAGGCAGGGGTGGAGGCAGGCAGGACATAGTGAAGAATACACTAGTCCCACCTTCCAGTTAGTTCTTTCCTAACGGTTGTTGAATCCAGATTGCTTGGGTCAGCTTGCAAATCCACGCACAGTACCACTGACACTCGGGGTGCACGTGTGGGTTACAGTTTTCCTCCTTTCCTCCTCCCGGTGCCTGGGTCTTCAGGTACCCTACTGCCTTCCCTTCCTGCATGGCCAGCAGCATCAGGAAGGGTCGCAGGCCTCCCCTGTCCTCCACTCCACGACCTGGGTATCAGATCTGCCCAGGGGCTGCCTTTGCCATTAGGCCCCACCCTGCATTCCTGCTATGGGTTCAGTTCTGTCCCTGAAAGTGAAAATTGAAACTATAACCTGTGCTGGTGAGTGTGACCTATTTTTCAAGTAGTCATTACAGATGTCTTGAGGTTCAGTTGAGGCCATTGGAGTGTGCAGGTTGAGGTGCACGGGCCCTCACCCAGGGTCACTGGAATCCTCGGTAGGAGAGAAAAAAGAGACCGAGAGGCACACAGAGACAAAACCATGTGAAGATGCAGCAGATACGGGCTTGATGCCCATGCAGGCCAAAGAGGTCCTGGGGCTGCTTGGAGCTGGAAGAGGCAGAAAGGATTCTCCATGGAGGTTTGGGATGGAGCACAGCTGTGCCAGCACCGTGAGATCAGGTTTCTGGCCCTCAGAACCTGTAAGAATAAGTCTCTGTTATTTTAAGACACCCTGTTTGTGGTTTTCTTATAGCATGACCCTGTTTAGCCTCAGAGCAGATAGGTGCCCAGTGCTTATTGTACAAATGATTGATGGCTGGGAGCGCGGGACCAACCTCATCTACTCCCTTTCCATCCTTCACATTGAGCTAAGACCAGCTCCCTGCTGAGCAGCGTTCACTCTTGTCCTAACTCCCTTGCTCACAACTCCTGTAGATCACCTCCTGCATTTAGAACACAGCCAAAAGTCTGAGCGAGGGCCTCCAAGGGCCAAGCCCACCACCCAGCACATCTCTTGCTGCGCTGCCCCTGGCGTGCTGGTCTGCAGCCTCTTCTGCTCAACTCCGTCCTTTCCTCCAGAACCTCTGTCTCCTGCACACCTACCCCACCCCGGGCCCAGAACTGCCTTCCTCCGATCTCCACAGGTCAGATCGAGTTCATGTGCCATTTTTGAATGATGGCTTTTGTAATCTACTCTCCCAAGTAGGAACTTGCATTTCCCTGCTTCATAGACCACACGTGCATGTACTTGCTACTCTATTTTAACACCTACCCTACAGTGTGGTTTATTATAGCAATTAGTAAACATTTTCAATCTCCCTGACTGCAAATAAGCTGCTAAGGTTTTCCAGTTCTGCATATTCTGAATTATCCAGAAAGACTAGCATATCACAGAATATCACTTAGGTTTATTGGAAAAAAAAAAGAATCAAAGTAGTTTTGTGTAAGCATTGATGGCTGTTAATTTACTGGCATCTGTCTCATTATCAAAAGATGTCCATTGGCATTTGCACACTTGGTTCCCTTTTATACAGAGATTACTAAGCAATAAATCCTACAACAGAGAGAAAAGACACTATGCAACCAGTTGCCTTTGGTAAACATGATTAGAGACTTCACTTTGAGTGTGCGTGTGAGTATGTGTGTGTACCTATGCAAGCAGAAGTCACATCACCAAATCCCTCATCAGCGTCCATTGCTCTGCCTTGTAGAACTGTCCTCCCAGCTTCCCACTGCCTAGTTTCCCCCTTTGATATTCCACTCATTACTTTTATTTTCTTTCACTTAATTTTTCTAAATGATAAGAAAGGGATAGTGAATGTCTGTATACACATTTTGGATCCACATATATATTTACAATTATCCCTCATCATGTACCTAAAATAAGATATGCAGAGCCTCTTCCTTTTTTTAGCAGATTATAATATCTACTCCCATCAAAAAACTGGAAATTGATCCTCCCTTGTAACTGCATATTCTCTTGACCTTGGGATACTTCTGCTGAGGCCATGCCACAGCATACACTTGACAGCATCTCATATTTACTTTTGCAATTTGTGGCAACCACTCAGTGAGGCAGGTCCTTACTCTCTGTATGCTGCCATTCCTGCTATGGGTTCAGTTGGAAATGAAATTTTTTCAATGGAAAAAATGGCAGAGAGACAAATTACTGCAAGTTAGAAATTACTGCAAGTTACTACACATCAGTCTGTACTGATGGTACAGACCATCAGTTCTCTCAATGCTGGGGCACCTTCAGCCACAGAGAAGCCAACTGATTGGCCTTAACATACTTTCCCCTCGAAGTTCTTTTGTTGCTTCTTGCTCTATGAATTTATCCTGGTTCAGCTAATCAATAGCTCACTTCAAATGTTCAAACCAAAGACTTTAATGCAAGAACTATTTAACTGTTTGTCTAGAAAAGATGAAAATGAAAAATAAGTGAGACAAAGTCCAGACAATGAGTAGGAGCACAGGAGAAGAAGCATTCACAAATTTGCTTTCAAAAATCACACCCTGAGCCAAGTATTTTGACCATTACTGTCAACATCCAACAGGGACCACATAACATCACACAATAAAAGCAAAAATGACCCTCAACAAAGAAAAGTAACCCAGAATAGTTCTAAAACTCCTAACTGCTATGTGCAAAAGGAACCTTGGGCTGTTATAATAAAACCAGGGATTGTAAATGATAATGAATAATCCAGAATGTCTTTTCAGTTAGCTCATAATCAATGAGTGGTTTGACCTGGAACTGCTGGATTCTCATTGTCAGCCATCTATACATTTCAATTTAGAACATATCTACCCTCATCTACTAACATCTGTGTTCCTCATCTCTGCACGACACTTCTGTATTCCAAGGAAATTAAGAATTTAGAGAGATCCAGCATCAGTATTTTACTAACTCTAAGGCGAATTTCTAAGTATTAAGAGTTCAGCTATAATGTTGATTTTCCTACTCTGTAATTATTATTACTTTTTAAAAAACATTGTGTTATCTTCACTTAAATCCTTTGGTGTATACTCTTGTCTTACCTAGACATGAAATACCAGTAAATAATATCAGTGATGAGCCGTTCTTGTCCCTGCCTGCCCCCTGGGGCTAGGTCCACATAAAATCTGATCCCAGCACTTCTTATGGATCCAGGTTTTATTTTCTGGATGCACATCTCTTAGGGATGCAATATTGACTTGAAACAAACATGTTTATTTGTACAATCTCTGCAAAAAAAATTTTTTTTAAATCCTCATTCTACTTCAGTAGCTTAAGGTTCTGATGATATCATCATAGATTCTAGAAACTTAGACCAGGACTTTCTACAGAGATCACCAAGTTTTGACATTTAGTCATATGCCATCTCAGGTTTCCAAATTTAATTTCATCAATAATGTCATAGTTTTATAGAACACAAGGATGTAGATATCAACAGGAAGGCAATAAAATAGACAAACAATGGTCAGAGTTAAAATATTTTGATTGACAACCAGTATGATAAATTCAAATTCCCTGAAGACTTAACTGCCTCCTGAGTGACTTTTCAGAGATAATAAACATTTAGTTTTTGTTATCTCAAATAGTAAGATGGACTTCACAGAATACCACAAACATACTGGTTTGGCCTTCAGTGACATGCATCAATTTTTCCTGTCCCAAAGAAAATCTTAGAAATAGCAGAAATCAGACATTTACCTCCCTTTTGGAAACTTAAATGTAATTTAGGAATTGTATTAAGAAAATATAAAATAAAGAAATACATAGATTTTTAAAAATCATAATGATATATTTAAGGAAATCATTGTTTCAAAGATTATTTTAGTGGGAGCATTTTCTATAGATTACATTAATTTGGAAACACTACAAGCAATCTTTCTGATAAGCAAAAATATGGAGGACACTCTTAGGTGTTGCAACAGAAAAAACCATGCTAGCAACCCTCAGCACATTATTTAAATTTCAATGACATCATACTGAGATTTATTTTCAGATGATGACATAAGAGAAGCAGTTAAGTTCATTTTCCTTACACTCTTAGCATCCAACTTCAAGGACGATCTGGATAATGAAACAGCTATCATCATTAGTGTGCAGGAAAAAGTCCATTTTAGGTGTGATTTCAATTCTACACAGTTACTAACTAGTAAGCCACAATTTTTAATATCTTATTTGGGCTTTTATATCATGTGGACCAAGCATCAAGAGTGAATGCTTCAAGATTTTAATTTGAGTTCCATATTGGTACATACTTTGTGTCCCTTGTTCTAGTCCCTCTCCAAGTGTTCCTTGGATTGTGACTCTTCCCATTACGTGACATTCAGTCATCTCTTATTTGAACATTAAATAGTAGCTCTTAACCCTCTCAAGGGTCAGGTCTCAAAAAGTAATACTAAGTTTTTTCACTTATACTTAAATACAAAGATTTCTGCTGCACATCTTTTCCTCTTTTTTTTACAATAAAGATAATAAAAATAACAAAATAAGAAACATAATAAAGAAAAATAAGAAAATAAGAAACATAAGAAAGATGATAACATCCTTTGAAAGTTAAAAAATGAGTCAAAATGGAAAAAATGGCAGAGAGACAAATTACTGCAAGTTAGAAGTAAATAATAAACTGCTTTGCAAATAGTAGAATTTGAAATGAACAAAATGGAGCTGATATTTTCAAACTGAACATATGGTATCCTACCCTTTAATAAGTCAGTGTTAGTATCAACAAGAAAAAATGGAGAGAATACTCATTTGAAACCAAAGCCAAATTGTAGAGATAAAATAGACTCAAAATAATGCCAAGAAGTGAAAGTCAGGTTGGGGGTGTAGTTCAGTGGTAGAGCATTTGCCTACCATGCTCAGGACCCTGGGGTCAATCCCCAGCACTGAATGAATGAATGAATGAATGAATGAATGAATGAATGAATATATACATACATACATACATAAAGCTGGGAATATGTTGTTCTTGTCATTCTCGTTAAAATAGGAAGTAGAATGCATGTTAATTTAAAGACCTTGAACATCAAACATGGAGAAGTATTATCAGGGTAGATATGATATAACTGAATTAAGGTGTAAAGCAGAAATTTCCTGTCCTTTCTTAAAGGAGATTCTATATTCAGAAATCTCATTAAATGTGTTGAAGGAAACACACATTGAGCTTCTATAGGGAAATCTTGAGATTCCACAATATATCCAGTATTTAGAATGTGTACCCCAGCAGAACAGGGAAGTTTACCAACCAACCGATACAGGAAATGGACAATCTGTTGAAAAATTCATCCTAAAGCTATGGATAGCCTCAAGGAATTTAGGAAGCCAAGAAGCCATCCACCGAGTGCCTTTCCCACTCCAAACACACATCACTGCAGTGACATCTGAATCCAGATGCACAACCAACTAAAAACACAGAATTCAAGTACTACACGGAAGTCCACAGAAAACAGGAGTAAAGCTGAAATTTGACTAAAACAAAGTGAGATCTGAGTTATTTAAAAAATCATTAATGTTTTCTATGATTGATGTTAAAGTGATTTTTTTCCCAAAGTTAAATTTGATCAAATTTAGAGTAGAGACTCCTAACATATTCACAATTAAGGATTTCCTATGTTATTCTCCTTTCACTTCATGATTTAAAAGATTTTTAATTTCCCTTCCAAAAAATAAAATATATTTAGAATTAATTTATTTTCCATTATATTAATCAAAGACAAATTTAAATAAAAGTGCAGCAAACACAGTACATGGCCAATAGATATAAAAATTGTTGGTTCATTAAGTGTTGTTTACACTGAAATATTTACAGGATCTGAGTGCACTTAGGATTCTGAAAACCAGTAGACAGCATTGATTTAGAATTAAGAAATCCTGCAGTAAATCTTAGTTCTCATATTCACTGGTGGTAAGTCCTTAAAAAAACCACGTGAGATTCTGGGAACTTCTACCCCTGCATCAGAGAATTAAAGCAAGAACTCCCCACAATTGTAAGACTCATTGTAAGGTTAAATTTTGAAAAGAGAATATGTGTTTTACAACATTTGTAAACATCCAACACCTACTGGTATTACATGTTTAAGCATTCAATTATTATTCCTGACTTATTTATGCTTATGAAGCATATAAGCTTGGATCATTGAAAAGTAATACGAAAGGGACTTGTGAATTTTCTCCAGCATGAAACCATGCAAAGGAATGATATATGCATGCTGTGTAGTGAAATGCAGAAACACAAAAATGGAATCATACCAGGAGAAGTCAGAAAAGACCCACCATGAGGAATCCAAAAGTACTGTAGGCAAATTATGACGTAACCCTCTGACTTCAAATTTTGCATCCATAATTGCAGAAATAATGATGGCGAGAACTCCCTCTCCACACACAGCTTGCTATTAGTCATTACAGAGGCAAAAGCACTAGTAACACAGGGACCAATGGCAAAGAGGAAGACAGGAAAATTTAAAGATGTTCATATTCAAAGGCTTTCAAAGCATGCAAACATCATTGGAGCTAAAATTTTGAGCTGAGTTGAGTTATGAATTTATATTACAAATAAAGAATATAAATCTTTATATAAATAAAATTTTGGTACTTGTTAAAAGACTAAAATGAAAGTGCAGCTTTGAAATGCCAAAGTGACTCAGTCAACGGAGATCTGAGCGTGCACCGGTACGAGTCTGTTCTAAGCACAGGGATCAACATTTAGATAAAGAAATAGCATCCAGTCTGGCAAGGAGAAAGGAAAGAACTCTCCCATGTGTTTGGTAGATAAGCAGATTACTACATCTTCTTTGGAAAATATTCCAGAAATATCTTTTTAAATTAATAATACCTATCACATTTGACCCTGCTGTTTCTCATTTGAAAGCCGACTTACACAGAAAAATAAAATATATGATACAAGCATAAAGACATTTATTGTAGCAATGCAGGTTTTTTTTATAGTGGCAAAATGACAACCCTAAAATTTCTAACAAATCTAGAACAATATCTGATATTCACCATTGGAGTTAGAGCTGCATATACTCACCCGGAAGGAAGCCCATGATATATAGTTAAGTGGAAAAAAAAAAAAACAAGAGGGAGAGATTGGAGGAGCTTTGTTTGATCATCTGATTATTAATGCCTGCTTTATAAGCTTTTTATTATAAAAGCAAGGACGGTTTGTTTTAATTTTTAATTGTAAAGAAAATAAACAATTTCAAAAATAGTGGCACACAAAGTGCTGAGGTAGCTTTCAAGTAGCTCTAAAAAATAGTAGGAAAGACAGATATTTAGACAATTAACCCTAAGACAAGCCAGGAAAAAAAATAAACACTCAATAGGAGACATTCACTCAATATCATCAGACACATCAGAAAGGTCATGCACCCTTGAGCGGTGGTCACAATTGAGCTAGAAAGGCTTTGGATAGAATGGTTGAATTTTTCTCAGACCCTTTAAAGAATATTATACACCAAATGAAGCTACAGTCAGAGGCTAGGAACAGCCGAATGAGACAATGTGCAGCTGGACTGAAATCTGTTGTGTGCAATTGACCAACCTGAGTAGACCAAAGAGAGTGAGTTTCTGCTCCTGAACTCTTGGGAATTCAACCCATTAAATGTTTGGTTATATTTAATTTTTCTGCAATTTTATATATGCAGGCAAAGAGAATTAAAATAATCTAGGGGAAATAAATACATTCATTAACATTTCTAAATAAGTTTTGCTGAGCTATAGTCTTAATTTGTCAATATTCTAGATATGTTGAAAAGATAATTTAGCAACTAAAGGAAATGCTCATTAATAATCAATCTTGAAAAGACAGACCATTCTCAGAATTTTTACATATACAGATGACTTACTTGCAGTGGGATCACAATAAAATGCTAAGTATGACAATTAGTCTATGATCATTGATAAAGTAATAGAGTATTTCTCTTTGTGGGATTCTGATTTCCCAAATCACCCCCATGCAGACCTATGTATCATTCAGGCACTTAGGTAGCTTTCACAGAAACAGATGGTAATAATAAATAAATTTGGGTATCAAACACACACTTGTAAAACTATAAATCTGCTGTGAAAATTAAAATATAAGCAAATTAAGTAAATAAGAAAAAAAATAACTAGGTTCCCAATGACAGTCAAAATGAACCACAGAAAAATTCTTAAAATAACAACGATTCTAAGCTTTGTGAAACCAAAAAACAAGTAAGGGAAAAATGTTTTCATATTTAATAACCTTTCAATCAAAGTTTATTAACCATAGATGGGGAGGAGACTGAGATGTCCAGGTCCCCAGGTAGAATGCATGTCAAGAGGGCCATGGATAACTCAAGCCCCACATCTTGGTATTATCTACAGATCCTAAAGCATCTGATGGAGTAGTAGTTATCAGAGCAATTTGTCTCTAATAAATTAAACAATTGTACTTTCCTACGTATTTTTAGTATCCAAGAATCTAAGAATCCCATTGGATAGATTGTAACTTCTTAATCGACCAAACACATTTAAAAAAATCTGCAGATTGTTTAATCTTCTCAAAAGGAGGTCCATGAGCAAAGAAGGCCCCTCATGCATTTATTCCCTCTTTATTTCACAAAATGTGCTTATTTTAACATTAAGTAAATGTTTTATATCTATATTAAATGCCCCCCCATCTAAAGTGCAAAAGTATATAGACAAAGAACAAAGGCCTACCTACATAACACTCTGAGCAAGCCATCAGCAGTGTGAAAGTCACTCCACTAAAGCTCTTGGTCTTTGGCAAGACGATGACCTAAGTCATTCTTGATTCTCTTAATATTGTGGGCAAATATTTGTAACATAATTCTTACCAACAGCCTGGTGCTGGAGACCCGCTGCCAACCATATATAAGAAATATAAAGAGAACTTATAATTTCTGTTCCAGTTTTATCTAAATGTCTTATCTAAATAGTTGGTAAACAAGGTTGCCCTAACATGTTTATCTTCATGCTAAGATATCATCTTCTACGTGCTTGAAATTGGTGTATATATTAAATTATGTCTTGTTTGAACAATTTGCTCCCACAGTAAAACAAGCATTAAGGCAGATGTGCTCCAAGATACAAACAGACTGGGAAATGTGCTTTTGGATGTCTGGATAACTTCCAGTTTTGTGGCTCAGGATATCATCCAATATTCTGGAAGGAGAAGTCCAGAATTTCTGATTGCTGGTGACTTTATTCCTGAAATAACCACACATACAAGGAATAAATGACCTTTTTTTTTTTTTTTTTTTAATCGCAAAGCAGCAGCGTATTTATGGGATCTGGACTAAGCTCCTCACTGCAGCCCACAGCACCCTGCAGAGGCCACCACCAGTGAGGCAGCCCCTCTCCCTGGTGGTTTTCACAGACACGCTTTCTGAGCAAGCATTCTGAACTTGCCCAAAGTCACATCCATCTCTTGGCATCTGTATTCTCTGACAATCCTTCCCTCTCATGATTACTGGGAAGTGGCCCCGTGGGTGCATGACTATCCCTTTGGGCTGGCCTCTTCTCTACAGTCTTCTTGGTCTCCTTTCCTCCATGTGGACTTAACAGGTGAATATTTCCCTTGGCTTCCTCCTTGTTTCCCCTTTTTGCTGGGGTTACACAGATAGGCCCCATGGAGGACTCTCAGCTACTCTCACCCCTACACTGGAGATCTCTAAAGGTCCATCATCAGGGGACATTCTATGTCCAAATTCTATGTCTCTAGTTGCTCCTAGAAATATCCTTCTAGAGTCCCATGAGAACTTCAGTCCCAGCAGTTCTAACACTTAGTACTATTGACCTCCTTCCTTCGGTTCCCCTCCACACTGAGGTACACTCTGACATTTCTTATTCTGGTTAATGAAAACCCTTTCTGGACAAGGAGGTTTACTCAGAGGCTGGGGTTTGAAATTTCAGAAACCAGGATATCTCTTTCATTTGTAGCTGAATCCTCACCATGACACGGCAAGAGCAGAGGATCAATAAATGCCTTTTGCAAGAGTAACAAGTGAGTCTTATAATGAAAGCCTTCAGAGCAAAAACGACATCCAAAAGCAGAACAAAAAGGGAAAAAGTGTGCATCATTGGAACAAAAAAATGATAAGCCAGTTTTTGCTCTTCTGTTTTGAGAAAATGGAAAATAAAAACACGTGCCTATGTGATACTGAACTTGTAGGGACTGCCTCCAAGACCTGGCAGCAACAGACAACTCAACAAATACGTGTATAGTGGAGTCATAAATCAGCTCACAGCTAAGAAGCTACAATTTTACACTATAACCCAGGAGCTGAATGGCTAGCATTTTGAGGCTTCCTGGTATTTGTTAACTTATCAGTTATATAGCAGCAATGAAAAGAACAAAGTCCGCTGTACTCAGAAGATTCAGCTATAAATACTTATGACTCTGTAGAGGTGGATACGTGTCCCTCGTTCTGGCTCCGTCTCTGTAAGACCTTGGAAAAGCTGTTTGCTTTTCTTCATTTGTGGGTTTAGTTATAGACATCTTGCAGATATTCATCCATCTCAGAAAAGTTCAGATGTGTACCTGGAAACGGCCACACCATAAACACACACAGCAGTGGGAAAAAAACAGATTCCAAACCCTCATCAGGCCTCACCCATATCAGAAGTAGAATCCCTGGGTGTGGATGAAGCACCCACATGGCTATCAAGCTCTCTGGGTTAATCTGATGCATAGAAGCCAAGCATTTATGACCCAGTGCTTCAAATGATAGCAGCAATATATGCCCTACAGCCATCTGTTACTTAAAGAGCTTTCATTTTGTCCCATTCACTTTGTCCCATTCTTTTAAGGCAGGTTGTCACCAATGCATTCAGTTATTAAGCCAGCAACGACTGAACAGCACAGGTTGCTGGTGCTGGGGAATGGAATGGAAAACAAATCTGGACATTCGTTGATCTGTCGTGGGATATCCCATTTATATGAGAAGCTTTACCCAAATACTAGCTAAACTAAGTCTAAAATCACACTGTGCCATGTTTAAGAAGGAGAGAGATCCAGTCACACTGAAATATCCATCTGGGCTGTATTGGCAGGAAACTGCCTCCAAAAGGCCAATGTGCACCTTCACTCAGCCACGTCAGTCATCACCCAAAGTAGTAAAAAGCTACATTTGTTTTACAGTGAGGATTCTTACCTTCTCTGCCACTGTTTTTCTCAAATCCTGGCCTGAATGTGTGCAGATCCGGAAGGCAGAGGTCCCCGCGGAGCTCACATGTGTTGTAGACCTGAACCGCTGGAGTCTAGGAACGAAAAGTCACAAGGATGCTCCAAGCCAGCTTCAGAACCATGGCAGGGCCAGAGGTGGAGGTAGACAGAAGGGCAGACAGCCTATCATCACATAGAGCAACAGAAATAGAATACTTTCAACACTCTCATTTGTCACTGTTGAATGTGCCCTTCTTGGGAAATTTGAAAGGATGGAAGTTTAAACTCCTTAAATTGTATATATACTGAGACCCAGAAATTTCACTTTTAAGAACTAAATTTCCAAGCATATGCTAAAAAATGGGTAATT
The DNA here is from genome assembly GCA_004024805.1 of Geosciurus inauris. Lineage (NCBI taxonomy): Eukaryota > Metazoa > Chordata > Mammalia > Rodentia > Sciuridae > Geosciurus > Geosciurus inauris. The sequence goes on from PVHX01000141.1 coordinate 85,921, forward strand.
TTTTTTTAATTTTGAAATGTTACTTATAATTTTTACAAATCAGAAACAAATGTCTAACACTAAAAGAATATTTAAATAAACATGGTCAACCCATAAACTTGAAAGCATGCAGTCATTTAAAATTATAGGTTTTTATTTTAAACAAAATAACATGCTCACCATGTAAGACTAAAGGAAAAATATATACAGATGGTTTGATCTGTTCTTGGACAAATACAGGTAAAACAGCCGTGTGTGTGTGTGTGTGTGTGTGTGTGTGTGTGTGTGTGTGTATGTGGATACCTCTGCCTGTTACAGTTATGTATAGGTATGTACAAAGAAACGTGCAAACATACAAAATAGCATTAATTTGCCTTTAATTTTATCCCATCTTCTCCCCGCTACCCTGAACAAATGCCCTATCATAAAAAGGGAAAGGAATAAAAAACAATGGTAAGGTGTTTGTAAAAATAAGAAAACTTTCTTTAAAGAACCACATCTCTGGCTGACCAGAGGCTCATGAGTTGGACAGAACAACAGAATTTTCATAAATCAGCTGCAAGGATAAAATCAACCAAGAGTAATTTGCATATGTGAAATGGGTAGAAAGAGCCCATTTCAACCAGTCTTTGAAAAAGGCAGAAGTTTCTTTTGGAAGCCTAGTAGGTTCCAAAGCTACTAGGTACTAATGGTACTAAGTGGTACAGTACTACTAAGACATTCATAGATCAAGACTATTTGAAATTATTAGAAAGTTTTACCTACACTAATTTTAGAAGGAAAAAAAAAGATCACAAAACTACAGGCATATTTTTATGAGTAGAATAAATCTATTCTTGAAAAATCAAATTATGCCTAGACTTTAGTCAGGATATATTTCTTCACAGATTTATCTTTTCTCCTTCCTCTCTCCCTCTGTGCTCCTTAACGTAGTTCTCAGTACTGTTAGGTGTGACCTCTTGGTGAATAGTGCTGTGCTGTGGTAGGAGTGTTAGCCAAACTGCCTTACATGAACAGCCAACATCAGGACTGTGACATCAGGAAAACGCAGCATAATCAGATCTTGAATTCACCACGGAGGTCCCTCAGGAGGTCCCTCAGGAAGCCTGCGGGTGGCAACAAGTGGGTATCCCAGCTTGCTGGGGCCCTGGCAAGACACAGCGCACTTTCACATCAGGTCTCTGGAGCCCGTGGGCCCAGTGGGGAAATACACAGGCTGCCCTCCCAGCTGGTGGCCATCTGCCTACGTGACAACTGCCAGATGGGGACAAAACACTGAAATGGGGATCAAACATTAAGTAAAAGAAGACTTCTTGGAAAGCAGTATTGACATCGATAATTCATATGACTTTCTAATGTCTTGGAAGTTTTCACTTGAAGTATTTTAGGAGAAATTAAAAAAAAAAAAAAAGCAAGATAAAAAATCCTTGGATGACTGTCTAGAGTGCCAGACATGAAATGCTTTGTGTTTCCTGCAGCAAACACACGGAATGGATTTATAAATGTATTTGTTGTTCCATTCAAACTCCAAATTCAGACAGATCAAAGAATCAATCAATACAGTGCACTGCCTCCTGTCATCGAGAGAGCACACATGAGGTTGTCCGTGATGGCATTCCTAGCATCCCCAGAGCTGCTGTTCACGGGACAGTGTGGCTCACGAACAATGAGCGATGGAGATGAGGAGAAAAGACAGAGCCTTCTCAGTCCTCCCAGCTTGTGATGGGGAGACCCGCAGGTCACGAAGTGACCAGAACAAATAAAAACTCACTCCTTACCACATTTTAATTACCCCAGTTTGAATTGTGTACGAAAAGGAGTGTTGTTTTTTGTTGTTGTTGTTGCTTTTGTCTTTTTTTTTTTTTTTGCTGTATCTTCATGATTTTCTATATAATGTAAGATTTTAAATGGAAGGCAAATTTCTAGACTCAACAAAGTTTTTAAAAAGTTAGAATAATGGCATAGATTATATGTGCTATTATTAAAAAAGGAAAATAGTATTTAAGAGTTCAGAAGATTAACTTAGGGAGAAAAACTTTTAACTTTCCTTTAAAGAAGATTGATTACTGGATAAAAGAAAGTGAAAAAAAAAAAAGACTTTTTTGTTTGTTTAGTCACCATCCATTTTCCTAAATAAATCCAGATCAAACCCATAACATGCACATGGATTTAAAATGGAGCTAAGCATAGAAGTCACAGTTGAAGGAATTAATTGACAGTCATGGACACTCAAGACTCCTGGCCTGCTTCTCAGCAGTCTTGGCAAATGGGGCTCAGACTATAGAGGTTATTTCTGGGAAGAGAGCTCAGACATTCATTCTGCTGCTCAGTGGCCTGTCTCTGCTCAGATGTCAGTCGCCGCAGTGGTTTGGGGACACAGTTTTCTTCTCTCACTTTAATAATGAAGCCCTATTTCTTCCACTTTGGCCCATACTCGTTCTATCCAAGCAGAAACTTTATCTAAACTGGCAGTTTGGAGGTGGAAATCTCTAACAAAAACTGACAAATGCAAACCCTCTAATTTGACGTTCTCTGAAGTGTTTGATTTGGCTTTGACATAATTGCTAAAAGATGGTGTAAGTTATTTTAACGTATTAACATTTTTATAATTCAAACTTCTATAACTCGTACGTGTATTTGTTGTATGGTTTCTTGTCTTTTCTAGTGTTTTTATTACAGAAATCCACATTCACACACAGCCCAGCATGATACAAAACCGTCAGTGTTTATGTGAAGATTTTTTTTTTAAAAGAACTAAATTTGAACATGAACATTTTTCTAAGTTTAAAATTTCACCATAAAAAAAAAAGTTCAATACAGGCTCAATGTTCAATTAGCAGATTTATTTCAAAGAAAATAGTGGCTATGAGAAGACCTGGGAATCTCATACAATTCCTACTGAAATATAACTATCCATCTCCTGTGATGTACAGGGATTCTGGATTGGAAGCATATACAGATGTCTGTGTTGTTGCAAAGCCAAGAAGTGTGACAAGCAGGAAAGATAGGGAGAAGTAACTTCATATAGATGGCTGGTTTTGTTGCTTTTATGCATATATCATGTTGCATAGGCATGGGTTGCACAGAACGGAACATTGAAAAAAAAAGGGCATTCTACAGCCCAGACATAGATACCAATTCTTATGTTATAGAGCAAGATAAAAACAATGGTCTGTGTCTCATGGAGTTATTGCTAAGATGGCTGCATTAAATAAACAGTGACTGATCTAACAGTTTCTCAACCCTCAAACAGCTCACAGGGGACTCCACATTTGTCTAAGCTGGTTAACTAAGAAGTATTCAAAGTTGATGTCTGTCTTTCTCTGTTGCCCAGTACTCATGGGAAATGCATCTTCTGCACTAGACAAAGAGGAAGGAAGGAAAAAGGAAGGAAGAGAGGGAAGGAGGGAGGGAGGGAGGGAGGGAGGAAAATATACCCAGAATACTCAAATTTAGATGCAACCTCCCAAGTCAGCACAGAGAAGTGCAGCTTTGTAGCCATGGTAAACTCTGCTCCCGTGGGCCATGTGTGTAGACATTAGCTATTCTTACCTCACTTTGGGTAATTTAGTGACTGTTATTTTGCCAGTTTTCTCATGGCATGTCACATTTTCTGATGTGCTATGCTTTAGAGAAATATTTCCTATTTTGTAGCCAAAATTTTTAGGATTCAGAAAATAGTGTCAAGTTTCTGGTGAATTTTCTGATGCTGAGATTGGCTTTTATTTTGTACTACAGCTGCTGCGAATCCCAAGTGGATGTAGATAATGCAGCACAGTTCACTCTTTTGACTGTTTCTCTCCAGTTTTTCAGACACGGATATGGTTTGAAGGGTGCTCTCCTCCCTCCATTTCACAGCTCTGAAATTCTTCTGTTGAAGAATGTAGACTTGAGTAACAGGAAAAAAATTGTTAGGCATCTTAAGGATGCCACTTACATTGCTGGGTGATTTGAATCAAGAAAACCCATGTTTCTAGTTCCAGTTTCCTTATCTGAAAAAATGGTAGTCAAATGAGATAATTCATGCCAAGTGCCTAGACCAATGCCTGGGTCATTAAATACTTCCTATTAAACACAACACTGGCATGGCCTGCTCATAAGCCATGTCATCAAGGTGTCTTCTATAGCTGTGGCCTCACTAAATTTCTAATGAGCCACATTACCATGCAGGTAAGGCCAGATATAGCCCACTGGGCAAGCAGGTTCTCTCCACACATCTGCAGAATCATCTAGCAGTGATGGGGGTCAGTGGTGATAAGAAACAAGGTGACCAGTGCAGGTGCCCTCTGTCCCTAAGCAGTGTTAAGAGGTTTGTAAGGTATGGCAATAAATGAATTATTTCCTTGCTCTCTGAAAAACACTACTTCCCTCCAGCAGTACCTGACTAAAGAAAACATTTGTTTGCAGCCTGGTTTCTATGAGATTGTAGTGGTTTAAGGATGGAGAAGAGATGTGAAAAGGAAAGAGAGTCGCTCTCAGGGAAGCCCCAGACAGACCAGGGGAACGGTGGCAGCAGTGATAATGGGCCGTCATGGACACTGCATCTCCATGTCCCTGATGGTCCCACGGCTGGGATGACCTGCACAAGATCTCATAGAGCAAGCAGGAAGCAAAAGAGAGAAAACCAAGAAGGGACAAGCACGAGCTGTGACAAATGCCTTCCAAGCCGTCCCAGGAGGGCCTGAGAAGTGACCCCCACAATGGCGGAGGTGAAGGGGGGGCTGCATTCCAGGGCCATGATGCAGAAGCTGAGATGTGGCAGCTGGAGGCATGCGGGAAGGAAGCATGATCCACTGTGGTCCCTGACTCGGCACACAGGTACAAACCACCCGCCAGCAAAGGGGACCCACTCTCCAACTGAGGAGCCCAACAAAGGTCGCCCTGCCACCAACCTCCATCTCAAAGGAGATGACTCTCCGCAAGCACACCATCCCCACATGCCCCAAGTGCCCCACTTTACTGTGGTTCTGTGCTCAAGAATCAGCGAACTTCCCTGTACCCTCAAACTCTTCTTAGGGATCACGTTTTGCTGGATTCCCCTCTGCCACTCTCAGACCATCCACAGCTTCTTGCTTAGAAATTCCCTGTCCTGTAAAGCTCACCCTGTCTAATGGGTCTAACCTTCTGCAGGGCCCTACTTGAACAAAATCTTCTCAATCCTTCCAGATCACCTGCTCTCAGCAAGAACCCCAGCATCTGCCTCACCATCCTCCTCCTCACCCCTGCCTCTACCTAAACAAACTCCACACGCACATGTGTGACCTGCATTGTGTGCAGCCCTCCTCGACTCCAAGGACCTCACTATTACTAATGGTAAAAGCCATGCCTGGCATTTCAAGGGTACATGTTATGTGTTTTACACTTTATAAAGCTCTGTGTACATATTCACTGACTAACACTACTCTGCAAAGTAAACTTAAGAACATAGAGGTTGGCCAGGCGTGGTGGCTCACACCTGTAATCCCAGCACTTAGGGAGGCTGAGACAGGAGAATCATGAGTTCAAAGTCAGCCTCAGCAATGGCGAGGTTCTGAGCAACTCAGTGAGACCCTGTCTCTAAATAAAACAAAAAATAGGGCTGGAGATGTAGCCAGTGGTCAAGTGCCCCTGAGTTCAATTCCTGGTGCCAAAAAAAAAAAAAACACAGAGGTTACTATATGGCCAAAGTCCTACAGGTGCCAAGTGGTGGCAATGGTGTCTACCCAAGACTGTGATATCAATAAAAATATCTGAAAATTACCTGCACCTGTACTGTCCTTTCTTTCTATTACAGCCCAGGGGCCACCCCACCTCTCAACAAGACCCTTGTGTGTTCCCTGGAGCCCATGCCCTCTGGCCTCGCCAGGGATCCTGCTCCTATTCACTGCACTGTGGCTCCTGCTCCGTTGTCTACTGAAGTCCCTCTTGTCAGGGCCACTCAGAAGCCGCCATCCTGCTTCATACCAGGGGTATAGTTCAGTCTTAGTGTTGCTCAGCTTCCTAGTAGATCAGATGCCATGGGCTCTTCTATCTTCCTCGCAAGTCTCTGCTCTCTGGACTTTTGTCTTTAGCGCACTCTCAGCACTCTCTACCGTTCCGTGAGCTCCTTCTCAGAGCTCCTTCCTATGTGAACAGAAAATACTGGTACCCTTAGGACTCCGTCTTGGGCCCCCTTTTCTGTTCACACTTCGCTCTCTCCTGAGGAAGTCGGATCCAATCCATGTATATAAGATAAGGTTCTTAGGAGCAAATAGCAGAAGAGACTTCCACAGATTAAGCCAAAAACTAAACCTACTGAAAGGATTTTGGAGTTGCTCACCAAATGGTTGAGAGACACAAAGAACCAGACTTGAGGCTACCATGCCTGGAGCAGTACTCCACACCTTGCCAAAGAGCTGGCCAGAAAAAGCGGTCAAACCTCTTCTCCACTGGCCCCACCACAGTGGGGCTCAAAGTGTGCTGTGGCCACCTCCAGCACCACTGTCACCTCTGCACTCACACATTAACCTTTTAGCCACGATTGCTCTTGACACCAAGCAGAAGCAAGAGCTGCCCAGCACATCTCTCTTGGGCCTCTAGCTACTGATAACTGGGGTGGTACACCTGATCAGCAGAGCCCTGAGCTTTGGTAGCCTACAGGCTGGAAAAGTATCTAGTATTAGTCCCTACCACAGCTGGTCCTACAAACTCACCACATGCTCTTCCTCCTTCCTGATTGGCAGTGCCATAGTCTCCGGATGTTTCCTGTTGAACAGGTCAAGCTTTCTGCTGGTCCAGACCCTTCCAGATCCAGGGAAGGTATTTTTCACCCACACTATAACCCATAAAATGGGGAATTACCCAAATATGGTCAGGGATTTGGATCTTGGACATTAGAAATAAAGTTATCTTGCTCCATGTGTGTAGTAGGTAGCAGCCATCTGCCACTTACTCTTATACCTCGCTCTCCAGCCCAGAATTATTGTTTGAGCTTATTTGATATCTCATTTAGGGTGCTTACATTACCTCAAAGTTAACATATCTGAAATAAATCTTTGGACCCACATTCTCCCCCTTCTCAGATACACCTTTTACATTTAACAAGCCTCTTTACATCTGATTGCTCGTTGGTGAACCCAATGAACACCTGTCTACTTTCTATTTTCTTTCACCCTACAACAGTACTGTCCCATCCAATGGAAAAAATAGATCTCACAGCTGTCCCTTTCCTTCCCCTCTCCTGCGCCACCTTTGTCTGTAGCTACGATAGTCTTTGCACTGGAACACAGTTACTCTTCTCGGCTAGCTCTGATGGATTCTCTTCATCTCTTCTTCAGTAATATAGAATTTCTAAATTCAGTAAGCTTCTTCACTTTGGAACATGTCATCCTATTGATGGTTTTCTGTTTTCTAGATTACTGTGTTATGAGTAAGACGTCCTGCAGAAGATCAGAACTTGGAGCACTAGACCATAGCTGGTCCTACAAACTCATCATATGCTCTTCCTCTTCCCTGATTGGCTGTGGCGCAGTCTCGGACCTGTTTTCTGTTGAAAAGGTCAAGCATTCTGCTGGTCCAGACCCTTCACAGACACTGTCCCTCTGCCTGGAGTGCCAAGCCTCTGCGCCCTGCATCTCCAGCTAATTCGAACCAAAGATGAGGTCTCTATGTTAACCTCACTCTCACCTCCAGCATAAGTTGGCTTAACCATGTGCTGTTATTTTCTTTTTTTCACATCTTCTTCTCTGACACTTTTTATCATTTATAATTTTCTTGTCTGTGAGATTGCATATTAACCCTTGGCTCTTCCCATTACCAATGTGAAAGTAGAGACCACATCTTTCTTCTCCACAGCAGGAGACCTGGAGCCTTTCCAACTACCTCCCTGAGAGCATTGTGTTGAGTTTAGAGATAACTCAATAAACCAACCCAGGCATTTATAATTTCACATTTAGGAAACAGACATAAATATAAGACCCTCTTTGACCCAAGAAGACTCAGTAAGAACTGATGACGGAGACCAATAAAATGGAAATTGCGAAGAGATATCATTAGTTCAGTAAAGCTTGTCAACGCAATGCCTGAAAACATCAGCTTCCCAACTTCATTTGGAAAATGGACAGTAAAAGGAAGAAAGATCCATGATTGTCAGAACTGGGCAAGAGGCCATTCCCTACAGCTCTGAAAGGAGGGCAATAAGAGAAAGAGCAGAGGAAGATCCCAAGTGCCCAGAGTAGGGGTGCAAGGGTTGCCTCTGCTGGAGCTCCCCCCACCCCAACCAGGGGTGGCCGTTCCCATGCCTGCCAACAATGTATGGGATGTGGGCACCCATTATTAAAGTGTTTATTATGTTTAAGGCATAATTATGTGTTTAAAGTGTTTATTATGTTTAGGCAGAAATCACAATTTCTGCTTTCCAAATTTAAAGTCAATAAAGAAATAAAACGTGAATATAGGTAATGTAATTGAGGAATGCATTTTAGAATTGTTCTGTTGAGTCTATAAAGAGCTTCCATGGGCACCATTTTTCATAGAAAAGATAGCGTGTTCGGTGCTATTAGAGGGGCATGGTGGTAACTAAAGCCAGTTCCACGAAACCTCTCATAGCGAAATGGAAACATTGAAATTCCAAAGTAAAAAGGGTGAGATGGTCCAAACTACCCCACATGACTCTGCTCAGAGCCTACTGAAGAGAATGCCCTGCAGTGAGGGATGCGTTTCCATTGAAATGAAATCTAGCCATGTAGTTGTCTCTCCGAAAAGTGGAGTTACACAATATTTGCTTAAAGACAAAGATCTCTGCTCCTCGCTGGCCCACCTCGGTAGGTGCTGACATACAATTTCTTCTAAGACAGAAGATTTGGAAATTGGTTCTGTTTGTTGCTGCCAGGTTCTGAATGAATGCATCTTTTCTAAGCACAGTGTAACTGCTTTATTTACTGGTATAATCCCCTAAAAACCGATTCAACATTAAGGATATTTTTTAAATGGATGTGTTGACCCTTTGGGTAACCAGGAAATATTTCTCGGGTGATGTAGCTACAGCAGCAGTAATTCCATGGCACTGTTTGCCCAGACCTTCTGCACACCATCCAGCAGGGAGACTCAGATCATCTGAGATTAGTCATAAAGGAGGCTTCTGGCTGAGGAGTTCAGGAGCTCTTCTCCACCTAGACAGTTGTGGCTATAAATATAACAGAGAATCATCTTTTGTCCCAGTGGCTTGAAGTTCAAATGTGCCTATGAGCCACATGCTACTTCTTGGCTGCTCATTATCCACATAAAATATTCTCAAAATGTAATCTCATGGGTGCTCTGTTGACACAGCTATGTTAATAACTTAAAAACTTCCTCCTAGGTATGGTTTTTTCATTATTTATTTTGTGATAATCCAGAAATGTTAGGTGTGGGTTGAACTTTATTGTATGAAAAGAATTCCTAAGCCCTGAACACACAAATACACATATTCTCATAAAAACCTGAATGAAGCAGGTACTCCTAAATTCTACCATACAATATTTACAATTTAGCTCAAATTGCCTTAGGATCCAAATGGCATACAGATTAAAAAAGAAGTAATGCAACTGAGAAATAAAACCTAACGATTTTTTAACTTATTTTGGTTTTCAACATAAATAAATTTATCCTTCATTCATTTGGTATGGTGTAGACAAAGTGGGGGAGGGGGATATTTGTTGCATATATTTAGTGGGCCAGTCTATGCAGATATCATGTTTCTGCTTCGTTTAAGATGTCATAGCAAGGTAAAGATAGCTATTCACATTTTAGAGATAGGAAGCTAAGGCTCAAAGAGGATAAATGTGTATAGACTGTCCACCTAAAAAGTAGTTTGCCTGTGCTCCTGTTTAATTGGGTGTCCATTGGCCACAGCACAGAGAAAATCCATGAGCTCCGATATTTCACTTAAGGAACATAAATGGACGCACCATCATTCTGTAGATTTTGAACCCTCTTGAAATATTAAAATTGCAAAGTGCATTCACATAAAAACATGCCAGAGCTGTAATGATAAGTCAGCAAATTTATTAAAATGAGAGAGGGGAAAACTGCACGTTCCAACCCGTAAGAGCAAGTTCAAGGCGGAACTGAGGTCTGACAGTTTCACTGGAGGTTAGAAGGGACAGCTGTGTTCCACATAAATTTGCTGACCCTTGTGAACTTTCTATCAACAAGGTTTTCTCATCCTCCCATTATTGCTGTTCAACAATTAATCAACAGCTGTTGAAACATTATAAGCATGCTTGTAATCTAGGGTAAAATTAATGATTGGCTATCTATTAAAATGCTGAGGGAGGCTTTGTTTTCCAGCCCCAGAGTGAACTTGCTGATTTATTCTTCAAATCAATTACCCTCCCGAACTCCCTGGCCACCTGACTGTTGGCTAAGAGCAGCCCACACCCCGGGGCCTCCCCTAAGTGATCTTGGACAAGCATAAGACTGGGTATGGTTGTCTGGCCATGTGTGTCTGCAGAGACTGAAACAGGTTAGCAGAGGAAAATATAAGCATACTTTGGAAGAGAGATAGATTTTGTTTTATTGTTCTAGTTATCTAAAAGTAAATTTCTAAAAATAGTAGTATCAAAGCATAGTTATAAAATTCCATGAATTAATAAATCAAATAATAATGAATTAAGACAATGTTCTGTGGGAAAATAAAATACAGCCAAGTAGATGAAACTGGTTTGAGTGGGTTAAATGCTTTCTGGCTATTATAGGGAAATTTTTATGATTTCTTTAATATCTAGATATGTTAATAGCCCATGGTTTCAGTACATTTCCAAAAGTCTAGCAGGAATTTAGTTCTAGAAAAGTAGACTTCTCATCCATGGTAATATTATCAGTTCTCCCAAAACAAGCACAAGGATGGCAAATAGCCTTGACCTAACTTGCTGTTTTCCACTGCACCCCAAGTTGGGAAGAGGAGACTACACTCTGCTCCTCTGGGCACATTTCAGGAAATGTCTTAGGCTGCTACATCAATCATTAGAGCTTCATTTTGTTCTGGTTTTTTGTTTGTTTTTGTTTGTTTACATTTTCCCAGTCATGACGTGTAATCATCATCAAAGAATAAAGGGATTCTTCAGCTCAGAAACAACTGTTGAAGAACATAGGGACAGATGTGGCTCTCCTATTTTGCCTACCCTACTGTCTACAAACCACAGTTCTATCACTACTTATGACTAGATCAAATAACAGTACGTGTTCAGCTGTCACATTTCCAGCCTCGAAGCTCATGCATGTGCTTGAAATCTATCACTCAGACTACTCCCACACGGCAGCTCTAAGTGAAACCTGGACTCTCCACCCAGCCTCCAGCCCTGCTGCCCACCCCAGCCAGTACGACTGTTTTACAAGCTTGTATGTTTTGGATTAACTACATATAAGAAAGTAAAAGATTGAATGTACAAACATAATCCGGCTTAAGAATATTTTTGCAGACACAGTTACAGTAGAAACAGGCTTTGCTATGAGTTTGTGAACCACATAATTAGGGATGAATAAAAGGTTTTAATTCTACAATGTGCTACAGATATCCATTCTCTTTCACCTGGGTTTAGTGCTCAAGTTCTCAGTCTAACCAGTGCCTTTTCATTTTCCATTAAATTGTAATAACAAAATCCAATACTGTGACTCAAAATATATTTCTCTTCCTGGAGAAGCAATGTTATTCTATAAACTAGATCTACCATATTAGAAGTAATGGTGTGCCACTTCAAACAAATTGCAAACTAATGTTTGTGTTTTCACCAATGGTACACCAAGTAACTACTTCTTCCAGGCAGATTTGCACACAAAAGTTAACATTCAAAGCCAAGTTACAATTAGCACTTTATTATGGAACCCTGTGATCATAATAGACTGTGCCTACTTCCACTCTCACAAGGACTTTCACTTATGAAAAATCATATTCTTAGAGCCTCCATTAAACAACCAACCTGCATTCAATTGCTAACAAACTCCAAGACCAAGAGTCATTGTTAGTACTTAAGGAGTCAGAAAATAGCAATGCACACCCCTCCAAGGTGACAGTGGACAACTGTAAGCAAGAGAGATGGATGAACTATGGTATATAAATAACAAACACAGTGCCATCGCCTCCCTTTGCAGTCCTAATGCAAGATAAAATCCTACATTTTTAAGCAAAGGTGGAAAAGAATTTTGAATTACCATAATCAAAAAATTAAAAGTCAAGAATACCATTTGCCTGTTGAAGTGAGGGCTTATTTATTAATAATATTGAGTATGTTGGATTTTCCACAAGAATTTATAGGACTGGATTCTACATAAGGCTACCGGTACTTCCACATAAGACCTTGTTTAAAAGCCAGAGTCATCTGGGGTATGCGTAAAATTGTGTGTGTTTACAAAAGCTGATTTGTCTTATTATTCTCAGAAAATTTGAACTTTTAACTTGCTAGAATCTGTCCTCCACATTCAGTGGTCAGTTCTTAGTGGCAGCTTGAGGTTCTTCATTTTCAGTCAAAGAGAAGCAGATTTCTCAAAGGTTCTGATTTTCTGCTTGTTGTGAAAGGGTATTTATGGGTTTCATAAACACCCATTTGTTGCCTAAAATTGTAATCATGTCCTTCAAATTAACTTTAGGTTAATTATTTTTTATGTTTTACTTCAATACAAAAAAAATTAACAGAAGTTGAATGCATTTACACTCGTGGTTCCGTTTATGTAATGAAATGACAGAACACCTTGATTTATTAAGATATTCCAAACACCAGGAAAAGCCATAGAGATGGCCACATGAATCAGTGCACACATCCATCTTGTACACACACACACACACACACACACACACACACACACAGAGGCATACACTTCTTTGAATGGATCTTAAAGAAGATATCGCACGTGCGGAAAAAAAAAACATTGAATGATGCTCTGGGAATCGTTAAGCATCTATTAACAATCAAAGTTCCATTCTTCTTTTCCTCCTTTTAGCTAGCCTTTTTGTGCACTAAGAACGGTATCTTTCCTCAATCTTCCCCATTCTTCCCCAGAAGAACCCCACACTTGACTAATATTATTTGTCAAAGTGCATGAGTAAGCGGGGGGCGGGGGGGATCCTTCAGTGGTAGTTTCCATCAGGACTGTGAGCTAAATTCTCTTCTGAGAAAAGTACCAAGAGTTACAGCTGCCATCAGCAAGAGAAACAGAGACAGCACACAAGAGACAATGTCCCTGTCATGGGTTGTATGTAGCACTACGAAGTGACAGAACCCATCGCTTCCTATGCAGCAGGGCTCAGAGCACTGTCACTGTGTCCTGTTGATTTGGGACATGACCTCTAAAAGTCATTGAACCACTTTGTGACTCAACTTCTCAGATGCAAACTTGGCAGAAATCTCATCTGACTCTTCCCATCAGCAGCACCATGAATACCACAGAGATGATATGGGTGAAGATATTCTGGATTCCAGAGTCAAAAGAATGCGACTCTCATCCAAGGCTAGCATACTCTTAGGGCTTGAAGTGGACAGATGCCCGTCTCTCTATCAAGACTTAAGAAACAAGGAGCCATCAACTTCACAGACGAAAGGGAACCTTAGCATTTTTATTAAGTTATCTTTTGCACTATTCGTTTAGTAAGGTAGCCAGCCACCCTTCCTTGTCCACGAACTTATGTTAAAATATTTAATCTAACAATCTCAAAATTGGTAGTCATCAATTCACAAGTAAACAAGCCATGGCTTTATGAATAATACAGTATTAAAATAGCCATTTTATCTATTTATTTTATGGAGTCTTCAAAATTAACAGAGATCTAATCTATTCATGATTTTCCTTTATTTTTCTTCTTTTGTTATAGGCATTCACTTCAGTAGAACAGAATGTGAAATGCATAAAACCCAAGCATCAGGCTCATTGTAATGTGCTTTTTGGTCCTAGGATATGGACAAATGGGGATTTGGTCTGAATGCTTATGTCCCCCAAAATTCAGGTCAAAACCTGAATGTGATTTGGAGATGGATCTTTGAAGGTGATTAAGTGGTTAGGTCTAAAAGTAGAAGCGTAATGAATGGTATCAGTGTCCTTGTGGGAGCTGCCTCAACCCTTCCACACTTGAAGGTACAGGAAGACGGCCGCCCCCTATGAACCTGGAAGACACCAGACACCAACTCGGCCAGTGCCTTGATCTCATACTTGCAGCCTCCAGAGCTGTAAGCAATAGATTTCTGTAGTCTCTGTGTTGCCTGGAGTTAAATCCTAAGAGGCTCATGAGATGCTTTTCCACCCACATTATGATTTTCTTTGACATAACTAGAAAAGCAGAGGGAGGCACAGGAGACTCCAGCTCAGACTGAGGATTCTCGATAGACTCAATCACCATTAGTCACCAGAACTATAGAGATGCCATGTTATTTCAGTCATTCACAACCCTAAAGAACACATTCAGGCTGGGGATATATCTCAGATGGTATAGTGCTTGCCTCACATGCACAAAGCCCTGGGTTCAATCCCCAGCAATACCCCACTCCCCCCCCAAAAAAACACATTCAGTGCCAAAATAGAATTTATAATGGATATGCTCACTTTCAGAAGAATTCTCAGGCCTGTGTCAAGGTCTACAATGCCAACAGATCTCTGGAGGTAAAAGTTAAAAGGGCAAAGCTTTGAGTATTCACTGTCTTACACAGGGCCTGGCCCATTTGTGAGTGAGGAAATGCAAGCTCCTGAGAATCCAAGGTCAAGGGCCCAATGCATAACAAGTTGCCCTTGCTGGCACGGACAGAGTCCCCAGACCTGGGAGTAGCCTGCACCTGATTCACACTGCATGGCCACTGAACTCACCCCAAGGATTCCCTAGTCGGCTTAGCAATCGCATTTTTTACTGCTTCATATTGAGTTTCAAGTCAACTAAAACCTGCACATCTTTCTTTTGGCAAATATCATCAAGCTTGATGACACTTATATTTTTGTAAATGATTTTTTAGATTAAAAGCAGAACCCAATGCTGCCATTAAATTTTCTTTTTTGTTATTATGGTGATTCATTATTTTAATTTGTCAAAATTTTCTTTGAATTCTGACTTTGTCATACTCTGTAATAGCTACACCTCCACGCATTAATAATAGAAAAAATTATAATTATACCACACAATTTTGAAAAAATCAAAGACTGAGCCCAATGGCGTGCCATTAGAGACCTTCAGCAGACTGCCTGTGCTCCATCAGCTCATACTTTTTAAGTATTGACTTGATGAGCTATTCATCCACATAATTGTTTGGTTATCCATCTGTATTTCTCTAACTTCTACACAAGCTTGTGAGATATTTTTTGAACTGCTTTGATGAAATTAAAGCTTATTCTCTCACTATCACCATATAAATATCTAAGCCTATGGTCTGCTCATGACTGTTCTCTGAATGCCAACAAAACTTGCACTGATTATTCCTACACTGTTTTACTGAGCCATTTACCTACCCTTTAATTCAACTAGCATTTACCACATACACATGCCGTCTCCTTTCAGTTGTACACAATTAATTTCAGAATCACCTGTAGTGCTCTGTTTCCAGTTTTGACCAGCTGCTCAGTGCCCACTGGATACGTCTCTACCCAACACTAAGTCAGCCTGGCAGGGCTGTTGACTCCATGGCAACCAGCACACTGTAGATAATAGGAATTGTTGTTGAGAAAACATATTAAATACAGCATGGAACTGAGAATAGTTGCAGGCATCTTCTAAGATGTTCAGCCTGTGGCAATTCAAATGGTGTCACCTGCAAGGTTTAGATGAAGAAAAAGCATACTGTTGGTGCATAATACAGGTAAGGTGACCTGAGAACATCCTAAAGAAGACATTCGGCTCACAGGTGGAAATATAGGAGTAAAGCACCTGGGATGCCAATTTGGAACCATTACTTTGTTTTTATCAATGTAGTCCCTAGGCTAGAGGAGACTTCAAAAGGGCAGTATTTAGAATGGGAAAAGCAAAAATCTTAGAACTTAATCCTGCTCAGCGGGCTCCTGCTTAGAAGAGAGAGCAGAATCTGTGGAGCATTTGAAGGACAGAAGAACTCAGGAGCCAACCTGAGGCCACTAGCTCACATGGAGCACTGCCAGAGCCCTGGGTGCCACGGTCCACCACGGATCCAAGCTCAAAACTGTGCTTTCCGAAATAAAAAGTATGTGAACATCCAAAGAATGTAAAGCATCTTTACAATTCTAACCTGGAGGATATATTTATCTACAACATATCAGCAAGGGATCAAGGGCAATTATCTTTCATAAATTTTAGAATCCATTTTTTTCTCATACTGGGATTCTAGAAATGAATCAGTTATGTGTGCTCTTCCATTTGCCCTTCTTGGCAAATCCCTAGGTCTTTCAGCATCACTAATAGACCTGCTGTTTTCTATTCAAAATAGGACTACTGGAAGGAAAGAGAAGATAATTAACACAAGTGGTTCTTCCCAACATGCTTTGCCAGGACTACTGAAATCACTCCAAACCGCTACATTGCCCACATGAGTTGGCTTCACCTTTTTGAATTATACATACTTTTACAGTCTTCATGGGATTTGTAAGTCTCAAGAAAAATTTGACACCAGTGAGAGGTGTACAACATGCATGTCTTTAGCATGGTAACCTGGAAGGCACGCAATGCTTCCATTTCTCTGGAAATTTATACTTCACTTTTTATCTAAAGCCATAAATCTTAGGAGAATGAAAATTAATAACTACTGCATAATAACTATTACATTATATATTTAATCATTGTAAAATATGATCATATTTTAAATATTTTATTTAAAGTTTTTTTTCTCCCAAGGAATTTTTGCAGCTTTTATTTTTTCTAAATGTAGCACCTCCATTCTGGATTGTTGATGTCAGAGGGAATCTCAAGAGGTGGATTATGGCAAATTTTATTTTTTCTCATTGTACTTTTCCACATCTTCCGCGTTTTCTGTAGTGCACAAATAGTAGGTTTATAGCTTCTTAAATACTTGTAATCCCTCCAAAGGAAGATAGTTTCTTTCATAAACTAGAGTTTTTAATTTGAACCTCATTTATATAATAAATTTACTTCATTTTAGCAAAACTACAGCTAAGAAAAAAATATCTTTATGTTTTAGTAAGAAGTTGAGTTTATTCACCAAATAAACTTGGAAGATGTTACTTTAAGATGTTTAATTATAAAATTGATTGTTATGATTTCATAGCAAAAGTCCATAATTGTAAGAAGTATAATGGATAAGACTAAGATGAAATGTCATATACACAAACCACTCACAAACAAGGCCACCTTGGCAGAAAATGGGGTAAGTCATAGGACTCTGAATGCGCCAAGGTCGTCTGTGAGAGGATGCGTAGCCCAGATGCGCAGTGATGTCACCATCTATGAGCAGCCAGGTAGCTTGAAGGTGCTCTGTGGATATGTGTGTGCAAGCATGTGACTTTGGCTTGAAGCCCATCCAACGTATGGATTATTTTTTCACTTCCATGATTGATCTCTTCTTTTGCCAGGTTCAAAATACATTACTCATTTCTGCCAACAAAACCATTCTTCCAGCCACAGATGTTATGTCATGAAGAGAGACTTGTACACGCTGGTATAAATAACAAAGGTGTTAGCTGGAATTAGAAGGAGACAGTTCATGTATGTATGTAACATATCCCTCAGTGATCACTGAGTGAGGGTACAAATCCACTATAAATAAATTTTACATAAACAACATGTTTAAGAAACACTGGAAAGTTTGACTAGGAAGGAAAATTTATCTTCAAGTTAATGACTGTTATGTTCACCCCATATAGAGTTTACATGACTGTTCTACATATACAGATTCTAAGATACTCATTAATCACCAGCTTTGAACTAAATCCCCATCTAAAGAGAGCACATGTGCTTCTGGGTGTGATTTGTATAAACACCAAGATGCCTTGACTCCTGCCCACACTGTGGAATCAGTGGCTGCCTCCAAACCTCCCCCTGGAATGAAATCCCACGAGGTGGGAGCTTGTCCTGCATCCCTGCCAGCTATGCGGGATGAGCCTGGGTGGCCCGACCTACAATGGTGAGCCTGTCACATGCAGTGAGGTACTACCTTGCTGCTGACCCCCAGCTCTTCCAAGCTGACTTCTAGAAGATTCTAGGGAAGCAGAACTGCCAACACCTGTGGGAACATCAGCTCTAGAATCATGAATCTCCTGTTGGTCTCAAAGGGAGCCTTCAAGAGCAGAGGGCCCAGGAACTCGGTGGAGGTAAACTTGATTCCCTGCTTTTAGAAGTCCACTCTCTGGATTATTTTTTCCAGCTGGTAGGAGACAGCATATTAGAGCACAGTGGAAAGTTCAAATAAGCAAGAACCATGCACACTGTGGACAAGGTCTCAATGCCTGGCTCTTTCACTCAGGTTGGTGACCTGAGTCACTCCAGCGGCCTATACTTCAATTTCCTTCTTGTAAATCTGGGATGATGATGATAGCAGTACTTACCCCTAAGGTTATTGTGAGTATTTAATGCATTACTATTTGTGAAGAACTTGGAAATTAATTTTTGTATTGAGGCAAAAAATAAATGAAACAAAGTCTTGATTGAGTGAACAGCACTTTCATATATGTTCCTTAATTTTCTGTATAAATGTATGATGATTCTATTACTATTCTTGTTTTATAGATAATAAAAGCTGAGGCTTATGAGGTTAACCAAATTGTCAACAAAAAACTTTTCAACCAGTCCCAAATTGTCTAGAGTGCAGGGTGGATTCTATAAGCCCTTGTTAGGTAAAGCCTGATGAATGGAAAAAAAAAAAAAAAAACTTACTAAGACATAAATGAAATAGATGATTGTGCACCTGTACTCCACATTACCCCGAGATGGACCAGGAGAACCAATGAAAGCTACACACAGTTCTAGACAGGTAAGGAAGGTGGGGGAGGTGGCCATGCTTGAAAGATGACACCTTTCAGAACAAAACAGGGGACGGCTCTGAACATTTTGACAGTCATGGACACATTGCGATTTTCATTGAGTCTATGGATCCTCTCTTTAGAGAAGATCCATACATCAAAATGTTTCATGAGGATCAAAGGCCTGTGAGCATGAACTCCTCTGCAGTCCTATCTAAAAAAAAACAAAGTGAGAAATGCTGTTAGTGTAAATACTTTTAATTGTGGAAAGAATGTAAGCACCCCCAAACTTGCCTGTGGTAAGCAAGCCTAGGGTAGCAGGGCACTCATCAGCAGCTCGAAGATCAAGAGGGAAGTCCATACAGGAACACCACTGCCAGCTCTGAGCAAGTCAGATGACCAGGCATGCACATGAGCACACATGCATCTGCGTTCACAATGTCCCTACCTCTCTCAACACGCAGGTGTGAGTCTCATTCCAAAGGGAGCCGAGTTGGAAGGAATCTCAAATATCTATCGTATGAGGAAACAAAAAGATGTAAAGAAGCTGAAAATGATATTCTTGGAGAGAAGACTGAAGGGGTAAAAAGAGGCATTAAGGGGAGAAGAGAAACTACCAATGTGAAAAACAGACTGTGTTTCTTCTCTTTCCTCCATGCACCTGAAGACCAGCAAGTGAAGACACAGGGTGAGACCACACAGCACAACAGAGAGAAGTCGGAGGTCTGGACAAAGGGAAGTTATGTGCCCGGAGAAGAGTTCTCTGTGAGTACTTTATGTGAGGTCTTTGCTCCCAAGCAAGATTTGGACAAGTTTATAGACATAATTAAGGAAAACTTTGAGGTTTTTGTCAAACTTGCATTACCATGGTCTGACCTCATATTCCTGAAATAAACCTTGTTAAAATTCTGGATCCTTAGGCTGTATTTTTTTTACTAACTTTTACATAGTCATTCAGACAAACATTGCTTTCAAAATTAGCATTTGAGATCTGAAACCTAACTAACACCTTGTAGGGCCAGGTGTCTCACTGAGTCCCTAAAATCCCAGCTACTAGGGAGCCTGAAGCAGGAGGATGGCAAGTTCAACTCCAGCATCAACAAGGTGAGAACCTGCCTCAAAAACATAAAGTTCAAATTTACAACTTGTTTGCAATAAATCCTGTTTACAATAAATAAAAAAAGAAAGAACATCTCATTCAACACATTGTCCCAGAGGTTCAACTGTTCAAAGCTAAACTCATCTGCCTAAAATATGTTCCTTCTCCAAAGTCAGCTTGAAGTGCCCAGTGCTGGACAGAGAGGCCATATTGCTCCCTCCGTCTCAGTGGACAACTCCTCTGGCCCTGGCAGGGTACCATCCCCGCCACAGTGGGTCTGCCCTGGTCTTCTGGTTTGAACACTCACTGCCTAATGGACGGCACCTTGCTGAAACTCTTTGTGCCTCAGTCTCCTACTCTTTAAAATAGAAACAATAAAAACCTACTGGTAAGATTAAGCTAGTGAACTAATAGCTGATTGGTGGAGAAGAATGTTGTCCCAGAACAAACCTAAATAAATAGTCAACAGGCATGTGAAAACAGTGGGTGGAGCCACTGATTAAACCCAAGAGAGCAGACAAAATCCCCAGAGGTTGTCATGGAAACATTCATCATCTCCACAACCTACACGCACTGCCCTCTTCACCCACATCTACTGGCTTTCCTCATCCATTCCATTAGTCTTTTAACTCCATCTCCTTGGCATTTCTCCATGCCTCCCTTCCCCATCTTCCCTTGGCCAAAGGGGTCTTCGGGACTGATGTTTTCTTCTTTGATTGAAACAATGGCTCTTCTCTGATGTGTCCACTTCCACCACACCTGTTGATGATCCGTCCCTCTCATTACCAGCAGAGAATCCTTGCTAGGAGCAAATGACACTCACAGAAATATACCCTTCAGGTTCCTTCTTCCATTAATAAGTGTCCATGACTCCCAATTGCCTGCACTAGGAGCCACATCTGTTGTAAAGCCAGGGTGATCTGTGACACACAGGATTATCAGATGGTGGCACGGTGCTCATCTCTGAAGTCCCAGTAACTGAACGGTGCTGGGTATATAGACAATGCCCAGTAAACTCTTGCAGCTGGCTGGCTTGCAGGATGGATAGATGGATGGATGGATGGATGGATGGATGGATGGATGGATGGATGGATGAAATGGGTTAGGGGTGATGGTTAAGTAATGAAAGAGTTAAATGTAAACCACTACTCATATTAATTACCAGGAGTATAATATATAAGTTCCCTCTCTGTATATCTCTCTGTATGTGTGTGTGTATATGCATATATTACACACACACACATATACACTGCCCCCAAGGGGGTCTTAATGAGCTAAAATACTCTTATTATAAGGGAAATCAGGTATAATCATGTCCTAAAGGCAAGCCTGTAATTTCCCTGACTTACCAACATCATGTTCTTTTCTAAGCCTCTCTGTCAATATGTGTAAAGAATGTAAATTTAAAAAATCAAAGTTCTGTTTGTGTAATCAATCAGAAATGGTTTGGCCAGTCCTATGTTTTTTTTAGTTTCTCTTCTTCCCTGTTTTCCTGTGCAACTGGTTTTGAGATGCTTTATAATACATGGATTTTTTTTAAAGCAAGCAAGAAGGAATTTCATCAAGAAGGAAGGTGAGAGAAAGAATTCCTGAAGCAGCATCCCTGGAAAGGGCAAGAGTACCCTGATACATACAGACATTGCCAGGAAAAGTTGGGGACTTCTTGACACGTGTTAGGAATGCTGGAATTATGAAAAAGGTAAAAATCCAAACTTCTGACTCAATTTCACTAGTCTTGTGAAAACACAACCATTGTGACTCTTGGGGTGGTGGAGCAGACCTGGTGGCAGAGTATGCCAAGGTGAGCGTGCCCTTGCCTGAGGCTCAATTTTACCTGCCCAGATTTCTATGGTCAGTACTCGCAATACTGATAGATCGTGAACTGGGATCCTCACCTGATGTCTAATTACCCTGCTTTTTCTACATTTTACCTTCACTTTGAAATTAAAGATTATTTCTGGAGAGAAAAGATGAATATCAAAAGTAATTTTAAATGTTTGCAAAGTCTGTCCTGGACATCCAATTCTGACATCGACGCTGCGCATGAGAAGGCACCATCCGAGCCCACTCAGAGACCATGTGCATCCAAGACAGGAAAAGCCCATTCGAGAGGAGGGTGTCCATAAGGAGACCGTGGTTCTGGACATGATTTCATAGTCATAACTTGATCTTCAAAAAATTTACCAGTAACTATGGCCTGGCCACAGACTTGTGATCACTCAGCATGAACTTGAGCTATAAATGTTGAAGACAGCACATATACAAGCAGTACACATCACCTCTGATCACATCCCATGGCAGGACTAGGACTTAGCTGCACATTCCAGTCTTTCTTCTGGGAGGGTTAGGCAAGAATGGTGTCAGCGTAGACTCATCAGTTGTAGCCAGTACGCTACCTGGTGTGAGATGTTGGGGGTGGGGGGCAGCTTGTGTTTGGGAGCAAGGGATATGGAAATTTTCAGCACTTGCGGCTCAATTTTGCTGTAAATCTCTTAACAAAGACTATTAATGGTCATTACTACCCCTGGTACATGTATGAAGACTCTAATGGTGTGACTTTATCTGGTTTGCAACCAGAGAAATGGAAAAACTGAGCTCTGGTTATGTACTATGACTTGAAATGCATTTAAATAAAATAATTAAATTAAAAAAAAAAAAAAGAATGATGGATGCTGACTCCTATCCACAGACCTTCTGCTCTAAATAATGCTGGCTATGACTGGGAATTTTTAGAATGCCCAAGTGATTCCATAACACAGAAAAACTTGGGAATCCTGTGCTAGATGACCAGGAATTTTTAAATTATTTATTTATTACACTTCTTTTCAACCTCAGAGGGATATTGGTGATCATAAGGCTTTTTAAAGGACACAGATGACTACTGATACAAATATATGCACTTGCAATGATATTCAAACTTCCAGACCAATAGTGTACATCTTAAAAATTCCAAGTTTATTGAAGATTTCAAAGAGCTAATTTGTCTCTAAGCCAGTCCCTGTCTCTTCTTTGCTTTTCTAACAAAACGATATTCAGAAGAATAGGATCTGTTTCCTTACAGACTTCATGTCATTTGATGTATTTAGCTAAGGGTCTGGTGCAAAAAAAAGAAAAAGAAAAAAAGAAAAGAAAAAGAATTCTCCTTGGTTCATAAGTTGTTCTAAATAATTTTTTAGGTTTCTAAAAATGCTCAAATTCTATGATGAACATTTTATCTCCCTTAATGCTACCTAAAGCTTAAAGTAAAAAAAAAATCACAACTGGCAAACCAGAGAATAAAGAAAAATATATTGACAAAAGAAAAATATGGAAAGTTTAAATGTGCAACACTACATTAAAATAAACAGATGAGCATAGCTGGAAAGCTTAATTCACTGAGTTGAATGAAACAAAGATAAAATTGAAGAGCTCTCATAGTTTAAGGAAAATGGTGAGCACAACTGTGTCAATATTTGGTGGAGTTATGGAAATACAATTTAGTGTATCTATATCCTATTGATGTATCACCTAGCAAGAGAGAAACATTGTAAACTAGAGAATTTCTCCCCCACAAGCCATGGAAATCTCAGACCATGTCGTGTGATTGCAAACTCAGCAAGTTTCCAGTAAACATTTCAAAAGACTTATGGATTACAACAGGGTGACTTTAGTTATACTAGTGTTAAACACTTGCAGACACAACGTGACCACACATAACAGTCCTGCAGTTTTGTTTTCTCAGATCTGGACGATACAGTATAGGAAATTTCAATTCATAATAGCAAGTGCTCCTTCACCTAGAGTTGTTTCTCCTTCTTAAACATTTTGTTCATTTATAGCCTTTATTCTTAACAAAGGGACCACTGATTTCAGGAAAAAGAAGTTAAAAAGAAAGAATAAAAGGTGATCTGAATGCAACCCCAAATTGCCACGTGCCCTCAGTCAACGGCCTCAGGGATGAATGGCTGCTGTGGAGACTGTATTCCATATAGGTCTTGGTGACCTGGATTGTTAACTGGCCACACCACTGGCCTAGTCAATATGCAATTATTCAGAGTAAGCACATTCATGTTTCTCTTACATTAATATTTCACCTTTGTGTATATTCAAAAATCATGTGAAATGCAGGAAGTTCAAGGAGCCCTGACTGGTAAAGCCCGTCTGGATCTGTGAATAATTTAGCCACAATTTTCAAATGGGGTAAATCACAGGTCTGAAGTTTGGAGCTTCCCCTGCACCAGCACTCCTCACCCATCTTTCCATGTCATTATTCATAATCTTTGCTTGTTACTTCTTCCTTCTTCCCTTTCCAATGCCCTGCCTCCCACCCCAACACACACTCACACACACTATGATAACTTAGGAGTCAATAATACTTGGCAAGCTCAGAACTGTGGCATTCACCCTATCTCTAAGTCCAGGAAGACACTGACTAATATTTGCACATCTCCCACCTTAGTGATTATGAACAGGTACATACCAAAAATGAAGTTCCATTGCTAGATGACTGGCAAGGAAAGCATAAAGACGCAGTGCAGGATCACAGGACCCTTCCATCTGTTCTGATTCTTGCTTTTATGGCTTTCATCCCAAAAAAGGGAGTGAGGGCCCTCTTCTCTGTCTCTGTAACAGTGGGGTTGACCAGTCACCCCAACTTGGCCTCCTCAGATTGAATCTTTCTCTGCCTGTAGTACCCTCACATTCTGTCTGGTCTACTCTTGTGAATGCAATGATAAAGTTAAGTACAATTTATTTTATTTTTCATACCAAGTTCATCAAACTAGGCAAACTATGCCCTGGAGGCCCTCAAGCTAAGGGTGGTTTCTACAGATTGAACATTTACAGTCCATCTGATGATAGGGAATACTAACTTCAACTCCAAATAAGGAAAAATGTCCTCTAAAAGAAAGAATTCTACTCTTATCATACGTAGACCTGTATTACAAAAGTTGGTTCTCAACTGTCATGTTCTGAATTTCATTCATAAGAAAATTATGCTAATATGTTACCTTTCTTGTTATATAAACACCTTCAAATAGCATCTCTGACCAAATAGTTGTTCTTGACCAGCAAAGCCTATGATACATCCTAACTAGTCTTTTGCAGTAAAGAAAGAGCTTGTGGGTCCAAAGTCTAGATAACCAGTATATTCTTTTCTTCTTCCTTTTTTTTTTTTTTTTTTTTGGTGCTGGGGATTGAAGCCAGGGCCTTATGCATGTAAGACAAGCACTCTACCAACTGAGCTATGCCCCAGCCCCAAGATAACTAGTATTTTCTTAAACAGCAAAACCCATACTCTGAAATACCACATCTCCCAAAATCCACTGAGAAGCTGCCTTGTCGCCCCTCCCCACAGCCCTCCTGGTGGAAGTTGAGACTGGATAAGAAAAGAAAACAAGAGAAATGTCTTTATCCCTCAGGTCTCAGTGTAAGCAAGCAGTTTCCATGGACACTGGCAAATGCTACATAACTCTGATTCTGAAGGTGTTTTTGAGGAGTTCTCCTGACGCCCCCCTTATGTGGGAGAAACTCTCTTTTGGAGTTCTTTTAACTCACTTGCTTCCCTCTGTTGGTGGCTGTGATTCCAACTTTACCCAGCACTCTTGTGCTGAGGGGAGGGATCAGGACACCTCGAGTGCTCCCTCTGAGTGGCTGGCTACACAGGGTCCACAGCAAGCACATAGCCCCCAGCTCCCCCAGGACAGCCTCAGTCCTTTTCATAGAAGGAGGCCAGGTGCCTGGGCCTTGCGCGCTGGGATGCAGGCCCCACACTGAGCCCTCCAGGAGACAGTCTGGTCTCTCAAGCCCAGAAGCTCATCTGCAGCAGCATCTTTGTTATTGCTCTCTGTGCATCGAGCAATTGCACATGGACAGTCCCTTGTGCCTTCCAACCTGGGACACATCCTCACCATGTGATCTATAGCAGCTCTTACGTGGCTCTGTAGCATGTTATCCTCATTATTACCTTTATTTGTTTATTTATTATTTGTCTCTCTTAGAAGAGCTAAATTGTGTCCCTGCAAAGTTCATATGTTGAAGCCCTATTCAATACCTAAGAACATGACTGCATTTGGATATAAGGCCTCATTAAGATAAAATGAAGTCAAGTGAGTGCCCTAATCCTATATCACTGATGTGCTTATAGGAAGAGATTACCATGCACAACACACACACACACACAGGCATACACACACAAGACCATGTGAAGATTCAGAGAGAAGATGGCCATCTATGAGCCTAAGAAAGAGGCCTCCTAAGAAACTCCTTGCTGACACCTGGATCTCAGACTTCCAGCCAGAACTGTGGTCTAGCCTCCAACAAACTACAGTTCAGGCCACACAGACTGCAGGACCTTGTGAGAGCCGCCCTGCCAATCTAATGTATTCCCTCACTAGACGATAAGCTCCATGCACCAAGTGATTTGTCTTCTGCTGCTGCTGCTCTGAGAATCCAGGACACAGTTCAAATGTTTGGCTGGAAGGAGGGAGCCCTGTGCCTCCAAGAACTCTCAGAGTTTTCTGGAGAGCTTGTAGAATCTCCACGTGTTCTTGATATTCCTAAATGCTGGCATGCTTTGTGTACTTATTATCTGAATTTATTTCTTGAAAAATAGGGAATTGAGTTACTATTACCATTCTATTTTACAAATACAAAGTCAAACCACAGAGGAGTAACATGATTTGCACAAATCCATTTAATGAATAAGCAACACTGTTTGTTCCAGAATCCAAAGAACTTGACTTTCAATCTGAAGAGGTTTCTCTAATGCATTCCTGTCTCTCTGGTTTAGGAATGCAAAGCCTAGAGTGGTTGATAAGGATTGCTAAAGCATTGAGAATTAGGAAACTTACATTTTTCTACATCCTAATTCAGCACAGATAAGAGTTGAAGTTCAAATCTTGCATGAGTGCATTGAGCACCTGCACATCTGACCCACCTAAGCCATCTCACCAGGCGTCAGGCAAACTTGAGCCTTTGCCTACCTCAAGCACAAGGTTAAGTTTTGTGGCATTGGGTCTCAGTCTTTCAACAGCTGGATGGCCTTCTCTGACTGTGTTGTCCTTCAAAGCCTGCTTGCCACTCCTGTATGAAGCTCCACCATACCCCATGGCTCCACAGGCTCTGAGCTCCTGCACTGCCCCAGCTGCCCCATCATGTTTTGCCATCTCTGGGCCCCACTTGCATCCAGTGTGTGTGCTCAGGCGACTTTATCTTCCTCTTAAGCCAGACAAGAAGCTCTGGATGGACTTGTCTTCTATGTTTTTGCCGCAGCACAGTGACTACCATTATGGCCAACAAACTGGTTGATTTGTGTTCAGTTCTACCCACATGACTGCGATACACAGCAGTATATGGTGACTGGCCAGTAAGCCTCAGTCTCTGGGTACTAGTCACTGGTCATGGGATGAGATTATAAATCATTATTGTATTCAATTGTTGCTAATGATGATGATGTTTGAGTGGCATTATCTTTTAAATTAAAAGAATAGTTTAGATCTAAAGTCAGATTTAAAATACAAATATATTTTGAGGGTAAGATAATAATCATGTGAAATCAGGATATATCCTCACAGGCAGAATCTTTACAGGTGACACAAAAAGTGTATTTGAAGCCAGGCGCAGTGGCGCACACCTGTAATCTCAGCACTTTGGGAGGCTAAGACAGGAGAATCGTGAGTTCAAAGCCAGCCTCAGCAACGGCAAGGCGCTAAGCAACTCAGTGTGACCCTATCACCAAATAAAATGCAAAATAGGACTAGGGATGTGGCTCAGAGGTTGAGTGCCCCTGAGTTCAGTTCCCAGTACCAAAAAAAGTGTACTTGACCTTATTAAGAAATATTTTTTCTAATGTAGTAACTGGATACTGGATAATCAAACCAAGCATGCTTACATATATGCACAAATGACTCTTCTCAGCATTCATTCACTTCAGTTTTATAAATATAATTTTAAATGGCTTTAGATTAGCTCCTTCATCCTCTTCAAAGTGACAAATAAATCACGAAATGTTCCTTTGTGCTACAGACATTCTGTAATCACCCCTAAGCAATTCTCTATAATGTTTCTGTTATTTTTATGTCACCACTGAACTTTAGTCTTATTTTTGCAACTATTTGAAGAATTATAATCTTTACTGTCATAAAAAAGAAGATTTGCTGATTTCTTAGTAATTTGTCTCTAAGACATTTACCTAGGTTTTATTCTGCAGAAAAGTAATTATTGTAAATATTATTTAAATTAAATTTAAATCTATATTTCATGTTGAAATTATAACTTGAAGAGGCAGTTTGAAGTAAAGGTCATACTTTTCCCATAAAGTAAACAATTCAGCTCGGTTGATTTGAGATCTTAACTGTTTTTGTTTCTAAATATTTCCATTCCAGCCTACATAGGCATGGATAAGGAATAATTTTAAAACTGTCTTAATCAACTCCCTAATTCCCTTGCTTTTTTTTTTCCACTCGCAATGACAGAATTTTATTGTTTAGGGTATGGATGGAACTACCTAATAGAGGGTTTATGATACTGAAGAGATTGGTCATGGTCAAAACAAACATGGAAAGAAGGGAAGAAGGAAGGAACGAAGGAAGGAAGGAAGGAACGAAGGAAGGAAGGAAGGAAGGAAGGAAGGAACGAAGGAAGGAAGGAAGGAAGGAAGGAAGAGAGAAGAAAGGTGGAACTTTGTGGAATACA
The DNA here is from genome assembly GCA_004024805.1 of Geosciurus inauris. Classification (NCBI taxonomy): domain Eukaryota; kingdom Metazoa; phylum Chordata; class Mammalia; order Rodentia; family Sciuridae; genus Geosciurus; species Geosciurus inauris. The sequence goes on from PVHX01000141.1 coordinate 114,521, forward strand.
ACTTTTAACAGAGTGGCCACTAGAATCACAAGGAGTGACCTTGTGATGCAACCCTCTACCTGCTGTGTTTCATGAGCATCTCCATACAGAGCTGCAAAAGCTATGGATCCTCATCTACTACACAGGCAGTCCTTGCCACTAACAGCATCTGAATTCACTAGGTAGAGTTACAAAAAGAGTCAAAGACATTTCAAAAATAGGAAATAAAATAAAAATTTGAATTTACATAGGCATTGTATTTGCAGAACAGAATAATTGCTTAACTCTTGACACCTTTAAATTGTTTGCTTTTTAAAATATACCTGTATACTACAACTGTATGCCATATGTGTGGCCTGTATGAGCAGGTGCCAGAGGATAAATCTATGTACTAACAAGGGGCATATAATCAGGCAGATGGATACAACTTTGGGTTTGAGTTATAATTTTTTGATTTTATGCTGGTGTGAGAGAGATATATATTTTGAAGAAAAGTAGGCTAAATGTTGAATTTTCATCTTTTATCAGGCTGGTGATGTGCATACAAATTCTCTTGCAATGTTGGGCAAAAGCAAATAATCCTTACTCCCCAGTGCTGTGCTGCTGAGCTATGGTATCTTGCAGCTTAGGCAGACTAAGTGCATTTCCAACCTGATGTCATCAACTTACAACAGGTTGATTGAGCTATAACAACATCATAAACTACAACGCTATCATACTATCAGAAACAGAGTGGTGTCTGTGCTGGTGGAGGAATGTTCATCTGACATGGTAAACTTTCAGACTGTACCTTGGTCCTTGGAGGGGGAACCATGTGATTAAAGTATTGTCTGGGGTAATTGTCTTCAGAACTGACCTAATAAACTCAACCTTTAAACCAACAAGATGGAAATTAACTCTTCCAAAAGAAAGAATTATCTTTCACACAGGAAAGAAAATATGATAACGTTCAATTGTTTCTTGAAAAACTGACATAAAATAGAAGAAGGAAGCATGTAGTCACTAATGCTGAGACCAGGAGAGGAGCATCGCCAACTCTATCAACAGACTGAGCTTTGTGACATTTTGTTGCTGTGTCACAAAACCATCAGGATAGTAAAAATCTAGGGAAATATTCACTAAATACTGAGGCTTTCTTCCTTTTGAATATATTCTCAGGCCTATAGAAGGTATGTATTATCAAACATTGCTAGAGGAAATGCAGAATGGTATAATATTTATTATTGGAAGGAAATTTAGAAATATCCACCAAACTTATGGATCCATTCATCTTTACATTTAGTTGTTACAAATCTGAAATTTGTTCTATGGTCAAACTTACACAAAAATAAAAGTAAGATTATCCAGGTTTGGCAATTGGGGGTTAGCTGTATAAACAGTGGAAAATCCACACAATTGAATAAAACTCAGTTTTTAGGTGGTGACTTTCACTTCCAACCAAGATGAAGTACCAGGGACAGGATTGTCCCTTCTCCCTGAAACAATAACAAAATCGATAAACCATGTAAAATAATAATCAGCAAAACAATGGCCTCAGAAATGGTGACTTCTAAAAGATGAGAAGCAAACAGGTGAGTTCAAGGTTGTTTTAGCTTAGTTGACCTGATCAGTACATTTGTGGGAAAACCACCTGAGAGTGGACACTGTGGTTCAAATCTGGTGTGACCCCCAAAGGCCCGGGGGCTAAGGGCTTGTTCCCAGCTTGCTGCTGTTGGGAGGTGGTGCAAACTTCAACAAGTGGGACCCAGCGGGTAGCCTGCAGGTCATAGTGGGGCATGTCCTTGAAGGGGACTGTGAAACCCTGGTCTCTTTCTCTCACCTCTGGCCAGGATGGAAGAGGTGTTGCTCTCCCATTCACTCCTTCCATGATAGCTGCCTTCCTACCAGAAACCTGAAACAATGTGTCCATTGCATCATGGGTTGAAACCTCCAAAATGGTGAGCTAAAATAAACCTTTTCTTTTTATAAGTTGGTAGTCTTAGGAATTTGTTACAGTAATGAAAGTCTAACACAGTAGGTAAAGAACTACTGGAATTATTATTAGTAACAGCATCCAATATGGATATAGGACCTGGATAATCACCTGTTTGCACCAGTGGCAAACCTCAACATTGACAGTAGAATGAATACATGAAGGGTACTAGCACACAATGGGAAAAAAATTAGTCCTACATTAAACACTATTCTAGAGCTGTAAAACACATCTCAAAACAATATCCATCTTACAGTAAGATAAAATTCTCAATGTCAGCATTCAAATATTATCAAATAAGCAAAACAACAGAAAATTTTCACAAACAAGATTTAAAAAGTAGAAAATGCTCCAGAATTTGTACTAGTGTTAGAAACAGCATGAGACGTTAAAGCAGATACTATAAATGAATATTCCACATGTTCAAAAGTGAAATAGACATAGCAAATATTTTTAAAATATCCAAATCAAATTTCTAAAGAATGCTTGAGATTCTAAAAACAGCAAAAAACACTAAATTTAATTAACAGTTAATTAGACATTGCAAAAGAAAAGTTTCTGAATTTAAATATATAGCAATTAAAACCATCCAAAATGAAACATCAAATTAAAAGACAATTTAAAAGCATAAAAAAGTATCCGTGAATTTTGAGACAACTTCATATGACCTGATATATATGCAATAGGAGTTCCTGAGAGAAAGATAGTTGGAGAGAAAAGAAATGGAAAAAATGCTTGAAGAAATAATTATTACTTTTTTTTTCTAAATTTGGTAAAAACTACTAACCCACATATGCAAGAACCGCTAAGTGAAGAGACATGGAGAAACAACACAAATGCACATCAGAATCAAACTTAAAATATCTATGTAGACAATAAGACAGCTTAAAAATACAGAAAGCAAAAACTCAGAATGAAGGCACGAAATACGTAATTCCTAATTCAGTGAGAGATTTTAATATTCTTTCAATAATTGATAGGACAATTAGGTAAAAAATCATTGAGGATATGTAAAATTTACATATTTTAAGCTACTTTGAGCTAATTGACATTTATATAATACTCCACACAACAATAACAGAATATACATTCTTCCCAACTGTATGCCAATCATTTACCAAGATGGACACTTTAAGGAGCCAGGAAACATGAACTTAAAAGGATTCAAATCTTTTTCTTTAAACATAATGGAATCAAATTAAAAATCAGTAATAGAAAGATGTCTGGAGAATCCCTACATATTTGGAGACCAAACAACACATTTCTAAGAAACCCCCTGACCTAGATTCGTTGATTCATTGGTGTAAAATCTAGAATTCCTTTGTCTAGAATTACTTCAATAACAAAACAAAGATAGTATGTGAAAATAGAATTTCTTGAATATAAATGTCTAAATTTTAAGCAAAACTTTAATAAAAGGAATCTACTAAAATATTGGAAAGGAAAATACATTTTGACCATGTTAGTCAGAATTCAAACATAGTCTAAAAAGTTATGTTACCTGGTTGGGTGCAGTGGTGCCTGCCTGTAATCCCAGCGGCTCTGGAGACTTAAGCAGGAGGATCATGTGTTCAAAGTCAGCCTCAGCAACAATGAGGCCCTAAGCAACTCAGTGAGATCTTGTCTCTAAATAAAACACAAAAAAGGACTGGGGATGTGGCTTAGTGGTTGAGTGCCCCTGAGTTCAATGCCCAGTACTCCCCAACCAAAAGAAAAAGTCACATTACCTGCTCTACATGTCTTGCATAATCTTCTCTTCTTGAGTACAGATGAGATCTATGAAATTGATTGGATGATCACTCCCTTCATTTCATTATTTCTTAAGACTCCACCTTAGATGAGAGAAAGATCTCCAGCAGGCTTTGAAGAAGTAGGTTGTCATGTGGTGAGAGGCCACAGGACTGAGATCTGAGGCAGCCTGTGATAGCTGAGACAATACCCAGCAAGGACATGATGACCTCTGCCTTACCACCACAACTCCTCCTACAACTAAATGAACTTCAAGGACAATGCTGAGACACAGTGATGAGACACAGCCTGGTCAACATAAGGATTTCAGCCTAGGAAACCTGGAGCAGAGAACCAAGGTACTCACGTCCAGAACTGAGTGATCATAAATGAGTATTGCCTCAAAACACTATGTTTGGTGACAACTGGTGACACACAATTGTAAATGAACATAAAGGCCAAGTGGAGATGATTTCATGGGTGTGCCAAACGCCAGACCTGACCAAGTTGTTCCTCAGTGGGTGCTACCTACTGTGCATCAATCATGCTGTTTAAAAAATCAGAATTTGTAGGTACCGATTTGAAGGGCACACCAGGATATGTTCAGAGAGTTTCAAGCACAACAGTGCATACAACATGCTACATTTAGTGTGACAAAGAAAAGAAGTATATTTATTCATACCGCTCACTTTTGCATAAAGAAACTCTAAAAGGATTAGCAAAAACTAATTAAATATTTATTGATAGAGAGTGCATAGAGAGAGAAACGGGAGAGAGAATCCTTAGTGTATAAGTTCTTTCTTCATTGTAATGTTTACCACATAGACGATTTCAAAATAGTGCAGTCAAAAATACTGCTACACCCCAAATGTCCATCAACTGGTAGATAAGTAAATGATGACATTTTCAATGAATAATTCTTTAGAATAAAAATAAATGAGGCACTGCTTCATGCTACAACATAGAAGGGTCTTGAAAACATCAGGTGAAAGAAGCCAAGCACAAAAGGCCACATATTGTATAATCCACTTATTCAAAATGCCCAGGATAGGCAAATATAGAAACAGAAATTAGGGCTGGGATTGTGGCACTTGCCTTGCATGTGTGAGGCACTGGGTTCGATCCTCAGCACCACATAAAAATAAATCAATAAAGATATTGTGTCCACCTACAACTAAAAAATAAAAAAATAAAAAAATAAAAAAAAAAGAAACAGAAATTAGTGACCCTCCAGGGATTGGGCAAGGTTTGGTGTAATTGCTGAGGTGATGGGATTTTTTCTTAGGGTGATGAAACTGTTTAAAATTAGGTTGTGGTGATGGTAACTGTACAAGTACTGAAAACCTTTGCATTATAGACTTTCAAGGGTGAATGGTGTGGTGTGTGAATTGTAATCTCAACAAAGCTGTTAAAATACTGCTTTCATAAATATTCATTGAAACTCACTATGTCTGTACACTTTGTATGTATTATTCTTTATTTGAACTCACCTAATAGCTACCCATTGAGAGAAATGGATGTTTTTGTTCCTGTTTGACAGACACAAAGAAATAATGCATCCCTCTGTTCCCCACCTACCAGCAACTGAGCCACAAGCAGAACCCTCTGAAAGCCTACACTGATCCATTTCAACACTGGCCGGGTCAGTGGTGACCCACCCAGGCTCATCTCTGGTTTTCTAGGTGGTTCCACCGCTGCTTTCCACCACTGCCTTCAGATACACTTTTTCACAAATTGGATCTAACCAGCTGATGGACTCAGAAATTCTTCCATACAAACTCCCTCTGACAGGTGTAAAATAATCAAATATTGAGTGATCCTGGCACGCACAGGAGGTCAGGCAAGGGTTCACTGAAGTATATTTGTACTGATCAATTAATGAGGCAAGTTTAATATTATGTGACTTTATCAATTAAATGTTCATTCAAGTTTCCAAGACAGTGCTAGGGAATAGAAAATGTGAAACCTTCAATCCAGATGGGTGGTCTGGAGACAGGACCAGCTGTGCAGAGAAAATGACAGGAAAAAAAGAAACAAAGTCTAAGGTAGATAAGCCTGTGATGGCAAAATTTTCAGAATTAGGTCAGTAAAATGTCAGCATTGCAGTACAGAAAAAGTACAAATTAGGAGCTTAGAAATAACTTAACTTGATTAAATTAGAAGACTATGGATAAGAAGACCACACACAGCAAGTAAAATATAAACCCCAATCTAATGATTGTTCTTTCAAATTATTTAGAGAATCATTATAATTGGAAACAAAAATTCCACGTTGACAGAGGTGACAGGACTCCTCAGGAACTGCCACCCAATGGAAAACCACAGAGCGAAATGGAGCTTCTATTTATCATCGCACTCAAAGACTAACATGGCGGGGAAAACTCATAACTCGAGAGGTTTTAAGAACAAAACAGGAAAAAGGAATAAATGAAGCTGATCGCTTTACCTAAATTTAATAAAGAGCATAAAGCAGACTATTTGCCCCAGAGCTGTGCACATTTCAGCCCTCCATAAATGGTTATTGCCACTACTTTTCCAAGTATTTTATTGTTAATTTAGGCACCTAGTAAAAGCTGTGACATTTTCCTGTTTGAAGTGAGGGGGAAAACATTCTGAATATTTTTAAATACCTGGATTATGTCTATTTCCGAATCAGTTTCCTTTGCTTTCTTTACACAAATATAAGAATTAAGAAACATATTTATATATAAGGAAGAAGAAAGGAAAAGTTTAGAATTTCCTTCTTGGATATAAACAAAAAGAAAATTCTTCTCCCTGGCTTCCAGAGCCAGCGGGGACAAAGAACATATTGTCTTATTTGGGGGAAAAGTAACTAATGTGTCTGGGCCTGAGAAGGCCCACAGGAGTAGACTCCCATGAAGCTGTTGTCCAAACACGTGCTTTGGCCAAGAGTTTTCTCTGACCCTGGCTGCATAGATAAGCACCAGCTCTAAGAAAAACATTCACGTAGAAAATTCCACCATATCTCACAACAAAGGCCTCCCAAGCCCGGGGCTAAGGTGTTTGAGAAAGGTTTCAAGTAAGCCACTTTACCAACACGGTCCTACCCTCTGTCCTTTCACATCTGAAAGATGTCACTTCCTGTTTGACAGACAGGTCTCTGCACTGTGTATACAGTTGACAGCTCCAGTATGTGCTCCAGTATGTATACAGCTGACAGCCCATGAACATTGCACATGCCTGTCTTGCCCCAGAGGAAAACACTATCTCTGTCTTCTGTGACTGTTCCAGGTACAACCACCCTTGCAAACAGTCAAGAACAGGCTGTCAAGCTTCTGTCAAAGGACCAGCAGAGACTCATGAGGCCCAAGAAGAACATTCCCTGCAGTGTTCCACTTGGGAGGAGAAAAATGGAACCTAGCTAGATGGCTTTTGCCTCCTGTGAGTCTTCCAGGGAGTTCCACCGAGAGGAAAGAAGAAAGCGAATCAAAACAAGGATTTAGAGCCAAGGCTGGTCCTCAGGGCCAAGGCTGGTCCTCAGGGCAGTTGGAGGGGAGCAGACCCCTGATGGGAGCCGTCTAACCTGCACCTGCACAAATGAGTCAGAATCAATACCTGTCGACAGCCAAAGCTAACACACATGGGCCTCCAGGTTAGTGAAAAGAGGGGAAATGTGGACATTCAAATGCTGGCTAAGAAAACCAAAAAGTTAAGTTTTCTCTGTACTTTTATGACTACACAAATCCGGCCTTCCCTCTTTCCAACACTCCCCCTGCATTCTCTTCCATCTCCTCAACCCCATGAGGTTGAAGGCCCTCCTTTGAAACTAGCCTAAGTGATTCCTGGGACCGTGACACCTTCTCTTTAACCAGAGAAGGTAAGAGGAGGAGGAGAAGCCTTGAGCCCCTCTGCCTGGTGGTTCCTACAGCAGAGATGTGGGGGGCTCACCCTGGGGCCCCACTGCTCCCTGGAACAGAAGCATGGTCAGGGAACACAAGCACCAGGCCTCTGACTCCAGGGAAAAAGCATTTTCTAAACATCTTTTCTAAATGATCTTAGACTGCACATTTGTTGGTTAAAGACTGTCTTTATAGGTTTTTTGAAGACGTTTATAAGTTGACTAATTTGGCTACTCTTCACAAAGATTTTCATAGGGTTTTGAATAAACACAGTCATCATACAAACATCCTATTTTGCAAAATAAAGGGCGGAGGATAGTGCAACAGAAACCAGCTATGAAGACAAGAAAAGAAAAAGAGTCTCTTTGTCAATGTTTGCTTACTGATTTTTGTTCAGTGGAATAAACTGTAAAGATCTCTTATAAGCCAAGAACCTCTAAGTGCTATGTCATTCCTACAACTGCCAGCAAAGCTGTCCCAAGAAACAAGAACCATCAGTCCTGTGTGAGCAGCAATAAGGGGTGAGTGACAATCATAGAACCTTCTTATAAAGTGAGCAGCAATTAAAACAGGTTACAGAGATTAGCAGTAACACCCACACTCCAGTGAAAAGCCCTCAATATGGAATCCTCCATGAACCAAGGCCATGATCCACCTAAGAGAGAGCCTGGGGAGACCAGCAGGTGTGCAGGAACCGTAATGAAGCACCTCCATCCACTCTCTGGCTCAGCCAAACTACAAGGCCACATCCACAAGGCTTCTTCATCTACCCTCTGATGATTAAAATTCATGATAATTCTGGCAAAACTGTGAACTTAATGAACTGATTTTGAAACCGTTACCAAATGTCCTAACAAGATAATCTGAGAAGAAGGAAAACCAGTTCTCTGAGAAAAAGTGATGACAGAGCCCATCGGCCACCCCTCCAGAGGATGGAGTGGGCTCAGCTGCACAGCAACTGCGCCCAAGAGCTAAGGGCACCTACCAAATTAGGTCAGGCGCTTCCATCCTGTGGCTGGGCTGTCTACGATCACGGCGTTGTCTTCCCAATGCCCCAAATCATGGAAGCTATTAGCATATTATAAATAGTTATTTCGAGCAGGTACGTCCCACCTAACAAAATTGGCTGGGACTGGCACGCAGACCTGAGGTGTTCTCAAAGGAAATGCTTTCCTTTTAGTCTACCCCACTCTCTGTATTTGTACCAAGCAATAAAACAGCACAGCCACACCCTAAACACTTCATGAAGAGAAATCTTAGAGATGAGTATTTCTGTAAACATGCCAACAGATTCTGACATTTGTCTCCAGTGAATCAAGAAACATAGCTACTCGGAGAGCTACCCCGAGAAGATGACATAGAGAATGAGTAATGTACTTGTGAACACACTCTCTCCCCAGAAGAAAACCCCATGTACTTTTCATTTTGTTTTGTTTTGTTTTTTCCTTAAACAACACCTGATTCTAAACTCCATTAGAGCTCATTGGCAGGGAACTCAATCCTAGCATTAAGTTACTCCCGGATTCCCCTCTCCAGGATTTGCTAAGATTCCAGGTTCTGTGTACAATGGAGATCTGGGGACCACTTCTGAAGAGGTTACCAATCCACTCATGTCACCAGTGACTCCGCCGCTGTCACTACACCTGGCCATTGGTCCTCGGCCCTCAGATCTGTTACCTCCATACACTGCTGGGGATCTGGGAGCTGCAGGGTCTGGAAGAGGCATGTCGAGGACTCACCTGCTCAATGCTCCAGTGGCCGGTTTCATTTCGGTCCTGCCAGTCACACACGGTACCTAGCAAACCACCAACCTTGATGTCCTTCTAGTCTGGAGGAACACTTCTCCTCTGTTAGTCCAGAAAAACACTTCTCCTTAACATGCTCCCTTTCATAAATGTTAGCTGTTACAGAGAATAGGAAAAGTTGTATTTAATCGGTATTAGGTTTGAGGCCTGTAAAAATCTCAGGCAAAATAAAACCAATGTCCTCAAAAGAAACCTAGTTGCCTTAAGGGCAGAAGATACTGTGCCACACAGAGAAAATACAAATTAATTTATTGATGAGTTAATAAATTGTCCCCATACCAGATCCCACTCCCTCCTGACTGACGCATTAGTATCGGCTCACCTCCATTTGCATATCTGGTACAGTGAGAATCAAAATACCTACCCTGCCCCTTTTGCTTTTGTGTCCACATTATTTCCAATCACTGGCTTTCTTACTTAGATACTTATTGCTCAAATATATTTTGCAAGTATTAATTGTTAAGTCAGACAGTGTACATACAAGTGGGGAGGCTGCTGGCTTTCTAGGACCATCATGGTCTCATGATTGACTTGATCCTTGAGTGCTTGCTATGAGTGGGACACGGTGCCACCTCACACAGGTCATCACCAGGCAGACCCTCAGGCACACAGAGCCCTTCAGGGTGCAATTTCAACCCACCCCCAACACATCCAGGAAGACTCGGGAATGACTGAACGAATTCAATTCAGAGACATAATTTAATGTCTCAATATCCACGAGAAGAATAAGAAATGAAGTTGGGGCCGTAGTTTTAAATGCTTGAGAACATGGTTAGCGCCATAGCAATGTTTAAATGGAAGACTGCTTAGGTGTTAAAGGAAATGCGCCTTAAAGCAGCAGAAAAGGATTTTTCAAAACAACACGAAATAAGAGAAATAAATGCGCTAAGAAATAATGAAGAGAGAGTTGACAAGCAATGTGGAGCTTGATGCGTGTGACAGAGAGCATGAACTCGACATTCTCACAACTTAAAAATCTGCTCATAATTCTCAGAAGTAAAACACGGTGTGTAAGAAGAGACTCAAACACCTCATCAAAAACGGCTAGTGACAGAGGACTTCTGAAGGCAATTAAGAGAGGAAATTGGGAGATGGGAGATTGAAGAAGAGGACACCGCAGTGACAGTGTGGATGTAAAGGTGGCCTCCCAGGTGAAGAGAGGCAGACATCAAGGTGGGGCAGGAAGAACAGAACTGGACATCAGACCCCTCCCGGGCCTTCAGCTGTCAAACACAGACATGAAAATAAAACAGGACCAAAGAATCAGCAGTCACTTTAATGCAGGTAAATGGAGGCAAGGGATTGAAAAGATGGATATTTATTTCAAAAGAAGAGAAGTGAGAAAAATTAGAGCATAAGAAAGAAGAAGCTCACAAATGGAAACTTGTAAAATCCATTGTTTGTTCACATAGATTGGGGTTTGCCTTGGTTGTTCATTTGTGTATGTCCTGCTCATAAAGGTAAACCTTTAAAAGTTTAAAACCAGTGAAGTAATACATATTCTGTTTCTTTCTCCTAAATTGTTTCAGAATTACTATGTGAAATGCCTCCAAAATTTTCTAAAAATTGTACTTAGAAAAGACATTTGCAAAACCACTTGATATTTCCAAGAAAAGAAGGAATATAAATAGAATGTTATCACAAAAATTTATTGAGTATTTGGTTCCGATCAGTTTAAAATCTTTAAGAAAAAAATTTCTTACAACTAGGTAGCATTTTGAGAAAAAATATCCCTTTTAAAATAATTAGTTAATAGTATTTTCATACGCCATCCTGATTTCAAAATATTTGACTTATTTAAAAACATTTTCTTGCTGCCTGCCTAAGAATTAAAACAAACCCTATAAAAATGTATAAGATTTCTATTTCCCCGTGAAGGGGTAAACATTCTAACTCTTGATTTTCAAATCCTAATTTAAGAGATTTAAAATATGTTGAAGCCAGTCAGTAACGGTCATCATTTACTATGAAGAAACGCAATTCACCAAGTAGCAATGAAAGTGGAATACACTGTCCCTAAAGTGGAATACACTGTCCCTAAAGAAATTCAGTTGCATGCAAACACTGAGCATCCTTGAAAAAATAGGATTAGAGCAGAAACCCATGCCAGCGTTTTCCACAACGACAGCATCAGCAAACCCCTCACTCTTTTCAGAGCTCATTATGAAAACTGAGCCGAAGAAGAGGGGTGGATTCTCGAGGGTCCCTTAGGCACTTTCCTGGCAGTAACCGGGACAATCAATAAGAAATATTTCTGGGCCCCATTTTATGTCTTGTTGCTTCCCATTCCAAGAGGAACTTTGATAGATCTCATACTTCTTTCAAGAACATTATGTTACTTTCTAAAATAACATTTCCTTCAAGGCAAGAACAAAGAACAGCCCTAGGGCTGAAAGGGACCTGATAGCAAATCAGTCGGGTGGGAACTGCGGAAGAGAAAAACGGGGAAGAGGAATTCAGAAACAGCCTTAGCAGTTGAGTATATTGTAAGATTATTCATACGCATATGCTAAGAGAAGGATGATAAATGTAGGGTCAAATTTTCATTTCTTAGGCACTTATGCGATGGATTTGAATCTTTCACACAGCGCATGTTTAGAATTACAATGATTTTAAGCAGGAGAGGAGCTCAGATTGTGTCTTTGAAAATTTTAAACATACTTGAACGATTTAAAAAAATCATTAGCCTTCCTATAAAATGAGCCTAAGTATTAAATATGTGCCTTGAAGTTATGTGTGGGATCAAATACTGATTTAATCTAATGAACTCAAGTTACCCACACAAAAAAAATACCCTTGGTGACTCTGCCTCCAGTTATGTGTCTAAACACTCAGGAGAAATTTGTGGGGCTGCTGATACCCATCCGAGGCACATTCTACAGATAAACAGAAGACTTTGTTCACTGGATCTTTTCATTCAGAGCCTTTCATGAGCTGTGAATTCCCTCTAAAAGCACCTATCAGCATGAATAAACTGATAAAAGCAAATGTGTGAAATGCCTTTCACTTAACTAACAGGCATGACTCCAAATTCTGGAACTCCCACCGCTTTCATCTGAAATCCGACCCCAGGATGGTGGTAAACATGACTTGATGGAGGGTCCTTCACAGAAGTTGCAGAATCTTTGCCCTATTGTGGTGCGATAGTTAATGGAAAGCTTTGTCAGCCATAATCCATTTCTGTACAGTCCTTCAGATTATCCTGTGGCTGTGGTATTCCACTTGGCACAAAAAGTCAGATTAATAAAGCCATTCAGCCTTCCCAGAACACCCCTTTATTCCTCATTCACTCAGCAGCTGCCACCCAGGGAATTGCGAGGTGACAAAGTGATGGCCTATGCCCCCAAAGTCCCCCAAAGACAGCATACTGGTGGCCACAGTTGTCAAAAAAAGTAGGAAAAACTGAGATAGTGACAAACTCATGGCAGTGGAATATCTCAACCACAACAAGGTCCAGAGAATGAAAGATATCAGTAAAGACAGGGAAAACTTGCCAAAGAAAAATAACAAGCTCAAAGAACAACCCTACAACCTTGAACCCAGAGAGTAAGCATCGTCTCTAGTACTCACGGGAGTTTTTAATTGTCACATACTTATTTATAAGAAAGTCCCAAACCTTTCAAAGAATGAATATTATTAAGAAAAATAAGATAATTACAGTAACAAATAAAGCATAAAATCCCCATGTTTGGAAAATCAGAGACACTTTTAAACATTAATTAAAGAAAATACAATGAGAATAAAAAAATGAATACTGAAAACTCAACAATAGTGAAAATACCTATTAACGCTTGTGGGTTCAGCAAAGTAACATTGTAAAAAAGTATTACATTCCTAAGTTTTTACAACACACAAGAAATGATGGGCTAGCTACCTTAGCTAACAGCAATTAAGTACAATAGAAGCATTCCAAAGACATTAGAAAAGGAAGACCACATAGAAATCACTAAAATAGAAACAAATATACCATACAGAGAATCCACGAACCCAAAGACTGACTCCTCAAGAAAACTAACAATCATCCGATGAGAATGGTCACCATGAACCTGAAAGGGGTTCAACTCCTCCATGCCATGAGTGAGAAGATAGGCAGTCAAGGGCCCAGAAAAGAATGGGGGGATACAGAGAGACAACATCATAAACAGTCTATGCCACTGCATTAAAAAAGAGACCAAATGGACAAGTTCCTATAAAAATAACATTTTTCAAAACAGAATTAAGGAGAAATAGAAAGTGCAAGGAATTCTAACTTATTTTTAAAACTTTCATAAATAGTTTTAAATCTTTCCAAAGAAAAACATCTGGCCTAAGTGGTTTTATGGGATTTTTTCATATTTTTCCACTTGTACATAAAATCTTCCAGAAGACAGAGAAATAGAAATGACTCCCAAGTCATACCATTAGGTTTGTATAACTTTGATTCCAAAGGAAAGAAGGCAGGGTGGGAGAGAAATTCAGAACAACCTCACTTAAGAATAAAGAAGCAAAATTTGTAATAACGTATCAGCCAAGTCCAAATGAGCCAGATTTTTAAAAAATAGAGGGCAAAGTTGGGTTAATCCCAGGGATGCAAAAGAGAGAAGCTTCAGTGAAGAAAATGTATGATCTACCACATTAAAGATCAAAGAGAAAAACCACATCACCATCTTAATAGATACAAAAATCATATTTACTAGAACGTCTATTCATAATAGTGAAAGTCTTACTAAACAAGAAACTAAAGCAGAATTAATTAACAAAATGAATATATGTATGACAAACCTAGAGCAAATTCCATGCTAGTGATGAAAATTTTGAAGCATTTTCTTTAAAACTGACCTCCAATAAATTTAAGACTTCTGTACACCGAAAGTCACCATAGAGAATACTGGTAACAGAAAATAACCTGGAGATGATATTTCCAACATACATAAGCAAAAAAAATTGTTTACAGAATATTTAACAAAATCTAATTCAGTCCATTTGAGCTACTGTAACAAAAATACCTTAGACTGGATAATTCTTAAATAATAAAATATTACTGCTTATAGTGCTGGAGGGTGGGAAGTCCAAGATGGAAGTGCCAGCAGATTCACACTTGGTGTGAGCTTGCTTTCTGCTTCAAAGATGGTGCCTTCTTGTTCCTGTTGCTTCCTACAATCAGGGTAGGGACAAGCAAGCACCCTGAGGCCTCTTTCCTAAGGGCCCTAATGGCTCTCATGACAGTTCTACTCAAGACACAAATGCCTCTGAAGCGTCCTACCTTTCCATACTACTGTATCGGGGTTGAGTTTCAACACACCAAGGTTGAGGAGAAAGCAGAATCACAGGTACTATGAGGAAAAGACAATTCTATAGAAACACTGGTAATAGACATCAATAGGCAAACTTGTCACCTAATTTTAATCATTGACATGGAAATTAAGACCAAACCAAGACACCATTGCATAGCCTATAGATTGCCAAATTTATGAAGCCTGACAATATTAAATTTTAGAGTATAGGTACCAGTGGGAAGCCGGTGTGGTAGTGCAGGCCTGTAATCCCAGCACTTTGGGAGGCTGAGACAGGAGAATCTCGAAAAGACAGAAAGCCTCAGCAATGGCAAGGTACTAAGCAACTCAGTGAGACCCTGTCTCTACACAAAACACAAAATAGGACTGAGGATGTGGCTTAGTGGTCCCTGAATTCAATCCCTGGTACCAAAAAAGAAAGTACCAGTGGGATCACCGGCACAATATCTAAAAGTGAAGTTCAGTACACTTTGGAAAACAATATGACATTAACTTTTAATTTACTTATGCTACAACCAGCAAGTTTTCTCATGTGCACACACATAAATGTGTATCACGAGGTAGGTCCACAAAGCTTTATAATTATCTGTGATCAAAAGGAAAAAAGTAGGAATCACCATGTTTATCGACAACAAAATGGTTAACCTATGAAAAACCATGAAATATATCAAGTATTATAACATAAAAAGCAAAAAAGAAAAAAGTACTTATTATGCATCTTTTAATCTTCCCGGAGGTACTAGCGCTGGCCTGCAGGCACAGAGTAACAGAGGTGCCCAGTAGGAACCCCTCAAGCTTTGCCAATCAAAATGTGGGCCAAGGACCAACATTGCTGGGTCACCTGGGAACTTGCTAAAAACATCTCTGCCCTCTGTCCAGACAGCCCCATCAGAATCTACATTTTAACAAGATTTATATGCATCTTAGAACTTGAGAAGTATTGTCTTAGTGTTGCTATACTCATTGCTCCATATTGTGCCAGCTAGTTGGACCCCCATCAAGTCCAGCTATTGTTTTCAGAGATACAAACGTTAGCCATTCAAGCATGCATGAATGTATTAGACATTGTCTGAACCCCTGTTTTGTGCAGGCCCTTTCACATGTGCTTGGGATACAAATAATATTTCTCTTGGGCCCTAGTCTCACAGAGCTCACACACACACACACACACACACACACACATGTACTTATGTATGTGTATATATGTATACTTGTGAGTGCATGCATAACTATTTTCATATACATATATGCACATACACGTATATGTGTACGAATTATACAACCTCACACAATTAAAATATTTTTCTTTCATATTTTCTCCAGTATAGGGTAATTTTATATAATGTTATCTAGTGATGTGTACATACTCATTTTATTCCAGTCTTCTATCTTAACACATCCCTGTGTCTCTGTGATAGCTAGAGGTCATGGCTATTTCTAGTGGTTCAATACATGAGTTTTCACAAAGCTTCTGGGTCACATCTACATCACATTAAAGAAGTTTAGGAGCTTAGAGAATACCCTAAACCACAGTTACCTTTCTCACGAAGCTTGTAGTGGAGAGCACAATTTTCAGCTAAATCCACTGAGATGACTCTGTTCCATTTGGCCTTGAAGCTGTCTCCAGGACAGCCAGCTCAGGAGCCAAACCAGACACATTGTGAAAGGGACCAACAATATTCCTAGTGTAAATTCTGCTAAAATATCTGATACTTCTACCATCTTGAGAAAAAATTCATAATTTTACTTATATAAATAATACTCTTTAAAATTAGCATGATGCCCTTTATACAAAAAGGAAATGAAATAATTATAAGTAATGTGCATTTCAAATTTAAATGCTCAGGCTAGAAGCTTTAAAATATTCAGGTAGATGCACCCTGCATAGACACACAGTAGCCATGGTGGTTATAAATGCCACCTGACAGAGTGTGTTGTGATAGGCTCAGGTCCCATTGGTGGCGTTGCTCTCTCTAACTGGAGGGGCAACAGCTCTTGGTAAAGTTTTGAACCAAAAAAAAAAAAAAAAAAGCAAATATACCCCAATTAGCATAATCACCTCACTCCTAGAAAATCCATTATGAATGTAAAAATTATACCCTAAAGAACTATATATAAAAAATGACTTAAATTCTAATGCTCCGGTAATTTAAAGCAGTGTTTTCTTTTTCTTCTTCTTATTTTAACCTGATATTGTGGTAAGATATTATAAAGTTTTGCAAAACCCAAGACTACTTTTTGTTGTGCAGTATGATCACTGCAGAATGCTGTATCTTTGGCCCCTACCCAGTAATCATTATGACCCCCAGCTTGCTGTGCCAACAAAAAGTGACCCAACACAACTCCTAGAAAGAACTCCTGTAGGAGGCAGTTCTACCCCCAGAGACCACTGTTCCCAACAGGCTGTGTGGCAGGGCCTCCACTTTGACCCCACTTTTAATCTGAAAATGAGTCAGCTGTCACGGTGCCTGGAATACTGCAAGTGGACATTTACCTCCATCCTTCCTGCGTCTCCTTCCCTCCAACACTAAGGTGCTCCTACCAGCTACCAAGAGTATTGTTAAGTATTTAGAAATTTTGCAAATCAATTGAACTCTTGTTAGTAGCTTAAATCAAACATGGTGAGAATATTTATATATTAGACATTGTCAAATGCTGCATATCAGGACTTACTTGGGGCAGGGTGGGCATCATCTGTAAATATTTAACAGCACGCTCTTGATTTTTATAAAGGTCTTTTGGCAACTTCCTCTTAGCATCTGCTTTGCATATTGAGGTTCCCTTTTGTTGTAGCACATGCACTATTCTCTTTTCACTGATAACTCCTATGTGCTCCACCTTACTCTTTCAATACTTTATACCAGAAGGCACCAGACACCCCCTGAGCCTTCAAGATGGAAAAACACACAATCAACATTAAGGGATAAAGTGCCTGCTGCTCACTTTTTAAAAATATTTTTCCCCACACATTTTATTGGTGCATTATAGTTGTGCATACTGACGCGATTTGTTGTTACATATTTGTATATTCACACAACAGATGATATAACAACATAATTTGGCCAGTATCACTCCCCAGCACTTCCCCTGCTCTCTCCATCTCCCTGCTCACTTTCTTTTTAAGGCACCAATAGAAATTTGCTCGTAGCAACACACACACACACACACACACACACACACACACAAGCACATGCTGTATTCCAATTATGTGCATAAAAAGAACTATTTTTTAGTCTGAGAGTGGTGATGAGAAGTTTGGGCAAAGGTAGAACTTTTTAAAGAAGGAGTATAGATGGGAGAAGCTGGGAGATCTGTCCTGCAGGTGTGCCACTGCCTGTGATCAAGTGAGGACGCCCACCTGCTGAGACAGCTCATCTGATGGAGGGGTGAGTTTGGCTCAGAAACCTGAAGGGAGATTTTCTTGGACCTTTGCCCCCAAATCAGCATGCTGAAAGTGGGGAGTCCTGGCTGCATCTGTTGCTTTACCTTGAGCTTTGGAAGCTTGAACTTGGGAGTGGCAGAGGCCCCTCCCAGGGTGGGGTAGGAAGTGACAGGGGGATGTGGGAGAAGGAGCAGGAGAGACAGCAGGCCAAAGCGGCCCACAGTGGGGCCTGTGTGCCAGGCTGGCTGTGGGCATCTGCTTGAAGATACTTTGGGGGAACTTCCAGAAATAGACAAGAGTTACTTTAAATAAGAACTAAACTTGGTGGAGGCTGATAATCCATTAGACATGTGGGTTACGTTTCAACTTGGAACATGGCTTACTGGGAATATTGTGATATCTGGTCTGACTCTGCATGTTACTCTAATCTAATGTTCCTGAACTATAATGCATACCATTGTCTGCTGGGACCTTTAATTAAAAATCAGATTCCCAAGCCCTCACCTGGTTATCAAGCTAAGGGCTGGGTGGGGTCTGGGAAGTTGCTTGTTCACAACCTCCCTCTCATGCAAACACGACTGAGTCATCCCTTGCTTTATTTCTTAGCAAAATGAAGGAGGAGGAGGCAGAGAAGGAGAAAAAAAATTTTGTTTATTCTAATGAGGTTGGTGAATTAAATCTGAAAAACAAAAATCTTACACATTTTCTAGGAACTCTTCTCAGATATTCTTTAGAGTCTGCCTGAAGACTATTCTTCCTTTAACATTGATTGAAGTAGACTGTTCAGGCACAAAATATCCCAAAGAGAAATATCACACCTTGGAAGCAAGAGCCTTAGCAGACATTTAATTAAGAATATATTACAAATTATTTCCACTTATAATCAATAAACCAGCAAGTCCATTACAGCCAAATTAGCTGAAATAAATATAACGAGCTAAATCCTTCACTATTTTGAAAGGTGTGTTAATTCAGGTAAAGCATGACAAAGATAATGTGAACGTGTAGTCCCTCCTGCATTCCTTTCTCTTCACCAACACCCACAAACCCGACCTTCAAATTCTGTCTACCTGACAGCATCATAATCCAACAAAAACATGTTAAACAATGTTTTATTTCTTTTAACAGACGTTAAAACAAGAGTTTATTTATCTGGTCATTCATTCGTTCACTCACTCAATAGCTCAGTTCTGGCATTGTTTCCAAAAGAGAATGGCGAATTTGGAGAAGCACAGCACTGTACTCCTTATGGAACCTGCAACGTAACAGGCCAACGCTATCTAGAAGTGAATTGCTCTCACGCCCAGAAGAGGGACGCCAAAACTCCCCATGGCAGATTTCTGAGGTCTCGACTCTTGATTCTGCTTTTTAATTCCCCACATCAAGTTTTCCCTAAGAAAGCATAAGATTCCTTTTTTTTTTTTCCCAAACTCACTTACTGGAGGCAGGTGGACTTTTCATTTGTTTAAGTGTACGGGCAGCCACACCCTTGACCTAACAGACAACAGATGAAAGGAAGAGAATGCAATGTGAAGAAGCGGCTTGGAAGAGTGGCAGGCCCAACCCAAACAAGAAGGCTGGTGTTCATCAGGCCATCATCAGGATGCTCCAGGGCATGTGCAAGGTGGCACCCCATGTGGCCAAGGCTAAAATGTCAATGTTCACATCAGACTGCCTGCCATCCTAGTGGCCAGACTGTACTTTGTGGTTCACTAGGATCATATTGTGACTAGCCAAGAAAACATTGAGAACATAAAGGAGATCTCTAACATTTGAAACTTTTATATTGAAAACAGTTGTTATTAACTGAAAGTCTCCATTGGTCCACTTTTATTTACTAGATTTCTGAACAGTATTACAAATCATTCAAATTAATTTAATTATTCCAAGACTAATTGTTTTCTAATAGGTTGTAACTTCCAGTTACAAGTACAGGTCACATACAATGTATTAATATAGATAATCACTGACGCCAAAGGATGTGACTTCAAGGTGCACAAGCCTGTGGATATAAGAGCCAGGAAATCGTGTCATCTAATCAATGGTGTTTAGTCAATGGCCCTTATAGGGCCGGTCACAGGATGTGTTCATGTGGTGGCCCGAGAATGCACGCACCGGCAGAAGGGATGCATCAGCCTCGAGTTTCCTACCATCTATAGATGCCGCTGACCTGAAATTGGCTACCACTGGCCTATTTAACATGACCGATTACCAAATGTGATACTGATTTAATACTGTACTTTCCAGGCAATAAAGATTTATATTAGGTTATAGTACAAAGAGTAATGCCATGCTATCTTAGGCTATTTCTTTCTTCCACACACACAAAAGAAAAGAAAACAAAGAAGCAAGCACTCACAATTCCTTTAATTCATTTTTGAGAATAAATAAAATCAGCTCACAAAAGGCTGATAGAGATACAAATTCCAGTATAAACTAACATTAAAATTTTTTCTTTACAAAATTTCCTTGTGATGAATATAAACAGAGCATTGTAAGAAGAGAGTTTTTTTCATGGGTATTTTCATATGGTATCATCCTTACTTACCATATCCTGTGGTCTGGAGAAAACTGCAGGAACAGTGAAAAATCAAAAGAAAAATTAAGTAAATAAGAGTTAGAAAGCCTGCCAGGCTTCATGTTAACAAAAAATGGGAGTGTTTCCTAGCAGAGTGTAGTAGATCCATTTGGTATTTCCCTTGGTTGAGGAAAGGGCTAGCATTTTCTCAGAGTCATATTATCCCAGCAATCTGCACAAAATTAACTTTACCATAATACAGTACACTTTTTTCTGTAGACACAAACTATTATTTTTCTAAAGTTTCTGAAGTATTTATTGGTGGGCTTCTTTTAAGAAAAAAAAAACTTTGAAAGACAAACAATACAACTATAGGGCATGGTATTGAATGAGTCATAGAAAGGAAAGCAGGACTTTGTAAGATGCGGATGGGTGACAAAGACTTTTGAGGAGGCAAAAAGGCCAGCAGATGCTCCAACAATGAGACCATGTGAAGAAGAAAGGGATCTATGAAACCTGTGATGGACATAGGCACTGGAGTCCACAGAGCTGCATTAGGGAGTCTGAATTTTTCCACAGGCTGTGAGATGATGGTGAGTTTATACAGGAAATGGAGAGAAGAAGGCCTATTTTCTGGGATGACGCAAGGGTAGCCCAAGAGTTAGGATGAGGTGCCAGGTGGGGAGGTGCTGGGCGCAAGGGTCAGGAACTCACGGGAACCAAGGACAGGTGGCACCAGCTGGCATCAGGGTGTCTGCCCAAAAGTAGCTGAAAGCCACCTTTATTTATTAAAAGAGAGAGAGAGAAAGGAGAAAGATAGAAAAAGTAAGAAATGAGGGAGAGAAAGGACTTTGATGTTTTGGTTTTCAACTTGTCCCTACAGCCAAAATAACTGCACCAAATGAGTGTTCTCATATTACCAGTGGAGATGACTGCATCCAATTAATATGTACATATTTAAAATAAATAAACCTTGCCTAAGAGGAGGAGAGAGTGGAATGAAGGTTCTCCAAAGATGAGAACACCAAATGGGAAGTGAGGGAGAGAGAAAGAGAGAAAAAGCCTCAACGTCACTGGCCATGCTGGAGGCAGACTCCAGGCTCATGGTGAGCACCAAGCTGTGAGGAGGCCCAGGTGAGGAAGAGGCACCCAGCTTTCCTGACAGGTACACAGCGATATGCACAGCTACTTAGTGTGGGGACCCGATGCCAACTAACCAGCTCAACCAAAAAAGGAACATATAGATGACGCAGATACAAACACATTAGCACACTTTCAAATAAAGTGCTACTTTGTCCTACAGACGAGAGTTTAGTCCCCCACCTTACAGCATCGTCTACTACATGAAGTCCCAGGTCTCCCACTGCTCCTTGGGTGCAGACCGACATCCATCCTTGTGATTTCTGAGTACCAGCTGTCCGCACCTCAAGCTCTCCAGCATCACTGTTTTTCCTTTAGATTTTGTAGAGACTTACTGATTCTTCTGCTTGGAACTCAACCAAAAGTCCAACGAGATGCCATCTGTGGACTTCACCTGATCCTCTAGCACCATTTCCAACCACTTTCTCAGGGAGCTCTCCCCTGGCCCCTTCTGGGTTCTTCTGTAACGTTATCTTCCTAGAACAGCTATCTCCCCGTTAAAACAACCTTTGCGTTTTGTAACTGTATACTCAACAGGGGTATTGCTTGGCGTTAGATCCTACACCTCACAAGATAGAGCTACGTCTGTCTAGTTTCCCATCTCTCCCTAGCACAGAACAGAGCAGTAGGTGTTCAACAAACCTTTAGAGTAAATGATGAGTGAATGAATGAGTGAATAGGCAGATATGGAGGAAGATATGGGCCCTATTAACATGAGCCTGGCTTTGCCATTTAGAAAGAGCTCTCCCCTGCCCAGCTTGCTCCACGTAATAGACTAAGGAGCCCTGGCTCTTTCTTGCCCTGAAGGAGGCTTGGCTGGGCGACAAGAGACACTTGGGGAGCTGTCACTGGTTGCTGTTTTTGCAATCCAGAAGGACTTGCGCCAGCTCCAGGATGCCAACTCTGATTAAACTCTTTTGATTCTGGGCTTCCCTCTGACAGTGAAGGGGGAGAGGGGGGTGTTGGTTCATCCTACCACTGTGGAAAGTGAAAATAAATACAGTTTTCATTTATTAGAGACCATGTCTACCAAATAGCACTTTAGAATTCTGCAATACTGTCTCATTACAACCTAACAACGTGGTTTAAAAGAATCCATCACTCTTTCCTGCTTCATTTGGCTTCAACCATGACCACACAGCTTTTCAAAACTCCAGTGTTCTGGTTTCCAAAATCCACTTGGAACTCCATCACAGCCTCCCCTCCCAGCAGTTCCAACCCTCAGCTTGAGAATTAAGGCATGAAACACATGGAAATACAATGTTCCAATCCATCTAATTAATGCATTAAGTCCCTCATTTACATAGTACAAATTTCCCTTTATGCTTTCAGTTGCTTGGCAATTGCTTGCCTCAAGAAAATATATTAGCAGTTAAAATGGAGCTTAACAATAAGAGAAATAACAAAGACATCAGCCATATTTCAAAAAGCATATTTCAGAAAGGAAAGGGAAAATCCATCATGTAAAGGGATTTCAAATCTTAGAGTAGCTCAAGCACTCAATTTTGAAAAATAATTTAACCACAGTAAGTGAAGTAACATCCATTACTCTGTCAGGCAGGAGGGACATCAATTAAAGTCTGTGGAGCAGATGCTACTGTGGAATCAAACAAGGGCATCTCCCCAAATGCATCTTGTTATGAGAGGCACAGTAGGAGGAAGCCACCCTGACCTTCAAGGCAGCAAGACAAACAGGATGTGTCCAGCTTTATCTCAGGGAGAGTGGCACAGGCTCCCACATGGGGGTGGGTGTTAAACCAAATATATAGCAACGAGCCAGCAAAGCACTACCCAGCCATGCCGACTCACTGGAAAGAGAGACAGATGGAGGGACAACTTTGATCCTAAATCAGTCCCAGCTTGTGTCAAATACCACGTGCTCCTCCAGCTCATGGAGGGGCAACGAGGTAGAGGCCAAGCTGCGCATGCGCCCTGGAAGTCCTTTGAACTCCAGATCTCACGTCATCAGTCCAGAGGGGGTCTTGGGTTTTCTTCTTCACAGCATATGCAAAAGAGAGCTCCAGAAGTCAGGATGGAAGAGGCGTTGTAACTTCTTCAGTTTGAATTTAAAATGAAAATAGCTAAAACGTAGCAGCAAGCCCATGGCATTGACAACCCAGCCTAGAGATGCCTGGAAAGAACACACGTGGGGGCATGCCATAAGACGGCGCCGAGCCGCCGGCCCAGGGCAGAGCACGCCACCTGAGAGAGCCACATCACCTCGCCCTTATTGGCTGACCTCTATTTCCGGGCTCGGGCACAATGCATGATCCCCAACCTAAACGCTTCTATACTGCTAGGCATGGACAGCCCGCTTCCACATTAGTGGCTCCAAAATGAAACGCTGTTGGATCGCACAGGCTTGAGTAAGCTCTCTGAGTATGTGCAAAAGCTACCTTGATGGAAAGCGCACATCCCTTCACGTATTATACTAATTCAGAAATACTTTTCAACAGTATCGCTCTTACAATGATATTATAATATGTAGCACTTTTATATAGCATATTGAAACACACAGGAAACCTTTTATGTAAAACATTCATTTTACTACAGAAAAATACACTGGCAAGTAGGAAGTTTGGCCATCCCCCCTTTTCACATGAATTCACTGAGTTTCAGAATACTGAAAACTCTTTTATTTGTCCAAGATATCAAAACAAGAAATTAGCAGAGTTGTGACAGATCCAGATTCTATGATTCCAAATCCAAGCTCCAGAGGAGGAATAAATTAGCACATTATATCACATTATACTAAATGTGAAATAGTTATACTTCTAAAGTGCTGTATATGAAAATCAGTACAAAATGGCCTAATTTCCCCCCATGACTAAATTAGAATGGACATTTTCTCTGAATGTTGCTTTTTAGTATGTACTATATATACAAATCTTGTAAAAACAAAGAAATCAATGTAAGATGGGAGAGTAAAAAGTTAGGATGCCCAACGAAAAGAATAAACCAGACCAAACAAACAAGCAGGGAGAGCGAGCTGGAATCGCGCTAGCAGCCAGGGCTTGATCGGCGACTCCAATTTGAAAACTTCCAGTTCAGTGCCAGATACTCCGAGGGCACCTTATAAATAGTCATTGTCTTTCATGGAGTGATGAGCAGCTACTCTACGATGACTTCATTCCTTGGGACCACAGTAGGGACAGCTTCCAACTTCTAAACCAGAAAGTAGGCATCTGAGGAAACTGTTCTGCCCTAGGCTGACAGGTTGTGGTCTCAGTTTCCCAGACACTAATTTCAGAGTCATCTTTGACCTTGTTTTCCAATTCTCCACAGCTCAGCAGGCACTGAACACTCCTAAGGGAGTCTCTAGTTGCTTCCTGGTTTCCACAACAACCAAAGATTCTGGACTCTCCTTAATTTTCACCTATTTTACCAAAATGGTCTCCCAGGAGACAACCCCCCTTTTTTTCACTCCTTGCTATGTTGCTGTCACACAAAACTCTGACTTTGCCATTGTCTGATCAAAATCCTCCCAAGGCCTGAGCAAAGCAGACCTGGCCCATCCTAGCCCATCCTGGGCCTCACACAACGTGGCCTGAGCCCACCATCCCCTTCCTTCACTGTTCCACACAGGCTGCTGCTCCCCTAGCTAAACTCTTTACCTGCTTATCCTCCCCTTTCTCACATTCTTGTTCTTTCCTCTACCCTGTTCCCTCAAGCAATTTCACGTCTAAAAGCAACTTCTCTTTGAAAGCTGAGAGCAAACGCCATCTTCCTTAGCAAACTGTTTCTGCCTGCTCTGAAGTACATGCAGTACTTCATGCGTTCCATGTGGCCAGGACCAGGAGACTGTGGTCACCGGCAGATGTACTCTTGCCTCCCTCTGTTAGTTAGACTGGCACAGACTTTATTGTCAGCAGACCTATATGCAAATCCAGTGTTGGTAAATGCTGGCTCTTGGTTAGAGGGGAGTTAATTTTCAGCGTCTGCCAATCTCTCTTATGTAAACACCCATATCCTGGTGATTTCCAAGAGACTGACTGGATATCACTGGCAGAGATGAGCAGGAGGAACACCAACATGCGGTATTTCCATCACAGACACAAGTTCAAAAGTAGCAAAAATAGCCAGTCACAGTGGCATACACCTGTAACCCCAGCAACTCAGGAGGCTGGGGGGATAGAAAGTTCCGGGCAACATAGCAAGGCCCTAAGCAACTTGGTGAGACTGTCTCAAAATCAAAAAAAAGCTGGGGATGTTGGGTTGCTCAGTAGTTAAATGCTGCTGAATTTAATCCCATGTATGAAAATTTTAAAAAGTATTAGCAATAGCATATGTTAAAATGTTTAAGGAGTGAAAAATTATACTTTTAAAATATTTTTAAAATGTAATTTAAATAATTATGAATTTATACCATGTAAATTTTAATAATGGCTGTATTAATCAACTAGCTGTGAAATTTGTGGATATTTACAAATAATCCTTTTCTACATTCCAGCTCTTTTGCAACCTTGAAGAAGTTACCTTACAGCTGAAGTTTTTTGTTTTCTTATCTGAAATACAGCTATACAGTATGAAGGTACTGAAAAGATAAAACTTTGAAGAATATGTCTCATAAATGGTTAGATCTCAAAAAAAATTGGTAGTTTTCATTTCAGTAATTCCATTTTTGTAGAACCCACAACTCTTAGCACTATATTTTGTTTATAACAAGAGCTGAATATATATTTACAGGATAAAATAAGTCACATAAAATACAAACTTACTTTCATTCCCACACATCTCCTGGTGTATAGATTTTTGTTTTAGAGATGCTAGTCAGAAAATAAATGTCACTAGGGCCTGGGTGCTGCCTTCTTTTTTGTCTAAAAGTAAATGATTGGTGTCCACAACAGACACTTGTGTCCCCACACACGTCCAGTCTGGAAGAACACTGTGCTAAACCTTGTGATGTTTGTTTAAGGAAATCGACATACCGTTCCAGAGGATGTTTTAGTTTTACAGCAGGTGATATTCAAGTGTAGACTTGGATTCATGGTTTACTAATAAAAGTCACACTGGAATTTTTACCTTCAGACTACAGTGTCTACTCCGCGGCCCGCGTGGATGATTGAGACATTATTTCCTGACTGGTAAGACTGACTAAAAGAAGTAAGGTGATGAAAAGACCACAGAACACAGAAAATAGTTTTAAAACACAGGGGTAGGACAGGCCCACAGCCAGGTGATCTGGCAGATGGCAAAAAGTCAAATGGACAAAAGGCAGAACGTCCCTGGCTTGTGCTGTATTTGTATCCGGGGACATCAAAGACCTTCCATTGAACATTCGTTCTCAAGGTAGGAAGATGGTGGAACCTTGCAGTCAACAGGGAGCCTTGATTGACTCCCTTGCAATCAACAGGGAGCCACTTGCAGCCTTGATTGACATCTTGGCAAGTCCCACCCATCTCAGAGGGGCTGTAACTACTGCAGGTCAGCGCATCTCTAGTGCTGTGTGGGGCTCTTGGTGTTGGTCCGCACACAGCCCACGGACAGCTCTCTACATCGCATAAACATTGTTTTTTAATCAAAAATGTCATTTTTTAAAAAGCTGAGAATGCTTTGTGACCAGTCATCAAAACACAAATATTAAAGAAGGTGTCCCTTTAAAGTAGAAGCCTTACGTGGGCAGGAACCAGTTTGATATGGGTTCTCTGTACTCTTAGGAAAATCTGACAGGCCAACACTTGTGGAACTGGAAGAGGCCATTGCTTTGCAGTGAAGCTGCTTCTTGTCAAGTTGAGCTAGAAGTTTGTCCTGCTAGAGCTGCATGAAGTCTTGGGGTTGCCTCTGGAAGTCATTCTCCACAGCACAGCTCTCAGCGGTTCCTGTTGTACTCAGTCGATGTGTGTCTATTCTTTCTGGTGCTGGTACATTGCTCAGCCTCTGTGCTACTTCATTAGCAATCCCATCTCTTCCCCCAAGTTTCCAGTTTCTCTTCTGCACATGCTTTTCTGCTGGCCTGAGACCAGTCCCTCATGCTCGTTATATCCTGCCATCACACACCATCTCGCAGGCCTCTAGGACACTGGTCTTCTTTTCATCACTCCACTTTGAAAAGATCCATCCCTATTGATGGCTCTGCTTTCTTACTTCCCTGTCATCCCTAAACTGCACGAAATCAGTATTTCCGACTTTCACTTCTACCTGAACTTTCCAAGGAAGCCACTGGTGCCTTCCCAGTCACAACGCACTCATCGTGCTCCTTGCTCACCTGGGCCCTTCCTTTCTCAGTCTTCTTTCAGATTTGATACATTCCGTGACTCAGCTGTCACCAGTTTGCAAATGACTTCCCTCTCTGTGTCTCAGGCCACACTGAGAACTGCACCTTTGTTCAGGAATCCTAAAAGCGTGCTCAAAATGGAACACGGCTTCTTCTCCTTTCATTTTTTTTTAAACATTACTCCCTACCACCCTTTCACTGATGGCCTTGTTAGCTGCCCAGGAAACTAAAGCCCACTCTCAGCGATCATCTGATTTATCCCTTTATTCACACCTGCTTCAAATCGCATGCGGACCCAGCAAATCCCAGGGTAGAACTGCACCCTCTCTCCCCATCCCCAGCTGCTCCTCATGTCCCACCTGGTGTAGTCCTTTGTGTTATAGCCTCTCCAGTCTCCTGCTGTTCTCTCCTTCTCCCCACTGCCTTTAAAAGTCATGTTCCTGAAGAAGCCTGGTCATGTTAATCAAAACTCAAAGCGTCAGCGATTCCCTCCCACATATGGAGTAACGTGCAGCTGCCCAGCCGGGTGCCTGAGCACTTCCGTAGCCACTGCTCTCTTTCCAGTATTGTTCTCATTGCCCTGCCCCTCTCAGAACCCCATGTCTGCCATAATGCTCTGCTCCTGCCCCCAAGACACCCCGCTTTCCTCTTTCCCCGGTTCCCACTGCTCTTCGCCTGCAATGCTTCCCTGTCTTGATTTGTTCTTCCTTGATTTATCTATGAAGAACCAGCTCAAATCCCAGCTTTCCCTGGAGCCTTTCCAAATTTCCCACTTGTGACCACTCTTTCCTTTGTCCCTTCCTGAATGTTCCCATGTGGTTTGAACTGAATCTGTCCAGGTCTTCTTTGTAAATGATATGTGAGTGAGTGTGTGAGTGAGTGACTCCTTCAGGGCAGGGATCCATATCTTAATTATGTGTTTATCACTCAGCACCACCAAAGTGTTATTCACCTTTCTGTGCCAATCCAGGTTTATTTGTCCTTATCACACCCACAGCTGTTTGAAACTATAAAACTTGTACTTTCATACTTTTCTTTACAGGCTGGGTCACTTTCACTGTACCTATTTCCTGGTCACTTGTGTTTATTTTGTCGTCTGATGCTTTACTTAAGTTAAGCAAGCAGGGACTCAGCTACCCAGGCATCTGCACCATCTCAAGACCCTTTCAGGCAGAACCTCCTGAGATGTTTATGAAACTCAAAGACCATCACCCCACACAAAGACATACCAGCGGATTGCACGAACATGTCTGAGCAACTGCAGACGAGTCACAGGGGTCTGCCTCCCTTGATACCCTCACAGGACACATAAGGGACCAGTCAACTCCAGTTTAAAACGTCCTAGAACTGGGAAAATTTTTATAGTTACTGCAAATATAAATGCAGATAAATTTGTGAAGTCACTTAGCACTGATAAAATGACCATGAAAATGTTGGCAGTTAACACCACGTAGAGATCTCCTAAAACATCAGGGAGTACATATCTTGTTATTCCACTAGAATTCCAGAAATTTCAGGAAGCAGTTTTCTTCTAAATAATTCTAATCGAAAACAGATAATAACATTTTTTAACTAGTTTGCTACTTCAGTCTACAACACATTCCCTCAACTATATATTAGTAAGGATAACTAAATAATCTCCAAATGCAGAACAAAAAAAAAAAATTCATCAATCTAAAATGTTAGAATGGTACTTTAGCATATTTGACCTTTTTCAAGGATGGCCTTCTGAATCTGAGGAATCTACTTAACAAGAGTCGTAAAATCAGCAATAAAGCTCATTGGGATTTCTGTGATATAATATAGTTGTAACCTTATGAACAAATGTAAAAATTCTACTGAAAATTAACCTGTACTCTGGCAAAAGCAGAAGAACCTTTTAGAATCTCTTTATGTATTGTTTGTTAAAATTTTTCCTCGGTTTTTGTTTATTGTGGAACCTCGAGAAAGATGTGTTTTCAATTTCCTTGCCCATCCCTCTTTGGTTTAATTCTGCTTTCAACACTGTTTATAGAGTGTGCACTGTTGACACAGCTCTTGGTCCTAGAAGGACAGGGCTGAGGGGATAGGTTAAGTCCTGTTTTCTCAAGGTTCATTGTCTATCAGGTAACACATAAACAATTCCTTTGAAAGCACAGCAGTTGCTCTGAGGTCACAAAAGGCAGGCTGGGGGTGGAGGAGATACCAGGGAGGTGCAGTGTCCAAGGAGACCTGGAGGAAGAGAGGTGGAGGGCGATGGGCAGGAAGGAGGAGGCCAGCATGGGGCGGGGGAGTGAGAGGAGAGGGGAGTTTTCAAGTAGCTGTATCAGGAAGTTTGGAAAGATATGGGAAGAGACAGGAGGGATTTGGGCCAGCATCCAATCATGGGGCACCTCGTGGGCCATGTTAATGATGAGACATTTCCCCAGGGCAATAGGGAGCCTCTTAAGTATTTTAATCCAGGAAGTCACATGGTTTAGGTTGGCATTTTAGAAAAATAACCCCGGACTCAATGTAGAAAAAGGGTGGAAGGACAGGCAGATGATCGGCCCACTAGGAGAGTAGTGGGAGGTGGTAGCACCCTAAATGTCCCTAATCGTATATCTCCTAATCCCTGAAGTTATGGACTATGGGTTGTTCTCCTGTTTATGATACACTGTAGTTCCAACAGTTCTCAAGTCTGACCAAAAGAGTAAACCAGAGAGCTTTAAAAATGCACACTTGTAGGCTGCACCCCTGGACAGTCTTATTTGGAGGATCTGGAGAAGAGACCATGCGCCCTGTGTACTTCTCGCTTTGGTCAGTGGTGTTTTATGTGCTGGTGCACAAGGTGATCACCAGCCCAGCTGGGTCCTCTGTTAGCCAGTCCAACTGACATCCTATCCAAATTTGGGGATCCAGCAGCAGGCCATCACATAGTGAGAGTGTCACAGAGCAGCCCACAGACAAGTTCCCCTATCTGTTCCCAGCAGCAATCTTCCCTGGGTGATCCATCTTTACCTTTGACAGCATCCTTAATAGGTCTATTCCAACAGAGCTTTCTGGATCATTTCAACTGGGCATGATCATCACTTCTTTGAGTTCCCATAGGAGTTTTTACTCCATAAAAACTTATCACATTCCAAATTATGGCATTCTCTTAAACCCCAAGACTTGCATTTGTGTGTGTGTGTGTGACACACACACTCAGGATGAACACTGTCAATGCCTATTTGATTGGTTCAAATACTGATACAAGAAGGAGGGTGGCCTCCAAGAGGAAACTCAACAGATAAGTTCGCTTTAAAACAGCTTATATCTTTGAACAGAAAAATGAAAATCAGGATAAACATTAGCTCAAGAGAGGATCAGAGGTTGTAGGATATTACATTGTTATACATGGAGGAAAATAAACACTTAAATTCTTTTCTCACTGGGATTCTAAAGCATCAGAATCAAGCAAACTGTTCTTCAGGGGAAAATAGAGGTGGAAAGTAATGGGGTTCTTGCAAATCATGCACTGGAGGGTACAGGCAGAGAAGAAAGGGCCTCAAAGGAAGCAGAGCTTTGTAACAGTTACGGGTGTAATATCTACCATATGTCCCAGATGTTTTCAAATTACAAAAGTGCAACTCTTTCCCACAGCCCATTTGCAAGTAGACCTGACAACCCAAGCCCACAGAAATCAAAGACCCTAATCCACTATAAATTCTGCCACGCTAGATGGAACGAATATCTGTCAGAATTTTTTTTTTTTTTTTACTTAAACTTCTCTTCAAGAAGGCACCATCTGGCTCTAAACTGCACATTTAATTGAAAAATCCTTTAATAATAGCATTAATTTTCATCGTTTTGCATTCCAGCGGTCTGGGACAAGGCAGCATGGTCTGCACGTGGGAGGCAGCCAGACCCGGAAAGGAGGGGCAGGCACTGCAGCCAGGTGAGGGGTCAGAGGGCCTGTTTGCCTGGAGCCCTGTCCCCAGATAAAAATGGGTGTGGTGGTTAAGGAATAAGTTAGGTATTTTTCCCCCAAAATCAATGATGTCTTTCTATAGGACAATGCACTGGAAGCTTATCGGAAGCAAATGGGGCCTTTGAAAAGATAACAGCACTGGAGACAAGGCCAAGAATCCCGAGGGGTCTTTGGAATGAACTGAGACACTGAGACACGGTTTCACTTGCAATTTTTAATGATCATGTTTTTGTGCTCTTATTTAACCCCGGCTCAGTGCTTATGGTTCTAAATGGCCGGTTCTGTTTCACTGAAAAATAGACCTGGAGTGAAGGCACCTCTCTCCCTGGTGGGGAGGAGCAGGACCTGGAGGGAGGGGCCCTGCCATCCTGTGGTGAATCCCCTGCAGTCAGCAGCTGACAGAAAGCACAGGGAGGACCAGATCCCAGAAGCCACGGGAGTCCCCAGACATGCAGGATGCACTGTAGTAAACCTGGAGGAAGAGGAGGAGGGGGGCAGCTCAGAAAGATCTTAGTGTCCGGGAGGGCACCGGGGGAGTAGTTTGAAGGAAGCCCCCTTCTAGAGGGGCTGAGTAAGCGTCCACAGGGCCTCTGCTTTGTTCTGTCTTCCTAGGGCCTGGGGAATTTCAGAAGATAAAAGGCCAGACTTTTCCCCTGCGGTCTGAGGGGCAGCACTTTTATTTGTGGGCTGCACACACCCTGGGGTGGGGATTCCTTGGCCGTTGCCATGACTGCAGGTCACACAGTCACCAGTCCTGTCCTCTCCTCCCTGCTTTGTTGGGAGATGGCCTAGATTTGTACTTCTCCATTTCAGAAGAGAGAGGACTTTGTTTGTTCAGGTTTCTAAGCTAATGATCTAATTTTAAAGTCCATTTCCCCGGCCGAGCTCATCTACATGGAGGGTACACTGAGAATATTTTATTTTTGTATTCTGTGCCTTTTTCAGCTTTTCCTTGTTGTTTTATTTAAAGCTGTGCTTGGCGTACAGCAATGCATGACAATAACTGCTTAACAAACACTGCCCAGCGGACACTGAAGGAGGTGGCCCCCAGGGTGGGAGACAGAAAGAGGGACAGAGAGACAGTTCCCTGGGACACAGCAAGGAAACAGCTCCCCAGCTAGTGTTTTGAAGTAGAAATGTTCTAACATAAAACAAATTTTTTTTTAATAAAAAAGGAGAGCCTTTTTAAAAGTGGTGTCTGGTCTGACCCTCTTTATACTGTTTTATCACTAATGTCAGATGGCCAAGCAATGACACTCATATTTGAAATCTCATTCACTGGCTGAAAAACCAGACAATGAGTAGACAGACCATGCTTGGATTCTGCTCAGTCTCAGAAAAGCTGCCTAGTTCCTTGAGTGAGCAGGCGCTGACTCTGGAACAGAGGCCACTGCAACCACCCTCCTTCCTTTTTTCCCTGTTGCTCAGTTTAAAAGGCAAACTCCAGGGGACCATGAGTTTTGCCCTAGATGTTAGCAATGCCCCCAGCATGAGGTGCTCCACAGCTTTTTGTTGAGTAAAAGAAACTGAGTTATTTATACAGGAGAGCAATTGAAACCACGAGATGGACTGGTACAGTTTCCTGGAAGATCCAAAACCACTAAAATATTAATACTCGTTATTTTCAAAAAAAAAAAATACCTCACATTTTGTTTTCTCCCCTATGTATCAGATCCCTTTTCTTCTTTCCACTGAAACAGGTAGTGTATGCGGAGCCCATTTCCTCATAGGAGTATAGCTTATAGCCCTATCTGAGCCGAAAGACTTGTCTTTTGTTTCCAAAAATGTCTCACACTCATTGTAGGCAAAATATCCTTGCAACATTACATGGAAAGAAAGAGGTTTCCGTGTGATTAAAGATTCTTCAGACTAGCTGGAGGAAGGCTGATGAGAAGAGATGGTTCCCTTGATCCTGGAACAGAGGACATTTGTCACAGGCAGAATTTGGAGGCTGTTAAGAGCTCAGTTGTGAATGGTTCTGGTCACAAGTCATGCAGGAAAGATCCCCCCCCCACACACACACACACACCAAGCATGGTGTGAGAACCCCAGAGTCACCTGCACCTGTCCAGTGGACACAGTGGTTCTCAGGAGAGATGTCTTGGAAGAAGCCCACTCATGCAGGACCTCCTGACTCCCGCATCATGACCCTCCCCAAGCCCTCTGAATAGCTCTGCAGGAAAGTGGAACAGGAAATCAGGAAGCAGTGGCCAAAGTGCTCTGCCAGGGAGTATCCTGGCTGCTGTAGGAAAAGGCCAGTCTGAGAACCTTCTCCTGTCCAATACAAGTCATTCGGTACCAAGTAAGACATATATTTAGTGCCTCTTAGCTGCAGACGCTTTTGTTGATATTCTCATTAAAAATCACAGTTAATACCTGTCAGACTGGAGAAAATCTGTGCACCTTGAGCAAACAGCTGAGGAACAGGTAAGAGACATGAGCATAGTCAAGGATAACATTCAAAATTTAGTACCCCAACCCTGCAATGGCCATAATGAGGGACCTACACCTTCCTTATACCACCAAAAGCACCTCCCAGTGCATACCCCAAGCATCCAGCCAGGTATCCATCATCACCTCAACTCAGCGCCTCCAACAGAACAGCCAAGGGGCATGGGTGCTATCAGTGCAGGGATCTGCATGGCCTCTCGCTGCCCACATGATGACTTCTTCTGTCTTCAGCCTTGCTGCTGTTTTCAACTTGGCTTTCTTGGTCAGCCCGGGGCCAGCAGAACACAGCATGGCATTTCCAATGTATGTGTCCCATAGTTCCTCCCCATCACCTCCTGCCTGTCCCCAATACAAGCACTATCTCCCACTAGGGGAATCGCTGTAAAAGTTTCTATGTCCCTGGCCTCCTGCCCTTGGTGAATCTGTTCTCACCCCTCTTGGGGATTAGACTCATTAAACCCTGCTCTGTTCTGTCCCTCTACTAGGCAAAGTATTTTAAAGGCACTAACTCTTCTAAGGAATGGTTGCAAATCCTTAAGACCAACTTTTACAACTCCCTCTCCCATTCATAGAGTCCGGAGATTTTCACTGAATGGCTGCTATCAGATACAGTTTGGGAAACTGAGCATCCATAGGGAGGAAAAGGGACAAAGGTCCACCCCCAGCTTTTGGAACTGTGGTTGCTTTGATCATATCCTTGAGGAGACTGTACGCATGTGCCAAGCCCACTTCTATGTGGGACTTCTGCTTGTCTGCCTTTGTTTTTGACTCACCTTTAGTACTTTTGAACTCATGTGTGTCCTTGGAGCACTATGATACCTCACCCCATGGGGCAGCAGCATTTCCAGGGCCTCCTGCCCACTTGACAGGTAAACACTCCAGGCAATAATACCGACATTTATAAAGGCTCACAGCCAGGGGAGTATGGAAGTTTGGAGAATTTACCACTAGTTTGATATTGCTTGAGCTGAGAGACCCAGGTGAAAGGATTAAGCTAGAATTAAAAGTATAGGACAAAAGCGGACATCAAATGGTATAGAAAGGATGGGGACTTTACCTCAATGCCCTTGAAACAGGAGAGGGTTGTGGCCAGAAATACTTATTAAGACCAGACAGTGACGTGTGGACAGAAGGAATAAACCCAGGAGTGAGCAACCACCAAGGAGCTCACACAGCTAACAGACACCATGCACCATGGTAGGAGAGGAAGAAAGCCATGTGAAGATAAGTCGTGGGACCCCATGACTAATGCCTGCCCAGAAAGGAGGGACAGAGAGAGAGGGAACACTCCAGGTCTCTGGTTTGAATCCCGAGTGCGGGAGGTTCCTTTGCTTGAACTGTGGATGCCTTTCCGGGCTGTTCCACTTTACCAGTGACCAGGTACAGATGGCTGGAGACAATTGCCCAGACTTCCCTTCCAGTTCAGGTTGGCTTTTAGAATGCAGATTTCGAAGCAGTCAGCTTATCGGTGGCCATTTGAGGGTTGCAGTGCAGCCCTTTGTTCAAAAAATATCAAGAATTCCTATCAGTGATGCCAGAGTGTCAAGCACAGTGCATGTAGGCTCCTCCAAGAGCGGGGTACGTGTGCCTGGATGGGGTCCACACCCATGAAGGCCACCCCGGCGGGAACAGGAGACAGAAACAGAGACATGGCAAACTGGGGACACGGAAGTCAAAGGAAACACTCTGGCCAGTGAAGAAATGACAGCAATGAAGTCAAGTGCCAGCAGTCAGTAGGCACAAGTCACATGTTGGCAGAAAACTTCAGCGTGCTCAGTTTGGGAATTTTCTCCCTTGAAATTATCTTTAACCAAAATCTGCATTACATTATGAAGTTTATTAAACTCCAAGTCAAAACAGACATTAGCCTCATTATCTGAGCCTCCCAGGGAAGTTAAGTAATTTGTACTATAACAGTAGCTGGTCTAAGTGGAGAACTAAATGCTGAGTCTCACCACACAGAGGAGGCTGGCTATTCCCACTGAAAACCCAAGCCAGCAGCCCACTCCCAAAGTCCCCATGCAGTGGCATTAGAAGGCTGAAGATCTACCGTGGCCCGAGGCCTGCCTCTCCACTTTACAAGCTGCTACTCAGGGGCAGGAGCACATTTTCCAAGCTCATTAGACTAAAATATAAGGCAAGAATGCCCATTCAATAACTCCAGAGAAATAAAACTGTCACACAGACTCAGCTTAAGCAATGTGTTCTGTCCTTAAGGTAAAGAGGTAGGAAAAACCAAATCATGTTCAGGAGCCTCTTTATGGAGCAATCAAGAACGACTGCAGGAGGACCTGGTGGTCAGAGCACTGTGTGTGCCCAGTTCTTTGTCCAGATATAACTAACTCTTCATCAATAAGCAATTTCATTAACTAGGAGAATCCATGGTTGGTGCCAGGGGAGGCCAGGCACCATCTGAAGAGTCCATCAGCCCAGGGATTAGAAGTCCAGGGGATTCAATGGCATCGGGCTAAGAGGCACTGCAATGTCCACTCCTGCCACTAGGGCCACAGCACTGGAGGCTGCTGAGCAAAGCGCCCCTCTGCTGCCTCTGCACATGTGAAGCTCTTACCGACAGAACTGGATGCTCAGAAGTCCCTGGGACAGGGCTATCAACACATCCATGCAGGACTCCTCCTGGAGTCTCACTGGCTCCAGGCATGTCTAGTAGGAACCTGTTTTCCTGATGTGGAATTACACATGATCTGCACCATGAGCTCACAGTGTGCCAGGTCCTGTAGGTGGTCATTTTCACAGCTGTGTTCTGCTTCATTAGGTGATGATACTGCAACTGAATGTGCAAAGGATACACTTACTTCCTCCCTAAGAGATGGTGGGTGTCTTGTGTCCCTTACTTTCTTAAGCAGTGCAGGAGCCGAGGCTCAGAGTAGAGTGTGCTGGATCCTATCCCAGTTCTCTGCTCTGAAGTTGCTCTTCGCTCTCTCCAGGGAGGCCCCCTAACATGTTGGCTTGCTGTCCTTCCTAACTCTGAGAGTCCTTGGTCTGTGGCTCCTTGGTATTCACGGAGCAACAGCAATGAGTCAGAGTCGACATGGGGAAGAAAATCGAAGAAGAGGCACCATTCTCAAGGCCCTATGAGGCCCTGTTTTCTTAAACTCTGGTGCAGATTTAAATTCAGCTCCCAAGTCATTGAATCTTGAACCTGATTTTGAATTACATGAACTGTAGAAATGCCATTCACATGCAGCTGTGGTGATCCCGCCCTTGGGCTGCCTTAGCTTCTAGAGCAGTGGCTTTGCCTGGGAGCCGCTGGACTCGCAGTCTCACCCTACCCCAGCCGCAGCTGGGCTGGGGACCAGCAGTCTGCATTCCTGAGCGCCCTGGTGATGTCCCTGCTCACTCGAGCTTGACCACTGTTCCCACTTTGCCCACTTTACTGAGCATAAGGACTTTGTGAGAAGGAGGAAAATAAAATGAAGGTGGTTATAATAATAACCTTGGCTCTTGATGAGGTTGTAGCTACCTTTGAGTGTACTAGGTTGTAGTTAGTTAAAATAAGAATTTCACTGAGACTCTGCTTGTTGACAGCTCAAGAATTCTCCACACACATTATTAAGATAATAGTTTATATTCTAGGAAATTCTGCTGACAGGATTTGGAAAAGTTCAGATTATCTTATGACAGGGTTCTTTTAAACCCATTGACCTGTTTTATCAGAGTAGATTAAACAAACAAAATACAATTGAATTTCTTTAGACCCCAGTTTTCAACATCCTTTCTTTAAAACCCTGAGTCCATAGTCCACCAATGTCCACTATTTTATACGAAGGTCAACTCCAGACAAAGGCCACGAGATGTCCCATTCAGGGTTGTGGTGGTGCACTTCACAAGGAGAAAATGAGACAAAGCTCCTCAGAAAATAAAAACCCTCAGTGACAAGGAACGGTGTAATTTAATATCATGTTAACTCATTCTGTGCGATACAAGGTAACGCTGCATCG
This sequence comes from Geosciurus inauris, assembly GCA_004024805.1. Taxonomy (NCBI): domain Eukaryota; kingdom Metazoa; phylum Chordata; class Mammalia; order Rodentia; family Sciuridae; genus Geosciurus; species Geosciurus inauris. Next base: position 152,733 of record PVHX01000141.1, read on the forward strand.
AGGAAGGACACGGTGTAAAGTATTCCCAGATGATTTCAGCACCATTAATATGGGAATTCCATATTTCATAACATCAACAAACCAGATGAACCTCATCCACTCAACGTGGAGCACAGTGAAGAGAACAAATGGCTTGTGAAGAGTGGAAATGAGAACAACGTGTCTGAGGTTAAACAGTGGAAATGCGTTGCGGATGTTGTGCATGAAATAATTATTTCTGCAGTGCCATTTCTGCATTTCGTTCATAAGCATGTCAGGGTGTACAATCCAGGCATGTTTCAAGAAAAGAAATACCAATCTGCATGACGTGTGCAGAACTCGGCTGCCTACGGAGCGGGATCCACAAAAGTCTTATTAGAATTGGAACTTTGAAATGAAAGCATCTCTGACCAGGGTACACATGTGTGTGATGTGCCTGTAGATCATTTAGGTGGGTTGTATGCTTCCATGAATCAAATATTTTCTTCAACTATTTGATGCCCTAAAGGAATTATAAGATGGTAATTTATTTTACAACAAAACAAAATGAAAGAAAGTTCATCGGAAATTTAAATTGCTACCATAATGAAGAGCAGTGAATATGCCCTAATTCTTTTTTTTTTTTTTAAATATTTTTTTAGTTGTAGATGGACACAATGTCTTTATTTCATTGCTTTGTATGTGGTGCCGAGGATCGAACCCAGGGCCTCACGCATGCGAGGCAAGCGCTCTACCGCTGAGCTACAATTCCAGCCCATGCCCTAATTCTTATCTAGGCTGACATTGCACATTCTTCATCGTAATCATATAAGTAATGATGTATTAGATGCTGAATTAAAGTTTGCTTTTATTCTCATTTGAATTTCCATGCTAATGAGTAAGAGTGTGAAGAATACGTAGGTTCTTTCTTTTTTAATATTTTGTTTTGTTGTAGATGAACACAATATCTTTATTTTATGTGGTGCTGAGGATCGAACCCAGTGCTTCACGTATGCGAGGCAAGCGCTCAACCGCTGAGCCATAGCCTCAGCCCCAGAATACATAGGTTCTTAATCATACAGAGACAATACAATAGCATAACAAAAGTAAAAGATTAGAGTATTATTTTGTAGCATTTCAAAGTAAACTTCTGTGACTCTGGCAGAGGAAGTGACTTACCCCTGGTCAGTGTATCCATGGCTTTTCAATGCATTCTTTGTGATGCTGATTGCACACCGAGGTTGATGGAGAGGACTGCTGGCCTGTTGCCTCCCAACTGCTCATGGAGATACACCAGCCTTCCATTCTGGGTGGTCCCTCCGTCCCTACACCAGGGCCTACACAGCAGCCACAGTTGCCCTCGTTGTGAGAGTCCCCGGAACCTCCATTGCATTTTCCCTTCTGTGGTTTTAGAGGAAACTGAACCCAGAAGATTGGATAGGGAGGGCAGGAGGGGTCTTGGACAAAGGTGAACTGCAATCCAGCGAACAACAGTAAAAGTCACTGAATTATAAACAATGTTGATAGAGACAGCTAAACACCAGACATTAATTAAGTAAATATAGTCAATATTAATATCCCCTTGCTCAGAGAAAAAAAATTTTAGTGGAGAAAACTCAATGGAATTTAATTTTCAGTATCCTCAGCATCTATAACCTGTCATTTAATATGCAACAATGCCTTTCTCATTCCTTTTTTCGAATTTATTCTAATTGTTACATTTACTTTCTCTCATTTAAAAAAGTTTCCACATGTATTGTGCATATATTAAATCATTTATCATTTAGTTGATGTTGCTATTATAGCATAATGAGAATGGAATACCTCTCTTTGTGGCTTTGTCAATCAAAATTGCATATATATGATATATAATTGTATAAAACATCATATAAAATGACATATGTAACTTTATCAATTATGATTGCATCATTTCCCAGAAAGGTCAGAGCTGGTACTGAACTCTTCTTAGCACTCATACTCAGCAGGCGTGAGAAGTGAAGCCAAACATAATATCTTGGTACTATTCCGGAAGGAAAATAAGTGAAATGAATTAAAGGTTGGTCCATATTCATGTAGAGAAAGCAACTGCTTTCCCCAGCCCTCCAAAAAGAGTAATAGAAATAAATTCTTGTTCTCACTCTTCTCTGGGGCTGTAAAGGAGAATTTTACCTGTGAATTAAATATATTCTTTGATCCAAAGTTTATATTTTTAGTTACTAAACAAGAAAAAGCAAAGAACTTTACCTGGATGATTAGTTTTTTTCTGGGTATAGAACATTTCTGAGCATTTTCCTCATAAACTGATAAAAATTAATCCTACATGAAATGACCAAAGATTCAGTCACATACCATTATACTACTGAATCTTTTTTTCTCCACCTTTATTTCTACTTGGCCATTCTTTAAATTTTTATTACTCATTTTCTAAAGATATAACTTGGTTCTAAACCCTTACACTGGGAAAAACCCAAGAATAAAATCGACACCCTGAAGGAGAAGAATATTACCCTCATTCAGACTGACTGAAATTGCCATGTGTTTGCAGCCGAGATAAAGCATTCAGTCTGATACAGTTGAAAAAGTTTAAATAGAAAAACCTGAAAGACCTTCCTGACTTCCTCTCAACACAATTCATCCTTTTTTTTTTCCCTCCAAGAAGTGGAATGTAGCTTCCACTGAACTTGTTTTATTTTATTTATGTTCAATTTTTTTTTAGCGACTTCAATCTTACATTAGGTGGAATAAGCAGTTTTACATTTAAAAATAAAGAACATTTTACACAACTTAGTCTCATTTTTCTCAAGTGTTTGCAACAAAATAGATTTCAGCGGGATTAAAGTAGTAAGGAGATTTCTAATGAAGGAAAAAATAACAAGAGTAACAGGACAAATGAAGACCAGAGCAGCACAAGTCAGGTATCTGCAGAGAACTGGAAGAACACTACAGAGCCACCCAAGCCCCAGGAACACTACAGAGCCACCCAAGCCCCAGCAGCTCCAGCTCCTGAGTGACCGGACTGAAGAAGCTTCCCTGTGAGGTTCTGGGGTCAGGCCTGAACAGGATGCTAACCTGATCTGGCCACAGTGACCTGAGTCGGCTCCCGTGTCTCAGTGGCCACTGTAGGGAACAGGATCTGAAGAGAGTGGGCCAGGACAGATGCTTCATTGATAGCGCTGAAAAGGAAACAAAGAAAAAGGAAATATTTGGAGTTTGTGTCCAGAGAGGGGAGAGGCATAATTGATCTGAAATTTATGGACATATTTCCTCTGATGATCATCTTTCCTGAGGACAGTCCATAAAAAGACATGATTCAGCAAAGGGAGGGGCCGGGGGAAAAATGTACAAAAACACAAGAACTATACTGAGCAGTTCATTCCAGTGTCTTCGCTTTTTTATAGCTATTTTTGCTAGCTTCCTGTTCATTCCCTTCCTTTCTTTTTTCATCGCTCTTTTTACTATTTTCCTATCCCTTTTTTTCCTGCCTTTCCCTAACATACTTTGGCACACCAAAACATTTGCCCATCAGTCAAATCAGTTTCCAAATATAAAAGTATAAAGCACTTTATTCCGGGGAACTGTTTGGCTTCCTCTTTAAATTCCCCAGGGTGGCCCAAGCACGTTAGCCTGTATGTAACTCTGGCGCAAGCCAGCTTCACCATGCAGGCCGCCGTGTCTTCTGGGGAGTCCTTAGATCAGCCTGCGCCTCCTCACCACAGCAGAGGTTGCACACATTCCTTCCACTGTTGTGTTCAGCCGTGGAAACACTGGCGGCAGCAGGATTAAAAGGAAATGAAAGAGGAAGGGAAGCTGAGAGAGGAAAGGTCCCTGGGAGCAGAAGGAGAGAGAAGTGACATCCCCAGAATCCATGCAGAAAGTTCCCATAAGTCCCCTTTTCTCTTTCCCATCATTCCAGACACCACATGGGGAACACGGATCCAAAGCACTTACTTTCTTTCTTCTCCCAGTTGAAAACCTCATAGGATGAAACTCCATGTGGTCATGGTGCAGCCCAGCACTGAGCATTGTACTAGGTGACTAAAGTCTGAGGTGATCCTGAGAAGGGACATTTAGACACAGAAAAGGACTCCCCTCATCTCCCACAGGACCTACAAGAAGCACCCATTCTTTCTGTTCAAGAAAGGCAGTACTTCAACCTCCCCCCTCAGGTTTTTCTCTTCTGTATTTACAGGAAGTTCCTGGGACAAGATGTTTGAAAGGGTGAGATAAATCTTCCCAACCTCTTCGTGACCCGATACCTACTACAGGGACAGATAGTAAAAGTGTTCCCATGACTAAATATTTGCCATGTCTGAGTGAGATGATTCCAATGGCAAATATGTTTCTAGCAACTAGTTTTACAGATGCCTAATTTGGATCTCTGCATCTCCTCTCTCTCTTCTGGCTCTTTAAACCATATCAAAGCCACATGAAAGAACAGATCCACAAGACGTTCCTTCCTTCCTCCGACACTGAATTAAAATCAGAAGCTAAAGAATTCAACACTTCATTTCTGTACCCTAGGCATAAATCCACTTTTGACTCTCATGTGTCTAAAATATTGAAGCATCTCCATCTTCCAGATCATTTTCTGACCTAACATCCTCGGAAATTATTTAGAGGAGGTAAAAGAATAGGACTGACCCTTTCAGCCCACCTAGGAACACCCTATGGGAGCCAAAGGAAGAGTCTTCTGCAGTTTGTGGAGAGGGATCTGCCTTAATTATGATCTTTAAACCATCATCCTAAAGATCGATGGCTTTGTAAATTGAATTCTTTTCTTTATTCATCTACGCTTCCAATAAATACAGTCCTCGTTATTTTAGTTAAGAGCCTTTGAACAGTTCATGTCCAAAGAACAGTTCAAACCTGTTTCAAAAACATTCCAAGAGTAACATGAGGTACAGGACTGTGTCTACAAAACTTTGGTAAAAAGAACAAACAAACATCAATTTCTAGGTGACCTCTTTTTTTTTTTTTCTTTTAACTAGGATATGCAGATGGATCTTAACAGTGAAGCAGAGCTGGAAGCATGAGGGACACTTTTGGATAAAAGTAGGACAAGGAATACAGAATGAGGAGCTTGTGTTCTGGGAACGTGAGTCCTACTGAGTCCGCTAGCTCAGAGTGCGGGAGCCTCCCTCTCTTCCCAGATGCTCTTCATCCCGCACCCCAGCCCTAGACAGGATCGATCCCCAGGACCTGGGGAGGACCTTAGGGTCAGAATACACCTACCACAGGCAGGTTCTTAGTTTTATTTGAAATCTCTAATTCGCTCTGTTTTCAGGTGAAAACACATAAAAGCTATCAACTTTTGAAGGAAATAGGAGATCCGAGACAACATGAGCAATTTCTGCTTCTCTGGACTGTGATCCAGTGAAATCAAGCCTCCCGTGAAGCTCCCTGTCCAGAGTGGAGTCAAGCCCCAATGGCTGAATGAAGATCTGAAAGGCTTGGAGAAAATAAATGAACTGCCTGCTTTTCATTATGCTCCAGTCTCAGGATGGGGATACATCTGGTTTTCTGATTACACTTTCCCGTAGTAAAGAAAATTCTAGCCTAGCAGGTCAAACCAGCTGATGACTAGCCAGCTCCAATTACTGACCTGACCTGCTTCTAACCTCAAAGGGGAAAAAAGAAAACCCTTTTTACTCGTTCTTAGAAACTGAAATATGGGTGTAGAAGGTTGTTGAGTTTTTTTCCTTGATTAATTAAGGTTGCTTATTCAAATTGTGCTTTAGTACATAGTCTTTAATTATAAACAAAATAATGCCTGACTTCCTCTATAAAACAACACTCAAAGGCAAAAGAAAGAAAGACCAGACCCTTTTATTCCTGTAATAAAAAAACAACAAAAGCACAGTCATTTCAGTATGGCATTTGGAACTTGATTTGTTCTATTTAATGAATAAAAGATAATAGTATTTCTCAAAGGAGACAGTGTCTAAGATAAGGCTTTTTAAACTTTTATTTTTCATGGGCACCAGTCTAAGAGCCATTTCCAGCTTCCAAATAAACATCACCATGGCTTTGAATGGAACTCGGCTAAACAATACCTGGGCCTTTGCTGGCATATTCTGAAATACGTTAATCCGACCTTCTCTTAGCTCCACCTCAAAAACACATGAAGAGACTGGATCATAGTCCCATATGAATTGTGCCGAGTATTCTTAAACAGCAGGAAAAATGGTCTTCCTCTGTCGAGAGCATGTCACTCCGCCTACAGGCTAACAAAAGAATGTGCCCATGCGCCATCTCTGTTCTGATAGAATTTGTCATCGAATCTGTTTCTTAAACTACTGTAGCTTCCACATTAACCATCCGAAATTGCCAATATTGGACTTTTTGACCTCCAGAAAGGATAATTTCAGATGATTCAATCTAACTCTAAAACAATACCGTATACAATGAAATCGTTACATTCAGTGTACGTAGTCATTTTAACTCTATAGCCACAGACAACTTCTGAAGATAATGATTTTCATCAATAATGTTCCCCACTCTATCAATATGCAAAACACAGTCTCTGAAATATATTTCTGTACTACTACTGTACACAATAAACACTATCTCTCATTCCAGAAAAAATACACCCAAATATTAATTTTGTTTTGCATTTGGTACCAGCCTTGTGTAGATAATGTTGGTTTTGCCCATTTGAGAGATGACTTACTAAGGGAGAGAATATAAGTCGCAAGGAAGAAGTTCTTGAATCTGCTACTGTACCCAGCCCCAGAGCCAGATTCACTATCTCTTTTGCAACATTTAAATCATACCCAGTAAATGAATGCTGATTCCCTGAAAGCTTTTCACAATGGATCTGAACAGTCCAAAGATGCTTGCTTTGTAAGGTTATCATTTAATTATACAAGTAAAAATACCAGATGCATGGGCTCATTCTATCATATCTAGACCCGCCCCCTTTTATTCCGTGTTCTAGTGCATTTACTTCAGGCCCCTTTCAACACACACTTTGGCTGCTTGTTAGGTATCAATCTCCTCAATGGCCACTGCTGAGTTTGAAAAGTATCTGGGGTGCAAACATTGCATGAGTGAATTAAAGGCTAAAAAGTCAGCCGGACAATATCAACCAAGTTTTAAGTCCCGCAATGGTCAGTGTAATGTTACAGGGGACAGCGGAGACCTCCACGGCCAAGCATCACACAGAACCCTGCTCTTCACCTGCAGGTCGAGCATGGGATGCCAGAGGGCAGCCATGCAGCCATCGCTCCCCCACTTGGCAAGAGAGATCTTCAGCCAAAGCTCCTATCTGACCGCATTCCCACAGCCCACCAAACGTTCACAATTAGAAGTCCTCCGCGTGCCAAGGCAGGAAGTCCCTCTGCAGTTGTGCTTTTCATCCTGTTCATTTGCTAGTGTTAAAGCCATGTCCTTTCCATCTGCTGCCCGCTGTGCAATTCAGAGCTCACCTCTTTGTTGCTCTGGGTCCCCATGCAAAACAAACTGCACCCACACTCCACTCAGATGCTTGTCTGTGACCATGAATGACTTTCCCACCCGAGGTTCATCTAATCTGAAAGGAATGTCCCTTCCGTTGTACAGAAACTAAACCGCGGAATGTTTTCAATTAAGTCTGCGTCCTTCATGCCCTTGGTATTATGTCTAGCAGAGGTTGATGGCTCAACACAGTCTTAGCAACAATTATAATCTCAAATGCAACAATATCAACAACCATAAAAAATCAAAGGGGATAATAAAGCATGGCTGGCCTTGCGTGCTCAGCAGATGAGCTGGCCCACTTCAACCCCAGCTCCAGGCACTGCCCTCTGCTTCTGCTCTCTCCCTATATGTTGCACTGAACTTGCTCGTTGTCTCATCCCCACCCTCCCCAGAGCCCCCACCCTCACAAGCCCCACTTAACCTGTCCTCTCTCCCTGCACCATGGTCTCTGAGCCAGTGGCCTGTTTCCCTGCACTGAAGAGAAGACTCCCTTTGAGCCCGCCCTGAGGACCCTCGACACTGCCCTTTCCTTCTGCCCCTTCTTTTCTGATCCATCCTGTTTCCTTGGTGGGCCCACCTGTTGTGGCTCTTGAGCGTCTGTCCATGTTCCTGGGAAGCCTGTACCTGGGAGTCTTGCCTGCTAAATGGACACAGTGGCCCTGAGCTCTCTCAAGGACCACCACAGGGCCCTTCCCCAGAATGTCTTCCATTCCTCATCAGATGACCCACAGGAACACCCCTAGTCCAAAGCTGAGCCATGATCCTTTTTCAACCCTGAGTTAACCACATAGCTACACCCAAGCCCACCCAGCACTTTAAGCTCAAAGGCCAGCACTGTTGCGACTCCCTCTTCCTCATTCATCCCAGAGAACTTGGGATGGGCTGCCATGTTTACCTCCTAATCTCCTCGAAGATGGCTCACCTCTTTATCACCTCTCCCTGCTTGGAACCATTCACTGGCTCTGATTGTCCTGCTCCCAGCTGCCCTCCACACGCACCACTGTGCAAAGGGCAGAGGACACAATGGAGTCCCGTCATTGCCCGGTCCACTGGACTCAGAAGTTCTTCCCAGGTACAGGGGACAGTTCCTTGAGCCCTTTGTCTTATTCCTTGCCAACATTCAAAGCCTTCTTTCATCGCCTCCCCCCAAAATGGAAGCTCCTGCTCTTCTAATGATGCCATTCCCCATCCTTCCAGAATATCTCTTGCCATCTGTGACTTTGCCCATGAGTTTCCTTCCATAGAAAGCCCACCTCTCTCTAATTTCCAATGAGTTCCTCCTCAGCATTCAATCCTCACCAAAGAGGAGGTCTTGTTCAGAAAGCTTCTTACATGTGAACCCAGCTCCACCCGCCATTGTCGAGAACAGGAGCTGCCTCCTTGCAGTCTAGAGAGGACAGGAAACATGATGGCCCTGCTTAGTGGGTGCTTCATTGAATTCTAAGTGTTAATGTCAGGCTTCCTTCATGGCAGCCTTTCACCCTTCTCACCAATGACATTTAAACTGTGCAATCCCTTGTGGGGTAGGGGCCCACCTGCACATGGTAGGATGTTTTGGGGGCATCCCTGACCTCTGCTCAACAGATGCCACATAGGACCTCCTATATAACATACAGAACAACCAACGTGTCCCTGGACTTTGCCAGATGTCCCAGGACAGCTGTCCATGTTGAGAATCAGTGCTGTAGCCTGCAGGTTTCCCTCTGCAGACCCTTCCTCCTCATTCCAGAATCCAGCACGGGATGTGGAAATGGGAGCGCCACACACATACTGTCATCAAATTGTGTTTATTGAGCATGTGATGCTGTGATGTTCCCTGCCTCCAGCACCAGCCATTTGGAAACATGAGTCTTGAGATGTGCTTGAAAATAACTGAGAAAGGCCTTTCGTTATTCATGGCACTGTAGACTCGTGAAAGGAAATAGAAGAAGGATGCTTTCTCAGTGAATCTGCAAAAGATGACTCAGTTTCAGCTCCATAGAGGAAAATATCTCATTATATAAACTAATAACAATAAAGAGCATTGCTTTATGAAGGTGTCTTCTTTGTTTTAGTGGGAAAGCAGGCAATTAGAGTCAGGATATTTCCAGATGTTGTTTCCATTTATATGCAAGGGAAGGAACACCTTGGCTGAAATGGATCATTGTTGTTTTATGCCATGCTTTGCGTGGGTCTGCCAATGAGTTGGGGTCCAGGGAGATGAAAAGGGGCCCCCAGGAAGGATGGAATGGGGTCCAGCGGGACAGGGTATGGAGTAGACGGTTGCAGAGTCACTTCACCCAGACTCTGGGTGCTGGTAGGACTGTTCTGCTGGAGCGAGATGCAGAGCCCATTTGTCCCAGAAAGTACAACAGCTTATGAATGGTCCTCGGACCAATCATGGCCCCGAAGTTACAAACAATGGGGTACCGCTCTGTCAGGAGCACAGTCCATTAGCATAGAATGGGGAAAGAAGGAGGGGAGGGGTTGAAGGTATGGGGAGGGCTCCTACAGATCATGCTTCAGTTGATATTTTCCCTGCATTAAACTGCATTAAATCTGGCTGAAATCAGGAACTCCAAATAATAGATCACACTTTTGGTACATTTTTCTGAACTATATCACAACCAGTCATTGGCCATGACCCTTCTGCTTTGCAAGATCTGTGCTTAATTAAGACTTGCATTTTGAACCTTAAATGAAGCCCACCAATTTTAAATCTCTTTCCTCCTCATCCAAACCACACAACCAATTACATCTGCATTTTCCTTCAAAAGCCTCATTTCTCAAAAGGATCCTGCTTGCCTTTATCCAAGGATTATGATGAGAGGCAAAGAAACATGAGCTTGATTCTCTTTAAAAGAACTACTAAGTAATTAAAAGTTTCAGGAGTATCTATCCATTAGTTTAGGACAAAGTTTGGCTTCAAGCAAAGAACTAAATTAAATTAAAACCCACAAGTAATTGGTTATAAATGGGTATTTATTGAATCTTACAACTGGGCTTTATTCTCTATAATCGATGATAACATTCTTTTATGTTCTCTAAACTGGATTATCCAACTGAACCACACCACTCCCCCTCCACCACACGCACGTGTTTCTTTTTTCAGTCCTTCAACTGAAAGGTTATGAAATAAAGTTCTCCATGGTTTGATGGAGCACAATCATATGTGGCTTTCTAACTTTGATATTAGTTAAACACAACTCAGACAGGATGGAAGAGGTCACGGTGGGGCTGACTCTGGGAGGGTGTCCTCTTCTTCACCTGGCGTTAGCCATTCCAGGTATGAGGAACTTACATCCCCCAGGTTTTAAAATAAAACATTTATCTATTAAAGAATAATTTCCTTTTAGCATTTGTGATTGCAATGTCACCTTAAAGACTGCTTTAAATGACATGTTGGATGTCATTCAAATAAGTTGGGATCTAGGAGAAGACATTGGAAGTTCCCTTAGTGGGGGGGCAATCCCACCACAGTAAGCATACAGGACACCAAAAGACCAATACACAGTATTCATGAGAGAGAGAGATGTAGTTTTTATTTTTTTAAAAAACAGCAGAATGCATTTTCATTCGTAGTACATATACGGAGCACAATTTTTCATTTCTCTGGTTGTACACAAAGTAGAATAACAGCCCTACTTAAAGTTCTTCCATGTCTCCCATGCCCCTCCTCATTATGGATCAGCATCCACTTATCAGAGAGAACATTTGGCCTTTGGTTTTGTGGGATTGGCTTACTTTACTTAGCATGATATTCTCTGGCTTCATCTATTTACCTGCAAATGCCATGATTTTATTCTCTTTTAATGCTGAGTAATATTCCATTGTGTATATATATCAATTTCTTAATCCATTCATCTATTAAAGGGCATCTAAGTTGGTTCCACAATTTAGCTACTGTGAATTGTGCTACTATAAATATTGAAGTGGCTGCATTTCTGTAGTATGCTGTTTTTAAGTCCTTTGGGTATAATCCGAGGAGTAGGCTGGCTGGGTCAAATGGTAGTTCCATTCCAAGTTTTCTAAGGAATCTCCATACTGCTTTCCAGATTGGTTGCACCAATTTGCAGTCCCACAAGCAATGTAAGAGTGTGTTTTTCCCCACGTTCTCGCCAACACTTATTGTTGCTTATATTGTTAATAATTGTCATTCTGACTGGAGTGAGATGAAATCTTGGAGTGGTTTTGAGTTGCATTGAGAGAGATATAAAATGTAACCATATGAAAGTATGGACACAGGCAAGCAGAGGGAAAGCATTGAAAAAAATGGAAAACACAAAATGAGTTGTTTATATAAAAATAATAAAATAATTTGGTCTATAAAATGAAAAAAATAAATGAAAAGAAAGTATATCATTTCAACTCTATTTCAGAAGGAGCAACAGGACCCATGACCGTGTCCAGGACAAATGTCCACTAGAAACTTCCAGAGACCCACCTCGGACACGGGCCCCACTGAGACGCATTTTCTGACGGTGTCCCCTTCTCAGTCAGACCTGAATGAGAGTCTGTCCCCAGTCTGCCTGGGTCTCCCTGGCCTCCAATTGCCACCTATGGCCCAGCAGTGCCTCTCTGTGCTTTGACAGGGCATGATCCTGAGTATGCAGCTCAGAGGGAGAAGCACCCTTTCTAAACTGCACCCCTTTCCTTCTCACGGTCTCACCAGGATCCACCAGCCCTAGACCTGCCCGCCTTGCACTCTCCCAGCCTCTTGCCCTGTCCACCTGCTTCTGCCCAGTCTCAGCCTGGATTCTAGCTTCCTGTTATGGCCACTCCATGGCCTCCATCTTGGCTCCCTACCTCCTTTTCCACTCCAGGTGACGAATGGGGAGAGAACAGCAAGGGAAGGCCTTTTTTCATCCCTGGCCCCAAGCTCAATGGTCCTTCAGGTCTATTGGCAAATCGCACCATTTCCCTGGTCCAGCCCTTTCCCAACCCCTAAAAGACTATTTCTCTTTCTCCTCAAACATGTACCATTTTCCATCCTTGGTTTGCAGTGAACCCTTGGACTTCTATTTCAACAAGAAAATAAAAGCAACCAACAAAGAACTTTCGTTCCCCTTCAACCATCTCACCTGACTTTTGCTTGTTCCTGTAACAATGGATCTGCCTCCTGGCCCTGTGGAAAGCCAAGTCCTCCCTAGGCCCTGGAGCCCAACCCCTCACCAACTCCCACTTTGGGAAGTCTTATGGCTCGCCTGCCTCAGCACCTCTTTATTTACATGTTCTCAGCAGCAGCAGAAAGAGCTGAGGTGACACCAGTCTAAAAACAACAGAGCTCCTACCCCCACACCTTCCTTCAGCTCCTGCTGAGTTCTCTCCCAGACCAGCCATTCCCTGCTCTCAGCCCTGGAGTCTCAACACACTCGAGGCCTTAACTATGTCTCTAAAGTTAGATTTCTTTCCACAGCTGCAAACGCCTTGTCCAGCTGCTTACCTTACCAACCAGATGTGGTCAGTCAGCTGTAGTTTGTAGAGCCCTGCTCTAGAGAAAGAGGACTCCATGCTTTCTTGTCACCCGGGTTTGGTTTTGCTTTAGCTTTTGTTTTCCCCATCTCCAAGGATTAGCTTGGAAGTTCCAAGAGAGAAATGCACATTCTTTTGTTTGCTATTGTATCTTCAGTGCTCAGAAGAGCAACAGGTAGGAAATCCAATATTCATTGGATGAATGAATGAATTCATCAATGTAATACCTTCTATTTCCACTCTGCTTCTTATATTTCCTTCTTCCAATGCAATAGATACTCCTCTGATCAATCTCCCTCCAGTTCATGCTTCACTCTGACTGCACTCTGCTCTCTGATGGGGCAGAGGTGGACTCCTTCCATTGTTTAGGTCCGATGTGCATTGGAGAGCGCCTCAGAGACAGCAGGCCCAGTGGATTTGTATTGAATAAGGGAATCGATCAAGACAACCAGACTGAGGTAAGAAAAGAGAAGAATAAGCTGAGGGTGGAAAGAAGAGCTGATCGGAAAGGGTCTCCCAGAAGTGTAATCGCTAGCAATTTTCTCTGATTACAGAAAATGGAGATGATATTATGCTCCACTTTTTGCCAGTCAAACAATACCTGGAGGGTTTTGTTCCAAATCCAGTCCCCCTACTTTCTGCAAATGTGACAACATATGGTACTTTTAGAAACACACAGCCAAGATAGTGAAGGGAAGAAAACTTGACATCTGAAGAACACTGGAAAACTGGTTATGTTGAAAAATTGGGACTGCTTAGCTTAGGGAAGAGAAGATGTGGCAACATGAATTCTGGCTCCTCCAATTCTTGTGGGTGGTCAGATTTAAGAGGAATTAAACTATCTATGATGCTCCAAATATCAAGCCACTGTGTGCAGATTATAGAGAGGTGGGTTTCAATTCAATATATGAAGGGAATCTCAAGGCCTTAGAGCCATGTGAAGACACATTGAGCTGTCATTGGAAGACATGTGATTCCCAGTGCCAGGAGTGTTCAAAGTGAGGCTGGGCAGCCTCACAGGAGGAAAAGTCTGGAAGGCTTTGGGCACAAAGGTCAAGATCATGCCCAGGCAACCAAAGCGATGTTCTGTCTCTGAGATCTGATGACTCTACGAAAATTTAGGGAGGAAAGAGATGTGCCCAGACCTGAGAGTGGTTTACCACTACAGCAGCTGTTGCCTAGGAGGCCCTGACTGATTTGTAGACCTGCAGTTTCAGCCCCTGCAGGGCTGCAAACCAGTCCAGACTCAGGGATCTCCTCCCAATGGACAGCATCCCTCAGAGGAAAGTAGCTCACTGGGTCTTCTTGAAGTAAAGTCCAAGAGAAGAAGAGACAGAGGGAATGCAGGGGAGAAGAATTGGGTACATGAGAAGAATAATTATTTAAAAGCCACAGTACAGAGAATAGTTAGGATTTTTTAAAAATAAATTAATGCTAATTATATGCATAGAAAAAAAATGGAAAGGAGAAGAGAAGGAAAAATGCCATCTCTTTCCTATCCTTAATCACCAGCAAAGGAAAGCACAAGGGAGGAGCCCCAGAGAGGCCCAGCAGTGACCATGGGACTTCAGGGAGGGGCCGAGCAGGTGTGGCACCTGCTCACAACCAAGGCTGTTGGGCATGCAAGTAGGATTTTTTGCTTAGTTGTTCAACCATTTTCCTGTTTCTCTGAAAACATCTTTAAACTTCTCTTTAGAAAACTTTCTTTTGCCTTTAAACATGAAGACATTTTCCTTCCACCCCAGGCTCTTCCCCAGCAGTACTGACCCTCTCTTGCCCTTCACAGGGGAGCCCCTGATTGACTTGTCCCAGTGCCATGCTCTGCTCATGCTACTGAGTGCCTTGAGCTCAGCCACACCATTTACCCGGCCTCTGACTATTTAATTGCTGTATTTTATGGAAAACCTGAGAGCATTTGATAGTTGGCCTTCACCTCTTTGTGGAAAAGCCATCTTCTCTTTGAGCTTCCATGAGAATGTATTACTTTGCGAGCTGTAACTATGTGCCAGGCACTGGGCTAGTACTGGAAGATTCTGAAGCTGTATGTGGCTTCTGCTCTCTAGAAATCGGTGCACAATGTATCGAGCGGAGTGTACTCCATCTTGTCTCCCAAAAACACATGTCCAGACTCTAACAGCTGGTACCTGTGAATGTGACCTGCTTTGGAAGCAGCATGTTTGCAGAGGTAATTAGGATGCAAGTTAGGATGGGGTCATATGTAAGAGTGCAGACCCTCATCCAGTAGCTAGCCTCCTTACAAGCTGAACAGAGAGGAAAATGCCATATGAAGACACAGAGACACACACAAAGGGAAGATAATGTGGACAGGGACAGGAAGAGGCCCTGTGGAGATGCAGGCAGAAACGGAAGGTCTACAAATCAGTCAGTGACAAAGACCCCCAGCAACACCAGACGTAAGAGAAAGACATGGAACACGTTCTCCAGAGAGCCTTCAGAGAGAGGCTGTCCCTGCCAACATCTTGATTTAGGACCTCAAGTCTCCACAAATGTGAAAGAATAAATTTCCCTTGTGTTAAGCCATCAGTTTTTGGTCTTTTGTTAAGCAGCCCTGGGGAACTAGTTCCAGTAACCGGCAATCAGCTGCAGAGCATTGTGGGGCTGCCAGGGAGCCATTCTGAGGAGCCTCAGATAAAAACTCAGTTATTAGGGGAAATTTTTTGCTTGCAGGTGATGGAAGGCAAGCTCAAAGTAAATTAAGTGAAAAGGAAAAAAACTGTCTTTCGCAACTGTCAAGGATAGACTGGTGTCCAGGGCTTAAAGACTGACTTCAGGTCTGTCTTTCTCCCTTTGCTAATCCCCTCCCTCTTCTCCAGCATGCTTTTCCTCTGGAGATCACAGGTCCCCAGCAGCACGAGGTTCATGTAGTGCTCCTTAATTTGGTTTGAGGACAGAGCATCTCAGCATCCTTATCTGTCCTGTAGAATCACCAGTGGGCCAACTCTCTCATGGGCAGCCTCAGAGAGAGGAAACAGGGCTTTGTAACACATCCCTATCAGAGATAGGGAGCAGGTTTTGAAAAATGTCCAAAAAAGATTTCCCAGTATCAGAAAAATAGTGGGAAATAGTGCTGAGAGGGTAAAAACAACAGGTACCTATATTATCAGGAAGAGTTAGGGATTAACATGACTCCAGTTGCAGTCTTAGGAAGCACCTGGTCATGAGGGGGACCTGTTTCAGGCCTAAGGATCCAAGTATCCACAAGACCCACGTTCCCCTGGCTATTGCAGGTGCTGATTATCTCTCTATATTCACTGCAAGCACAAATTCCCACTCCTGTTCCCAGATAATGCAAATGTTATTTTATCTTTCTTTGAGTCTCACTCCATACCTCTAACCCACTAGTTTTAACAGGTGATTTCACCTCCTCCTTCCCAGACAACTAAGCAGCCATGTGGGACGGCCACTGTTAGGGTGTGGATCTGAAATTTCCCCTAAGGTGTTGAAGGCTTGGTTCCCAGCTCGTGGTGCTGTAAGGAGGTGGTGGAAGCCATAGAAAGTGGAGTCTGGTTGTAGGAAGTAGGTCAGTGGGACCCTGACCTAGGAGAAGTGGGTCCCCTGACCTCTACCTCTTTCCCTCTCTGCTTCCCAGCTGCCACGAGGTGAGCATCTGGGCACCACCACACATCTCTACCGTAATGCTCTTCCTAGCCACAGGTTCACAGCAGTGGAGCCAGCTGACCACGGAGGACATCTCTGAAACCATGAGCCAAAACAAATCCTTCCTCTTTCATGCCAGTTTTCTCAGGTATCTTGTTACAGTGACAGAAAGCCGACTGTAACAGCTCCCGAAGTCCTACCAATGGAGTATCCCATTCATTCCTCTTCCTGTGTTCGTATCTTACTGAATGTCTCATCATTCAACAATTCTCCAACCAGAAGCACAGCTCTCCTTCTTGATGCTACCCTTTCTCTGCAACACACACACACACACACACACACACACACACACACACACAGAGTTGTATTGGTTCAGACTTATTAGAATTTCCCAAATCAGTGTTCTCTCTGAAAAACTTCCTAGCTGTTTGCAGCCTCAAATCCTTCCTGTTGCCTGAGTGGCATTTCTAAAACACAGAAGCAATTTTATCACACACCTCCCTGAGCCCCAAACATCCCCCTTGCGTGATGCTGATCCCCACACTGCCACAGGCACAAGTGGCTCCCAGGCTTGGCCCCCACTGCCCCTCGCTCCATGCCTCAGCTTGCTCTCCATTTGTGATAGTTTTCTATTGCTGCTGTGACAAAGTTCCACACGTTTAACACAGCAGCACAAGTTTCTTATCTTACAGTTCTGAGGTCAGAAGTCCAACATGTCTCTAACTTAGCTTAAAATCAGGTGCTGGCAGAGCTGAATCCCCTCTGGATTTTCCAGGGAAGTACCTGCCTCTATGCCTTTTCCAGCTTCCAGAAGCTCCCACTTCCTGAATCTCCTGCCTCTGCCTCCACCTAAAAAAGTCAGACGTAGCAGGAGCTCTGGTGTCAATTCTCCCAGACCTCTTCAGCCTCCCTCGGTCACTTTGAAGACCCCAGTGTTTACGCTGGGCCCTGGATAATCCAAGGGAACCTGATTTCCAGGTCAGCTGATCAGCAACCTTAATTCCACTCCTGCCTGCCTTCTCTTTCTCCAGGAACCTATTTGCACAGATTCTTTGCAAGCCCACATGGTTCTTCCAATCACATGACTCACACCTAACTTTCCAGGATCATTTGCTTTCATTTGCCTCTGGGTCTTTTCACATCCCCCTTCCTGGAGCATCCTTCTCTGTTACACACACACCCTTCCAGAATCCCTCTCTGTGCCCCCTGCATACCCATCTCATCACACCTGTCCTGAGCCCCAACATGCTCCGTTCATCATACCCTCCCTGAGCAGCTCTGTCTCACCATGTCCGGGTCTCAAGTGGCCAACACATTTCCTTGTACCCAGTACATCCTTACTTCTTTCCAACATACCTAGTTGGTGTGATCACACCAGATTGGAGTACCAAACCACACGTTTAGCTGGACTCCGAGGCCCACTGCAGTCAGCCCAAGCTTCTCTTAGCTGCCTACTTTCCTCAACCACTTCTCAATTTTCTCTACTTCTTTTTTTTTCCATTTTCTGTAGGCTGTGTATATGCAACAATGATTTCTTCCCTCACACTTTAAATGATTTGTCTTAAAAAGGAGCCTAACATCATATTCTCCAAGACACCCTAGCAAGAACCCAGCGGGCAGCTGGGCAACCTCTTCCTGCTGTTAATAACTGTTGATGTCTACATGTTGCCAATTGAGTGATGCAGATTGTAAGCCCATACAAGGCAGAGTTCTTGTATGATGTGCTGTTTATTTATTAATGCACCAGTACTACAGAGAGTTATAGTGATTACAATATATTATTACAAACCAGCTCATACCTTCATGATCCACACAGAAAATTTTGCTTTCTGCCACAATGGCCATCGCTTAAGTCTAAGTTTGTAGAAACAAGATCAAGTTGCAGAGCATCATGGTAAACACAGGATTGGGTTGGTCATTATTCCTTTCTTTCTCACCCATGCTGTAATATTTGATTGAACTCAATTTATTCATAATGGATGAGTTAATAAGACTTCAGGAATATAAATAATCAACATTAATGATGATATTAGTTTGATGGATAAATAATGACTTGATATTTTAGTAAAAGGCAGGACTTTGCCATGATCTGAAGAGAAACTGTAGCATTATACTTTATTCCTCACGAAATCAAGCACATAGTTTAAAGCCATTAGACGGCTACATGTCCATAAGTGCAAAATATCATGCTCAAACCAGGATCTAAATGCAATTACTAATGTCAGCTATGTTTGTAGGTATGCAATTGTGTGCATACTGAAGAAAATTGTGAATAATCAAGTTAAAACAAAATTATGACTAGACATTTTTCCTGAGGGAAGAAATTTTCCTCAAGATGTGAGATTGTGGAGCCGACGGTGAAGTTGAGCTGGGTGCTGCATTGGTTAATGATCAGGAAGCTGAGGAGAAAGAGGTAACCCACTTGAGAATCATATGCCTATAAAACTGGAAAATACACAAAAGCACCCAATAGTACCAATACTAGGAAGAATTCTGCGCTGAAGAGCTCTCCAGTGAGATGAGGAGGGAAGAGAAGAATGTGGAAGAAGCGTTAGGAAGCCTCTGGTTTAGACTTTACATCTCATCTCTACGCACAAGCTTACTTAGCACCTACTGCCAACTACTGAGCAGCTCACCATCGTCCCTTGCCAGGGGTCTGCCCTCCCACCCTAGATCTACAGTGCCGACCACACAAGGTGAACTAGGACAGAGTTTGTATCATGCACCTGATTTTCAAAAGCTGAACTGTAAGCCACCACACTGGTGGAGACACTACACGACGTTGTCATTAGGCTCCATCTTTCTGTTTTGGGCCCTTTGCTGTAGCTATGTCTGCCCCTGTTCAGGCTACTGGTCTAACCGTCCACTGTACCACCTACTTTGTGTGGCCCACAGAGCCAAGCTGGTCATCTAGGCTTTCTTCCAGTCATGGGTAAGAAGGGGAAGGAGCCCTGGCTTCCAGTGCAGCACCACACAAAAAGGAGAGCCACTGTCTCCACCGACATTTGAAGCCCCCAGAGACAGACAGCTGGCTATCTCTGTCGTGTGCAGGCAAGCAGAGGGAGG
Organism: Geosciurus inauris; assembly: GCA_004024805.1. Lineage (NCBI taxonomy): Eukaryota > Metazoa > Chordata > Mammalia > Rodentia > Sciuridae > Geosciurus > Geosciurus inauris. The sequence continues at coordinate 172,284 of PVHX01000141.1, forward strand.
GCCAGAGAGGCAGGAGGCCTGCAGAGGATCATCTGCTTGTGCCAGGAACACAATTGCCCAACTGGCACCGCTTCCTTCCACAGAGACTGCCCCCTCCTTCCAGGATAACACCAACAGACCAGTAGGTCTAAGTCAGTCCAACATGCTCCCGGCTGGTTGGCCCTCCTGACACCTCCATGTCTGAAAAGCCTGGGCAACGGGTGTCCTTGCTCAGTGCACACCCCTTTCCACAGTCCACAGAGATCTCACCTCTGTCTTGAATAGTTTAACATGCTGCCAGGGCAGATCTCAGGACACAGACATACTGTTGTCTAAATCTTGAGGAATTTCTGAACATCTTTGTTCCTCAACTGTGGAACTAATAACTGGGAATTCAAAAGTCTTTGAAAAGGTCTAAAATGGACTTTTTCCCCCTAATACTTCCTCAAACCAAGAGACAGTTGCAAATTGTCTCACCTCTAAATAATAACCAGCTGTCCCAAGAGAACACGACTCTCAGTAGGACCACATTAGCTACTTTGCCCCCAGGAATTTTCACAGAGATCTCCCTAAATCTGTAATATGCAAATCCAACACAATAAAAAATATTCCGTGCTTCAGACAAGACAACTCCTAAACCATTATAATAAACCTCCAGAAAAGACTTCACCCTGTCCTTCAATAACTGGTTCCAGAATTTAATAATGCTTGCAGTCAGCCAATTCTTAAATCTAACTTAAATCCCGCTTCCTGCTGCTTGAGTTGGGGAATATCCTCGTCTGATGGAATCTTAACATTGGAAGTTTCTCATCAACCCAGGAATTAGTGCCAGCGATTAGCTACATGCAGAAACATCTGAAGCTTGATGCTTTAGAAAATATGATTCCATGATTCACACTTTCTGCAGCCAGAGGTGCAGCCGCAAGACATCATTGTAATCTATCTGCAAGCGTGTCTGGCTCTGGGATCCAACTGTGACTCTAGCTGCAACTTCCAGGCTAACCTCAGTTCAGCCTGCATGGTCCAGAGCCTGTTTCTGCATGACCACCTAGAATGTGCTCTCCATGCCCATCAGGGTGGTGCTGAGATGCCACCACCTGCAGACTTTTCTCAGAGCTGAGCAGAGCACTGGGGTAAATGGCCATTTACCACAGTCCCTGGAATTTCTCCTGGGAAGTCTTTGGGATGACAGGGCAGGTCCTCACGTGGCTCTCCACTCATCTAAGTGACCCTGTGCAAAGAATGTCACTCTGTTGGCTTTCAAATCCACTGGGGTAAACCAGGTGGTGTCATCCAGTGGCTGTTTCGTGGTGAGAATATCCTCTCCTGGTGTTCCGCACAACATCCTGCAAGATCTAATATCTCTAAACCAACAGAGCTGGGTTTCTCAATAAGTATAAGGGCAATAAATAGAGCTTGTAAGGTCTGCTCCTGCATAGGTAACAACATGGGGCAGTTTTATACGAATCCATTTGAAAGGGAGCCTTCGCATAGTTCCCTGCAACCCCACAAAAGAAGCCAGTTTAACAAATCTGTTCAGTAGGTGCTAATACCACCAACATGTGAATCATCTTTAAATCATTTCCTTAACAATGGCTATGTTTTGAATGGTACAAATTACTTGGCTAGAAGAGACAAGGAGAATGCCAGTGTTGTGATAAACTCACAACTCAAATGAAGTCAGTGGAGCTGTCATTTCCTATATGCTCAGCTGGGTTGGGGTTGGCGAGGCCTCAGGAACACACTTACTTCTTGTGAAAAATTGCACATCTAAATTGACAGGTCTGCCTGCAGAGCAGGTGTTCCAGAAACAGAGGGTGTTACCTGCCACCTCAGGAGGAGACTTGCTGAAATGCTCATCATCCTAGCTGTGGTGGGCACCACTATGCTCCCCGCAGGGTGCCTGACCCCATGGAACCTGTGAATAAGGTCACCTTATGAGGCAGATGTGGTAGGTAAGGATTCTGAGATGGAAGAAACTGGCTCCAATCCAATCACAAAGGTCCTCACAAGAGAGGCAGGACATCTAACTCAGAGGAGATATGACATTGGAAGCAGTGGCCAGAGGACAGCAGGCAGGAGCCCCCAGCCAAGGACACAGGTACCCTGTGCGGCCCCTGAAAGTCAAGGCAGTGGCTGCCCAAGTCTCCAGGTGCAGCCCCGCAGGTACCCAGTTCCCAGGCTTTAGTCCAGACAGACACTGACCTCCAGAGCTACAAGACAATTATATTTGTGCTTATTTTCTTCACAAAACAGCTTTATGGAGATACTAATTCATGTATTGCATGAACATCCATTGACGCATATAGTCAAAAGATTTTTTTACTTTGTGGTGCACCCATCACCACAGAATTTTTAGAAGATTCTGGTCACTCAATAAAGAAACTCCATAGCTCCACAGGCTCCCCTCCATCATCCCCTCTACACTGGCCCCAGCTTACCTACTTCCTGTCTCCTCCCAACCAATTTGTATTTCTGAAGCACTAACCTTGGGGAGATGTGTTACGGCAGCACTGAGAAACTAAAACAATTCACACGATGGCTGTTCATGGCATAAAAACAGACCAGAGATTTGTGCAGAGATGGAAATACTGGCTTTTCCAGAGAATTAAGCCTTTCATGTGACCTACCTTTTCTTTCCATGTTGTAACTTTTATTCTCCCTGCTCAGCTAAAGCCATGTTCTGAGACCTTAAGTCTACACATGATCTAAGAGGGCAATTTTCCCATCTTCTCACACGCCCATAAATAGGAGACACAAAAATGGAATTGTATTCGATGACATTTCATCAGACACCCTGGATGAAGCATCACATTAAAGCTCTCCTCTTATCTAATAATTTTTAATGCTAGAAGACACCCCCTGCCCCCAGACAACAGGGACATTAGAGAATAGTCCAGAGCAGGGGTTGGGAGCCCCTGGGCCAGCGACCCCGTGTTTGTAACTGAAGCTGTAGGGGAGCCGCACACTCTTGTTTACATCTCCCGTAGGGCTCCTTTCTTGCTGTGAGCGTGGGGCTGAGTAATCGTGATGACAGTGTAATACACAAGCCCTGTACATCCTCCATTTTGTCTCACAGACTGCAAAACCTAAAATATTTACTAGCTGGCCCTTTATGGGAGCAAGTTGGCCAACTCCTGGACAAGAGCACTTAAGTTGGAATCAGACAGAAATTAGTTCCAATTGCTCCTCCATCACTTATAGATCATGTCATCTGAAACAAAGTTATCCAGTCTGTCGAGCCTCAGTTTCCCTTATTTGCAAAATAGGTATCAGCACCTACTTAGCAGAGATGGACACTTAGAACATGGTACATAGAACACCTGTCAAAATTAGACAGTGTACTATTTACAACTTACATTGTTGTGCAATTCTATGAAACATTAAACACATCAGAACCATTTTAAAATGCAAGTAAGTGTAGAAACCTTTAGCAAAGAGTATATTAAAGGTAGAACTCTCTAGCACTAAATATTTCTTACATGAATGAGTACTAAATTTGCAAACCACAAAAAGGAATTATGTAAATACTGAATTTGTTGGGAAATTAGAGGTCACCTGCACCAGATCTTTACCCAGCAAGGGAATTGAGCATGGAACATTCAGGAGCTCCTCCTGACATGCAGGTTACTCTCTCCAGAGAAGGGCGGCAGAGGCAGTGATGTTGAGAGTCAGGACAGGTAGATAGCTAAGAGCAATCAAGGGTTAACTGAAGGCATTCACTGCCACATCGAATTTCACCAATTCACAAATCTGGCATGATGGCTTAAGACTTCATTCTTTTGAAATCAGGAAAATTAATTTCTCAGACTTCTTGAGCACTGACAATGCATATTTCCAAAATTTTATTGCAATTTTATCGTTCTCTGGACATGTGCTTAACATCACCAGAGAAGAAGGGCTTATTGGGCTCAGAACCGGGTAAGCTGCTCTGAATTCCGGTCCACAGCTTCCCACTGCAGTCATGTCAAGCAAGTGTCTACACATCCTTGAATATTTTCATCAGAAAGATGAAACTAAAAATACTTAATCAGGGGTTGGGGCTGGGGCTCAGTGGTTGAGCGCTTGCCTCGTATGCGTGGGGCACTGGGTTCGATCCTCAGCACCACATAAAATAAATAAAGATATTGTGTTCATCTACAACTAAACAAAATATTTAGAAATAAAAAATAAAAAAAATAAAAATACTTAACCATGAGATTGTTGTAAATAACCAATGAAACACACATAAAAATGTGTTCAGAAAGCACTCTTTGCATGTTCATTGTTATTATCATGATTATTATTAGAATAATCCTGTAGTGGAAATTACATGTGGAAAATGCAAACATACTTTATAAATGCCAAAGTGGAACACAAATGTTAGCTACACGCATGAAGCAGTATATAAACTGTTCACACTTCAGTAAGTTGAGAAGTCCTATCAAAAGTCTTCTAATTGTCATAGCTCATAGCAGCGTTTCTCATATTAGATAAGAACTGGAGAAATCCCAGAGATTCACTAACTGTGAAGTGGATAGGTAAGTGTGGTATGGTCGAGCTGTAGAATACAACTCACCAATATAAAGAAATAATAATACAAGGAATAGCATGGCTGAATCTCATCATGCCCAAGAGTGCAGGAAATTGAAAGGCTGTGTAATGAGTAATTTCATGTATCACCCTGGCTAGGTTATGGTGCAGAGCTGTAGGTGCCTTTAGATGTGATTGGTACATATGTATGCATGCATTGGTACTGAGGATTAAACCCTGGGTCACTTTAATACCAAGCTCTATCCCCAGTCATTTTTTAATTTTTTTTTTTTTTTCAAGAAAGTGTCTCAGTTTCTGAGCATCTTGCTAAGGTGCTGAGGCTGGCCTAGAATTTGTGATCCTCCTGCCTCAGCTTCCAGAGTCTTTGGAATTACACATGGAAACCACTGTACCCAGCTAGATGCGATTAGTATTTAAATTAAAATCAACTGGCTTTGAATAAGGAAAAGTACTACCCATGATGTGGGTAGACTCATGCAATCATCTGAAGACTTTATAAAGAAGAGATTGAGGTTCCCCAAAAGGAAGGAATCTGCCTCCAGACTGTCTTTGGTTGCGAGAATGCTTTAATAACTCTTACCAGAATTTCCAACTGTTGGCCTATTCTGTGAATTTCAGGCTCAGTGGACTGTGTAATCAAGTGAATCCATCCCGAAAAATATATATATATTTTTTTACATGTATGCACACATCCTGTTGACCCTGATTTTCTGTAGCACATGATTAACACAGATTGCAAATCATATAATACCATCTATATGAAACTCTAGAAAAATTAAAACAATAATGACAGAAAAGTATATTAGTAGTTCCTTCAGCCAGGAGCATGAGAAATGTTAGGATAAGGGAAATATTCTGTGTATTTCTTATTATTTGTCATGGTGTTAGTTATGTGATTGTATCCATTACAAAGTTTATCAAACTGTACATGTATACACATACCTAACACAGGTGAACTCGATTGTATCTGAAATTAGCTTCATAAAGGTGTTTGAGTCATATTACAAGACACACAGTGACTATAATGTTTCCCTTGCCTATCATAGGTGAAATTTAAAATCATTTTGCATACAGTTTTATTTTTTGTGAATTTAGGAGCACAAACTTCCACTAAACTGGGGCTGTTGATATTTATTGCGCATGCCCAAGGTGAGCGGACACCAACTAATATACCTGTCAGGTGAAGCCTTGGGTAAATCATATATTCATTATCGTGAACAAGTTAATTCAAGGAATAATACTAATAAATTATATCCACTAAAACTATTATTTCATTCACTTCTGATTTATATACTGCCTCTCTCTTGAGTAAATGAGAATTTTTATGTGACAATAAAAACTTAATAACTAATATATCAATCCATAGTAAATATCATCCAAAGGCAACTGTGACAAAAATTAAGTCCCTAAAATATTAGGGAAGGACAACAATAGCAAAAATAAAAGGGTTTATAACTTCAAAAGTAGCACCCACATTATCAGCCCTAACACAGCCCTCTTCTCTGGCTCTGCAAGCATTTTACAGCGGTTCCGAGTTATCACCAAGAAATCACACACCCAGGACAAGGCGTTTGACAAATGAACCAGAGGAGCAGATAAGCACCTAGAGCCCTCTGTTCCAAGTTTCACCTCTACTCTGCCAGGTTCCCTTTTGTCTCAACAATTCCACAATAACAAATTGGTCTCCCCTTAGACCAATTGTCACCAAATTTCCTAGATACGAGTCAACTAGCAATGTCTCTAAGTGCATTGTGAATAATGATCCCTTGTGAATCAGGGCCCAGGGGTCCTCCTGCGACATACAGCTGAGCCCACCTACTGCCATCACACAGTTGGCACTGACTTGTGAGGTCTATTCAGAAAGCAACGAAACATCAGAGATGGAACACTTTACATCTAAACTTGCCCAGCCGCTGGCTTACGGCATGAAGTCTACCTCTTTGTTGGCAGCACGGAATGACAGTGGACAAGCAGGGTCTAGAGACACATCTGGAACTTAACAACAATCCTGACACTTTTGATTTGTGGAGGCTTACATAGTTTGATCTCTCTGAAACTAAGGTTTTTAAATTTGTAAAGTATGAATAATTATACCAACCATGCACGGCTAGGGTAAAGTTTAAGTAATATTTGTAAAGGCTCTACATTTAATATCCAGCAGGTTGTAAAGCCTCTGAGATAATAAAAGATATTATTGTTAATTTCTCCATCTTGGAAATTTCATTCCTTCTGCTAGGATAAATTATCTGGGTAACTTATGAACAAGCAGAAATTTATTTTTCACAGTTCTAGAAGCTGGTAACTCCAAGACGGAGGGTCTGGCAGATTCAGTGTCTGCTGTGGGCTGCTCTCTGCTTCCAGCTGTCTGTCTTCTTGCTGCTTCCTCTGGAGGAGAGAAGCACTGTCCTTACATGAAGGAGGACCCAAAATGGACAAACTCACCCTCTCACACCCTCAGGCCATCCACGAGGACAGTCTTCATCCCCAGGCATCTACCTCTTAATACTATCACTGTAGAAATTAAGTATTGGAGGGATGGGGAAGGGCATGTGCATTCAAATCATAGATTTTCCTAAAAAGCAAAGTATGTTTGGACTGGTGTGGTTCCTGAGACAATCATCATTCTCTTAAAATACATTAAGTTCCAGGTAAGGTCACTACAACATTGCACCAATTTTATATGAAGATGTGCAAAGTAACAGTCTGCCCCTCCTGGAGGAGTCCAGCATAAATCTCCCCAAACGCAGAGCTTTATTTTGGAAATAGAACCAACTATCTCATATGTCTGTCAATACTGATCCCCCAATACACCAATCTCAACTTTCATTTTAAAAGACACTAAATCAATAGATGCCCACTAAGCTTGCTACTGAACTTACTCCTCAGATAAGAAAACTTGAAAGCGTTGACAGGTGTCAATAGGTGCTGATTGATTTTTTTGTAGGAGACATATTAAAAACTGAGGGTACCAATTTATTTTCTCTGCTAATAACAACTTAAGTTCCCTTAAAGTATAATCGTATCCCTTTCAGATGCCATTTTGATTGCTCAGGGTTTCTGAATATTTCTCTTTTGATATAATTATTTTTTCTTTCTAATACATATTATTTCCCAACTGATAGCAGTATGTCTTTATCTTCCACACTGAAACCCATTTTGAGGGACTACTCCCATACATACCATCAGCACTCTGCAATCTCCTTCATCAAAGTTAAAGGACTTATCTGGCAATATCCACAATATTAGCAATTAAAGCAAATCAATATCATATTTTCTTTATACAGATATTTTTATGTCATGAAGATTCTTATTCCTAAAAGTGTGCCCAGTATGTGTAAATGTGATACTTATTAGAACATATAAGTGTCCTTTGAATTTTTGTGTAACTCTAAAATTCATATGTTGAAATTCTAACCCTCAAGGCTATAGTACTAAGAAGGGGATTTTTGGGGAACTGATTATGTCATAGGGATGGAGCCTTTATTCACAGGATTAGTATTCTTATAAAAGTGGCCAGAGAATCCCCCTTTCCCTTTGCAGCGTCTGTGAACCGAGCAAGAAATCCCAACCTATGAACCAGGAAGCTGGCCCTCATCAGACTCCGGATCTGCTAATGGCTTGACTTTGGGCTTCTCAGACCCCAATCCCATGCAAAAAAATTAATTTTTGTTGTTTATAAGCCACCCAGTATGTGATACTTATTTATAGTAGCCCACAAGGACTAAGGCATAAGTATACTTCAAGCTCTTTCAGGATGAGAAGATTATCTTTCTTGGGTTCCCACCACTAGCAAAATACCCAGCACAGACTAAGTATTCAATAATCACATGATGAAAGAATGAGTAAGCCATGTCTCACACATGTTGAGGAATGACAGAGACAGAAGTCACATTTTTTTTCTTTCAAAGGGAAAATTTTTGGAGAAAGGGGAGTTTAAAATGAATATCGAATTGCTCAATTCCTTTCAAATGTTACAATTTCTCTGAAGAACCCCCAAGAATCAGAGAAAAGCCTATATTGTACCTTAGGTCACTAAAGCTGGCTTGCATCTTAGGTCACTAAATTAAGGGTCTATCCGTATAAAAAACCAAAAATACTTTTTTGTTGTTGTTTTTTGAGGAAGGAGTAGAAAATATTTAGAAACTGTTATCCGCTTTTATTCTCTTCAGAATGACTAATAGTCATGACTTTCCCCAAGATAACTAATCAGGGAAGTCTTCTGTAAGTGAAATTCATAGACAATAAAGTAATGTGGAACTAAGATAACATTCTTTAATTTGGATCATTTAATAGCCAAGTTGCACCTTGTTGGAAACTTCTTATATTCCCCAGTATTTAGGATCTGGACTTCTTAGAGTGCATTGGATATGAGTCCTATCTGTCTTGTGGCATTCTTAATGCTTCACACGAGGGTGCCATAGATGTGGTGGTGTCACAGAAGCAAATCCAGCAGAGTTTGCGTCAATTGCACAGAAAATCAGGAGCCTCCTCAACCCTTGCAGTACATATTGTGTCTGTGTCTTAGCCAGTGACTCCCCCGCTGCCAAATTAAGATAGCTTGATAAATTCAGGGTGTGAATCTAAGGACACATTAAATTAAAATTACAAATGCTTTTACCTAGGGTCTTTAGTTTATTTTTACTTTACTTTTAAGAGCTAAGCATAATTTAAGTGCTAATTATGAAAAAGAATCTTTATTGCTTTCTTATTTTTTTCTCCCAACAGCCTACTTCTAATGGTGGATTTCACATAGATGGCCAACAAAAAGTTTGAAAACTAATGACAAAAATATGTACAAACACCAAGAGGTTGCGCGTGTGTAGAGGAAATGAGCTTGGAAATGTTTATCTATGCAAATATTTGAAAGCTAGAACTTTATTCTTGGCATAGCGACTCAGTTTTTTCTAAGCTCCTTGCTGCAGAAAACTGATATTCTGGAGGGATTATTTGCTGGGAAGAATCTTTGGGATAGAGTTATACTAGTGTTTCCTGATGTTGACAGTGTTATTTGATGGTAAAAGAAACTGAGGGATTTTACCTTAAGCTTTTACCTTTTATTTATTTATTTTTCTTAAGAGTAAAACATAATTTTAAAGTTGGAGCATTAAATCACGGAGTGGGTTATGATGCGGGTGCATCTCGCTGTTTGACGACATAGGAAGGGCAACCACACTGAAACGCCGTATTCACTTGGGTCATTAGAAAAATAAACTACGTAATTTCAGCGTTTAGTCAGTAAATGAATTCAATAATACGCAGGCACTAATTTTCGAAGGGGCTGTTTGGATTGTCTTTTATTTATTTATTTTTTTAAATAAAATGGAGCCAGGGTCGCAAGCTCTGCTGGCCCCAGGTGAGCCTCAAGGTTGCCATCTAGATGGCTACGGTCTCTGCAGATGGGGTTCTGTCGAATTTCTTGGCACTGCGGTCCTGGTTTCGACTGATCACTAAATACCTGAGGTTATTTTTGTTTTCGTTCCAGACACCAATTTCATGCTACCTTTGAATGTTCACAAGAAAGCTTGCTGTTTCTGCATACACTGTAACCCTGCATGTGTAATCAACAGACTTACTCATAGGTGACAGTGCACCTTTGAGATGCCATTGGTGAGCTTCTGTTTGATTTGGTTTTGCTCCAGGAGAACCTGCTCAACCAGTTTTATCAAATCCTAAGAAGAATGTTCTGTGACACAAAGAAAATACTGTGATATGGGACAAGATAGGTAATTACAAGATAATGGAGAAGTTTGTCTTTTGTTGTGGAATGACATAAATTAGAAATAGAATGTGTGGTTGCTGATCATAGACGCTCTCTCACAGTGGAACTTGTAAGAAAACAAAGAGCGCTGGGCTTACCTAAAAGGGCATTCAAAAAATGCTCAGCATGAAATCCAAGCTAATGAAAACAAGGAAATCTGTAGTTCAGGCTGACTTCCAATACCTGGCTCAACAGGGTGTCCTCCAAACCACTTCCTGTATGTGTCCTTCTGAGGCCAGGATGGGAGGTCAGCTTAAAATGTGGATTTCCTTAATGTGAGTTTCTTTCACCACCTTAAAGTACTTTGAGTTGTACTTTGAGACCTTCTTGTTTGTACATTTAATTTCCTCTCTTTAACAACATTGGCATGACCCTGATAGGATAGCTCCCACAACTGAGACTCAGTTATCACCAACTGTTGCTTTAGTTTTATTCCCAAGCTCGGTGATGGCCTTTGCTTCGTTACCAAATAATACTGGTCACTACAAATGGAACCTTCTGGAGGCAGCATCTCCATAGTATATTTTTCTAATACTAATTAACACACAATTTATTTTGTGAGATTAATCTGATTTTTGAAGTCTTGTTAACTTTTATTCTATTGTTTCAAAAACAAAGTCAAGAAAGATACTTTCTGTGGAAAATTACTAATACGATTTACAAGAAAAGATCTTCCACAGTTGTCTTTGTTGAGTTGAAAGGGCAACCCTGTGGCCAGGGGAGAAAAAGACACTATTTTCTGTTGCCACCTTCAAAACCCCTCCCTATAGACATGTCTACCTCCCTCAGCTGCACCTCAGACAGATCGTAGATGTTTGTGGCTATTCTCAGATAAGGAAAGTCCTTATCTTTTTTAGTCTTTTTTTGATCCAGTTTTTTTAGTGATTAAAAAATACTTCAAGTTCAGCAACTTAGTTGTCTAGACCAGTGTTAATTACCCAAATTCTGAACTTCCCTTGGAGTTAAAATTCCTCTCCCTATTTTCCCTCTTGTTCGTTGGGCCTGCCTGTGGAGACCTGCATTCAGATGGGTCGACTTCTCTTTTACATCAACCTTCTTTTCCCACCTCACTTTGTCTTCACTAGGCTTCCATCTGCCTCTGCCCATGTTGGGTTGGGCTGAGGAAGGAGAGGTGAGGGGACCTAAGAAGTCCGTGGGTGTTCGACTTTTTTCTCTAGACTTCAGGAACCTTGAGACTCTTTGTTGTGGAATGCGTTTGTGAGTTCCTCGGAGACACCTTGTCAGTCAAGAGGTCTCTTTTGGTTTCTTTAATGAGCTCGCAATCCTTTTTCTGGCTGTCACTAGACACTAGTCAGCATCTGTGGGGGGCGACACCCTCCAAGACCTCTCCAGGTTCTTTGTGTGAGCAATGAGCACTTCCAGATGGGTCGCTGGTGACGCTAGAACTGGTTCCTTCCCCACGGCTTGACACTGCTCCCCAGTTCTCAGGGCAGCTGTGGTCTTTCTCTAGGAATGGCTGTGTAATTTTCAAGGCCTAGTAAGAAATGAAAGTTCAGAGCCTCCTGTTAAAAATTATGTAATATTTCAAGATGGCGACCAAAGAAAATGAAACCAATGGTGGGTCCTACTGGGCATGGTACCCCACCTGTGACAGGTTCCAGGCTGAGGTCTTACTCCGCTCCACACTGAGATCCACAGCCTGTCATTGTTTGAGCCTCTCAGGTCTTCAGCACTACCCCACGGTATTTCCTCAGGCCAAAGCAGTGCCTTCGAAGTCATGCTCACCAACAGAAAGGCGGGGGAATCTCCCCAGTGCTCCTTGCAGCAAAATGGAGGAGGCAAGTGGTGAGTTCCAACTTTCTCTAAGGAAATTTCATGATCTCATCAGCATCGTGATGTTACTGTAGCGGAGAAAAATAATCTCATCCATCTAATGATCCATAAATGAGGCCCCAGGACAAAATACAGTTAGCAAGCAAAAAGCAAAATAAATTTATTTTATATAAATTTTCCCCAATGCAAGAGCCTTAAGAAATGGAGACTAAGTAAACAAGAAAAACTGTGTATGTTTGTACTGAGGTTTGATGGACTGAGGGCAGGCATGGGGAAGAGTAGTCCAATGGTAACCACTGGGAGTTTGGCAGGTTCAATTGTTCAGATCTTCTTGGCATCTCTTCTTCATTCCTTTCCTCCTGGTATGCATGGGAGGATCCCTCTGGAATAAGTGTCTTCTAGCCTGGTTAGAGGGACAGAGAAGTCTCTTATTGTATTATTCAGGGAAGAAAGATGAGGGGAAGATGAGAAAGATCATCCAGCTCCGGCAGTCTCAGATGCCATGGTGCCATGTTGTGGATGGAAAGCCCTGAACCTTGTCTCTCTCCTCAAGGTGTCAAGGTGAACCATGCTCCCCTCAAGACATGCTCCAGTGGACAACTGTGTACCAGAGCTGACACCATCTAGTAGTGGCCCACTCACTGCCCTCCAGTCGCTGTCCCCAAGTAGAGGCCACCAGAATCCTATGGGACACAGAGCCTGCCCTAAGGCAGGCAGTGCTCAGACTTTCCCTGACAGCAGTGGGAATTTGGACCAGAAGTGCTGGCAGGCACACTCTTCTGTTCTCATCAAAGAGAGAGGAAAGATGGGAGCAGACTTAAAACACAGCGGCCACCCACGTGCTGCCATTCAAGTGAAACTGAGGCATGGAAATAGAAAAAACAGTTGAAAACTGACCATATCTTCTGAGGTCCAGCATCCAGCCAATACTATAATGTTAAGTTAAATAAGCCAGTGGGTTTCCCTTTTGCTTAAGCCAGTTTGAATTTGGCTTCTGTAATTTACAACCAAAAGTCTTAATTATGAAAATTACCAATACTAACCATTGATTGTACATCATAAGGTCATGTGGTCGTGTTGCAGATAATGGTGACAAAGTAGTGAAGTCTTCAACCTCCTTGAAGACATACTCCAGTGAATTAATGTGAACAGTGATTATAATTCATGACTCAATGCTAATTAAAAAAATAAAGTATCCTCACTTACATAGCATTTAGTGTTTTCATATAACTTTAATAATATATATAGCATTTTAAAAGGGTTGCTTTGAATGTTTTTTTAAGTTATGACTATGACATGAATAACTCTGTCATGGTTAAACAAGAAAAATATCAATGAAGTAAAGAAAATATTGTTAGCAAAAAGTAACAGAGTATTTAAAAATCTGACTTTCCATTTCCTCCCATCCAGTGCAACTCACATGTTAAGGGGAAACTAAAGCAGACCTTGTTTGGTATTTTCTGTCCATCGAAAACACCAATATTTATACGTAATCTTTTCGTCATTAGTGCAAACACTTCCCTGAATGAAAGCAAAGTTAAATGTCACAAATAGGATACAAAAGCCGGGAAAAGGTTGTTCTCAGAGTACCAGCATGCATGGGGCTTGTGTGCTCAGAAACGCCACTGCCCTCACCACTCATGACCACAGGTGGACATTCGATTTTCGTTATGTTAAAGACAAAACTGGAGGAGACCACAGGGGTAGGGATACTATTTAAAATGTTCTGCAGCTGCATTCACGAATTGCACTCTTTGAAGTACAGAATTAACAGTTGAGCGACACACCTCCAAGGGTGTCCAAAAGGTGGCCAGAGCCTGCTAACTGCAGTATAAAACGTGAACACTTCCAGAGGTGGGACACGTGATGCTTGCAACATCCCCATCTGGGGCCCATTTCTCCTGCCATTCATCTACACACATTCTTTGAAGTCAAAGGATTTTTGAGGGAAGATGAGGAAAAATTGTTGCAGGATAATGGGCTGGAAAGAGTCTTGGCAAATTGCTCCAGAAATAAAAAAAAAAAAAAAGAAAAAAAGAAAAAAAAAAGATTGTGAGCCACAACTGTACTGGAACTCAAATGCAGTATTTTCCCCACGAAAACACTAAAGACTGCCTTTATCTGTCTATATCTCTATATATGTAGCTAAGATAACCATTTCGAAAGTATTGTTTCCTCAAAGAACAGAGGAAAAAACAAGTGCTGTGGATCGGGAGTTACAAAAGGCAGAATAATTAATGGCAATGGCAGGATTGATTATCAAGTTGGCTGAAGCCCCACAGTCTCTTCCTGCCAGGCTGCCCCCGTATGCACAAATTACCAGAAGGGTAGCTGAGGAATGCCCAAGTCCCATTGGTCACTCTACAGCTTAAGTCCCCAGGACTCCTCCTTGCCTACAGAGCAGAGGCCCAGGCCTCTGGCATGGGGACCAGACCTGCACAAGACCCCACCTTGCCTCTGTCTTCAATCTCATTTCCTGACGCATCACCGCCTCCCCCACACACGTACGCACACTCCCCCATACACACACACACACACACACACATTCTTCACAGTCCCATCAAGCTCAATGGCTAGCAGTTGTACCTCTGCACATGTGTTTTCCTCTGACTCAGTGGTCAACAAATGTTTTCTGTAAGGGGACAACCAGTACTTATATGAGGCTACTAAACTGGACAGGTCCTGCTGCAGTACCCTATTGCTGAGCATAATTGAGTGAGCGTGGCTGTTTTCCAATAAAACTTCATGTATAAATGCTGATATTCGAGCTTCATATAATTCATGTGTGTCATGAAACACTATTTAGCTCTTTTTTCCTGAACTTCAAATATGTAAAACCATTTTTAGCTCCCAAGCCACACAAAATCGGCCACTTCAGGGGGCCAGATCTGGTCCGGGGTGCTCCTTTGCCGACAACGTTCTCCCTGCGTTACTCTAGCACACTTATCTGCCCAGCTGCTCTTTTTGCCTAAGAAACCTACACCATGGTCATGTTAATCCATCTCGCTGATATCACTTGTTTCAATGTCTTAAACAATTTTCCCTATCTTTCCCCCAAACCGGGAAAATCTTTTCTAATTTTGTATCCAACCAAAGCCTCAAGATGTGCCAGGTGAATAAAGAGTGATATAAAGAAAAAGGACATAATGTCTATACTCCTTCTTTCTCTTCTCCTTCAAATATCTCCTATGTGGCATTCTCCTGTGGCTAAACGGCATCAGGTACAGCAGGACAGGGAGATAGCCTGCCTGGGAAATCACAGCCCTGTCAGTGTGGAATCCTGGTTCTCTGACAATCATAGCAACTAGTGCAACCTGGATCAGGGTGTGGCTGGCAGGATTCATCCCGCAAACATTCCCAGGCTGCTGGGTGTCAGGATCCCAGCTGGGCGCAAGACAAAGGGCCTCCCTTCCCTGAGGGCTTCAGGGCCTGGGCAGGAAAAAGATTTCAAGCTGGTCTGATGAGCTCTGAGCAGAGGAAGCCAGTGCTTTGGGAACCAGGCACGGGGGAAGGGACCCTGGGTCCCTGGGTAAGTGGTATGCACAGCAGGCCTGGGAGGAGAAGCCAGTGTAGGCCAGAGGACAGGGGCGCCTGAGCAGAGGGATAGCTTGTGTGAGGGCCCAGGTGTGGGAACACCAGAGTGGAGGGTTCTCAGCCTCCCTCAGTCTATTGACACCCTTGTTAGTCCTTACCAGGTGTCCTGGGGACAAGTTCCTGCCGGACCTGAGTGAGCAAGCGTTCCACACTGCCAGCTGGGAGCAGCAGGTTATATACAGTGTGGGGTCCTGAGGACACTCATTCCAGGCTCCCCTACTATGTCATGGCTCTTTGTACTTCTTAATAGAATTGGGGGTGCTCTTGTGATCTTCCCTTTGGGTTTCTGCTCTCCCTGCCTCCCCTAGGTCCCTGGGGTATATCAGAACTAAATGAAGATCCCGCAGTGCTGGATCTTGTGTGCAGAGACAGGGCAAGAAGAATAACTCACACCACAATGACGAAACAGTTTAGGATACATTAACAGCTGTGAAGGAAAAAGACAGTGGACAAGGTCACCGAGAGGGGGTGGAGGTGCATTTTAAGGAGGGATTTAGGCTGAAGTCACTGAGGAGACTTCCCACAAAGACGAGGGAAGGGAAGGAGCTGGCCATGTGGGTATTTATTTCCAGGAAGAGAGAACAACCAAAGCACAAGGTACCAGGCAGGAGCAGGTGTCACGCTACGCCCTGCAGTGATGCCTCATGGCAGAGTCCTGTGGACGTTGTGGATGGGAGGCCTGGCAAGCTGCGTAACACAAAGGTTTCAGCCACGGCACGACACATCCCACCCATTTAGACCGGTATTTTGGCCTGGGATTGAGATTAGATGGTAGGGGTGAGCACAGAAGCAGAGAGGCTGGTGACAAGTCCAGGTGGCTAGCCAGGTGAGACAGGACAGGGCAGGACAGGGCAGGAGAAGGCAGGTGCTGACAGCCGCTGACATGACAGCAGCAGGCCCTCCTCACTGTTGCAGGCAGGGTGGGAGAAAAGGGGAGACTCGAAACAACTGCAGACTTTCAGCAAAGCCTCTGGAAGGTTGGCCTGACCGTGGACTAAGATGAGGGCATCGACAGGGGGCCCGTCTAGGCCTCCACAGAGATGGGTGCTGGGGAACCAACCTCTCTTAGCCCTAGAAATAGAGATGCCACAGGCAAGTGAGGGCCTGAGCCTGCCTCCAAAGAGGGGTCTGAGCGCGGCTGCAGATTGGTCACGCTCAGCGTTTAAACAGCAAGCAGAGACACTAGGCGGGTGAGGTCACAAAGAGGATAAATGAAGACAAAGGGCCCAAGGACAGAGTCCTGAGCCTCTCACACAGAGTAATCTAGTGTCCCTGGAGCTGAGAGCACTGATTCACTGCCTGACTCAGGCAAAAATAACTGTCCAGGTAATGTATTGGGTGTACGCATCAAAACCTTTTTATAGAATAACAAATGATGCTGCATGTAATCGAGAATACAGTTTGGTTTATTCAATACCAACAAAAGTTAAAAAAAATCTATCTTTCAGCAATGACCAGAAACAAAGTAGGAATTACACACACACACACACACACATAGCCCACTTTCATACCCGTGAGTTCTAAACCCATGGATACAACCAATCTCAGATTAAAAATACTCTGGGGAAAAATGGCATCTATACTGAACATGTATAATCCTTGTCAAGATTCCCCAAATAGTACACAATAACAGCTATTTCTATAGCACTTACATTGAAATCAATGTTATAGGTAATCTAGAGATGATTTAGAGTGTATGGGAGAATGTCCCTAGGTTATATGCCATTTTATATAAGGGACTTGGTCCCAGAAGCAATCCCCCATGGATTCTAAGGAAAGACTATATATTTAAAAAATACATATGTATTATGAAATGCTGAATAAAAACTCTGTTCAGTAACTTCAACTCTAATTCACAGACTAACAAAACAAGATGCTCAGTACAAAAACAAAAGCTGACTGAGTCTGGCAGAAAAGGGTGGCAAATGTGTCAGGTTTCTTTTGGAGACATCGGAGGAGGGCACAGGGCTGAGCGTCCCTGTGCAAGGACTTTCTGAAACTGATTCACTTCTGACGAACTCCCACAGATCACAGTTCTTCCCCATTGAGCCACACGCTCTTCTTCATGTAGAGTCACAATAAGGAAATAGCTCAGACAGGAACCTGAATGTCCAAACCACCAGGACTTTCCACATTCAAGTAAGTGAAACCTGATAAAAACAGGACACACTGCCACACTGGCAAATGTATTTCAGCCCAGGATAAAGGGGGGCAATATTGTGGCTTGGATCTTTAATGTCCCCCAGAAAGTTCATGTGCTAAACAATATGGAATGTTCAGTGGTAAAACAATTAGATTATGAACATCCTCAGTGGATGAATCAATTTGATGAACTGATAATCTGTGTGTACTACCAGGTGGCAACCTAGGTAGATAGGCATGACTGGAGGAGCCAGGTCACTGGAGGTGTGGCCTGTACTATAGCTGTCCATGGCCCCTTCCTTCCCCTTTCTCTCCTTCCTGGCCACCATCAGCAGAGCAGCGCTCCTGTGCCACAGCCGTCCTCCATGATGCTCTGCCTCATTTCAGACCCAGAGCAATGGAGCCAGCCAACCACAGAGTGAAGCTCTGTGACTAACGAAGTAGAGCATTACAGAAGGGGAAGGGGCCAGGGTGAGGAGAGGGCAGGAGACATAGGTGGGGAGGATGGATACAATCAACAATCAAAGTACAAGGTAAGAATGTATGGAAAGGCCACAGTGAAGCCCAGTGATAGGCATAATTCATACGATTGGATAAATGCAATTTTAAAAAGAATATTTGCAACAGGAATTCACTTTGAGAGTTATTAAAGTGTTTTTCTATTAAAATACAAAGACGGTACATAATTCCTGGGCAAGAAAGTGCAAGACCCTCCCTCTGGGGGGACACCCTCCTCATCCTGGCCATGCTGCCCCCCACTCACGCACAGTGCAGGATCAAGGGGGGGTGGTTCTGCCATCAGAGATGGAACAAGAAGAGTGCCGAGTGTCTCCGTGCACTTAGGGAAAATTGCACGGCACTTCAGCAGAGATCTGTGAGCAGCACTCAAAGAGATAAAAGCAGTATGTCCTACCAGAATCCTAAACATTTTGAATGAAGTTGCCTTACTTTTTCTCTCTGCCTTTCTTTTTTTTCTTTTTAAATTACAGCCCTGCAATTTGCTGGAGCTGAAGGCCTTTTCTTCTGACTAGGTAAAATGACTTTTTTTTGTCAGGGGATGGAGAGTTGCTAGAATAAGAAACCAGAAGCTAAATTTTCAAACTCTCCTCTGAGTGGTAATAGTGATAGAGGGAGCACCACGGCTGGGGGCTCAAACACATGCACCCAGTGTACCCTTCAGCCAAAGCTGCGTCCCGTATTATCATCACAACTGTGTGCATGAAGGCCAGTGAGCTTCTAAAATGTAAAAACATAAAATGAAAATTAAAAAGCAATAGTTGGGAGGAAGATCCCCTCAATGGAAGACATGGTGCTCACCCTGGGAGTAGTTGCTTGGATAACATTACATCAGCTGCCCGAGCATGCACAGGCTGCTGGACAAGTACCTTTCATGATATATTGCAAAGTTCCATCACTGCTCTCATTTTAATTGTGGGAAAAGGAGTCCCAGTGGATTTGGGGATGCTTCCCTACTCAAGTGAGATGGAATATCTTCAGTAAAATTCTTTTTCCCGGTTGCCTGTGGGCATGCTTTCTTCATGATCCATCACTGGGTACCAAACTCTCACTCTTCCTTTACTCCTTTTTTGTTTGTTTGTTTTATTTTGTTTTGTTTTACAAAGATGATTATCTGTGTAGCTGATGCACACAGCTCATACGAATGCACTGACCCAGCAAGTACATATCGGGGTGTCTCTTTCAATCAGAAGACGGACACACTAGTTTGTAGCACTCAGTCACCTGGGACTGGGGAGGGATTCTCCTAGCATGGCTGACTCATGTCCATTGCAGGAAGTTCCCCATGGAATGATCCAGAAAGCTGAGTCCAGGCCAGACTGAAATGCCTTGAGTTATGTGCTGCTTCTCCAGACTTCCGCTGGAGTCCCACCATTGCTCATGCTTGAGAGAATCATAAGCACTGTTTTCTTCTTTAAAATATGAATTAAAAATCAGCAAAATTTTAAATTAACCTAATAAATTTTCTTCATGATCTAGCCTGCAACATAATTTTTAAGCACAACTAAGACATTTACTTTATTGAATCTCTTCAAAATTGAGTAATTAACTGATGCTATTTTTAATAAATGTCATGCCATAATGTAGTCTACATTGTAAAAGCTGAAAACACATAGATTTAAAACACATAAACTAGTTTGATTTTTCTGTTTATTCCCTTTGGTGTCCTGTTCCTCACTCTTTTCTATATCTTATATTCAATAAATAGCTTAAAAAGTAAATTTCAATGACTCCTTTTATGCCTGTGCATTTTTCTTCACTTTTAATATCTTCTTATTCATTCTGGAACAAAGAGAAATTTCCAGAGTCAAAGACACAGCCTTTAATTTTAAAGGAGTTTTTCTTTTCTTACAAATCTGCTGTCATAGTAATCTTAAAAGAACAAGAGACAGTTATCTACCTTTCTCCTGACCACAGTGACCTCTAAAATTTAACTTTGATTAAGATTAAACTGTAATTCAGCCAAACATTGGAAGAGGAGACTGATGGAGATTGTCTCTGTATGTGGGTGAGCGTAGGTCTGTCATCGCAAGGGCTGGACCCAGGCCGTGTGAGGTTACCATGAAGAGCCATACATGACGCTTACAGAAAGCCTGCTGGCACTCAGCACGACCCGTCAAAGCCCAGTCATAATCACATCCTCCAGCAAGGTGCATGGGGTCCTAGCTGGTGGCAAAGCTGACCCTGGGTGGGTAATCTCTGCTGTTAGGAAACCTCGCACCTCCTGAGGCCTCCAGCCACCTGCGTGATTTCCAAATCTGGAAAGCTGTCTTCCCCACCCCTCAAAGCTCAGCCTCTGAGTGACAGCAGGGGTGACATGACTACTGTCCCTCCTAGGCCGGCCAGGTGACTCACAGCCTCAGAAGTCACAGGAGCTGGGAACTTGTCCTTCTCCCTCCACAGCCGGGAATTCTGGCTGCCTCCCAGGCCTCACCACGCCTCCCCTGGAGCCTCCTCTGTCTACTCACTGCTCAGTCATTTGAAATCCACTTAGGTGTTTCTTGGTTTCAACATAACCTATCCTGCTAAATATCAGGAAGTGGCCCCCTTTGACGTCATGGTGCCAGTCTGACTGGAAGCAGCGATCCATTGTCAAACCCACCACAAATCCACCAATCACTCCTTAGAACTTGATGCTTCATCTGAAAAAAAAAATCATTTTAATCAATAAAGTTGATCACTTATCCCCATTAAAATGCCTCTTCAGTATCATACAGCCAAATCGAGGTGACTTTCTGCTTCACATTCTGGACTTCATTCCAGTGGTTAGTTGTAAAAAGACATTGTTCCTACATCTTTACTGTGATTCTCTCAGGAATTTGAAAAATCTGGGTAGGTGGGGAGGAAGAGAAGGGGAGAGATTGGAGAATGGACATAAACCAAAACCAGCTAGACAGGTGGGTTTGGTGTTCCACCACCAGAGAGTGGGTATAGTCAATCACACCATGTTGTGCAATTTCATGACTAGAAGGGATGATTTTAAATGAGAAGTGTTTGAGATGATGGATAACCTAAGCCATGGAGTTGATCAACACACAATGTGTGAGTGTATCAAAACCTCACACTGCACCCACAAAGTGGCAAGATCCTTATTAGTCAATATAAAGAATTACATTTAAAGAACTAATATGATGTGCCCTATGATATATTGCATGTTTTAATGAGGAGAACAGTCATATAATTTAAATAAGTAGCTTATATAGCAGTATTCCTATGATGTGTATGCCTCATGAAATTTTTCTGTAGATTCCACTTATTCACTACTACTTTTTTTTCTTTTTGCAGGAGAGAAAAGATAGGATTTATTCAAGTGTGAAGAATAGAAACAGAACTCTCCAAGGGCAGGAAGGGACCCAATAGCAGGTTACCTTCACTACTACATTTTTAATCCAAACTCCCTCCTTATATGACTAATTATGCAATTAAAATTCTCATGCGGGCCAGGAAGCGGGGGATACAAGAAGAAGCAAGGGCGGGCTGGCATTTGCTTCCTTGGGGACAGAATGTTCTTGTCTTCCAGGGCATGCTTCATACACCTGCACATGCAGACATTCTGCTAGGCTCTCCTCCTGACTTGCTGGTTAAGTTGAGCAGTATTTACTTGCAACTCCTGTGATCCAGATCCTGCCCTCTGGGTAAGTGGACATCCCAGGCAGGAATCAGGATATCAGTGAGACACCTGCCCTGCGCAGGGTGATCAGGAAGTGATGGGGGCCAAGCCCATAAATGCCACTTATTTTTATTTCCGCGTTTCTCTGCCAATTGCTCAACCTTTCTGAAATTTCTTTCCTTAAAAGCAGGTTTCTAGGTGAGATCTTGAATAAGTCATTTCACTATCTGGCATCTGGTTTCTCTTCCCTATACAATCCAGCAGTTGACTTGTGAGAAAATATTCACACATGCACTACCTAGACTTGCATCTGTCAAAAAATGATCTACATCAGATTCTAACAAGTCTTTGTCACTGTCTCTAATACACAGCAGCTGAACCATCAATGTGCTTTTAAAAAAATTCTAAAGGTGGTAAAAGTGGTAAAATCAGAGCTATCTGGGGCCCCTGCACTAACCAGTTGTTTTGGGAGCACCAAGTCACACTGCCCAATTGTGTTTCCACATATACTGAAAGGTTCTAAGCAGCCACTAGTCAGTCGCCTACTTGCATTGAAAAGTGATGACCTATATTTCATTCAGCTCCGTAAAAACTTAAAAAGGTAACATTATTGAGTGTTGGGAAGGGTTTATGAAAACAACCCCCCCCCCGCCACACACACACACAAACTGGCAAAAATATGCTTACTGCTGCCCATTTAGACAGCAAATTGGCAATGTTTAGGAGAGTTGAAAACGTTCAGGATCCACGATTATGTGCAATTTTATCTCTGGAGAAATACCAGGGAATGCACAAGGGGACATGAGCAAGGATGTTCACTGCGGCATTATCTGCAATGGTCAAAGGAAAAAATGAGCATTTAGAGGTGAATAACTAGATGAAACATAGAATGTGCACATACTGTCTCACGCGTGATGCTTAAAGTTACAAATTAAATGCATGTGTGTCTTACCTGAGCATAGGATGGTGAGTGAAGAGAACAAACGTCAGGGTGTCACATAACATGACCCCACAACACCCGCAAGAGTGTCCTGCCCACTGTGCCTTGGCATCGGTGTGCAGGTGACGTTGGCAGATGTGTCCTCAAACTCCAGCAGGGTGTTTTGTTAGTAAAAGGAAAGGATGGATGACCCCCACGTGGTGCCTGGAGTGAGTCTGATAAACGCATTCTTTCTTGATTCTTTTCTTAAATATCCCCCTTCTTAAAGAGCATGAACGTACACCTTTCTTATATGTCCTTTAAAGAACATAAAAAGAGAGAGAGAGCAAATATTTCAAAGTGTGCATCCCTTTCAAATATAGGTGGTGAGAGTATGATTAATACATTATTCTTTGAAATTGTCTCAATGTTTAAAATTTCTCCCAATGAGAAAAATAAAAACTACCGTAGAAGAAAGCCACTCATGTTCTATTCTGTCTCACACACACACACACACACACACACACACACAGGTGTGCACACACAGCTGCCCCACTCATGAGCTGTGAGATCCTGAGGATGGGGAGTTCTGCGTTCTGCGTATAAAGGCTGCTTCCCACCTGAGAGCCCAGGGCCTGGCTGCAGGGTCTCCTGAGTAGCTTCAAGTCTCAATGCCAAGGTATTCACTTTACTTCCCTCTATAGGACAAAGTCAACCCCCCTCACCCGCCCTTTCCCTACCTTTATTTGCCACTCAAACACTCTGCCACCTGTCATGTATCAGCCGTCCTGGACATGCAGCCGCGTCCCAAGCTGCTCAGTGGCTACTATTGGCCCAGTGGGAAGGGCTCAGGAGCCAGAGCTCCTGCAAAGGACTGGGAGAAGGCCTTCTCCAGCAGCCCAGCAAGGCAGCAGGCAGGCTGTGGAGATCAAGGGATGTGACATCAGCACAGGGGCAAATGGAACCAGGGAGAGGGAGAGGTGAAGTCAGGGAGCTGTCAGGAAGAGGGAGGTCAAGCCAGAAAAAACAGAGGTTCCTGGGCTGATGTTCCCGAGAGCACGTCACCCTGGATGCAAACATAATGGCTATAATAAAAGAAGCGCGACTAGTCCATGTCTGAGCAAAACAGATAAGAACCGTCCAAAATTCATAGCACGATTCTTACTGGCACAGATTCCTCCACAAACACCTGCGTGCTTAGTGTGTCTTGGTGTGATACTGCTGCTGCTGCTGCCAACTCACCAGGTAAACCTGAACAAGCTGTCCCACCTCCCTGCACCCCACTCCAGCACCAGGCCTTCTGCTTAGGACAGCAGAATGTGACCAGCAGTAGTTGTGGTGCCTCACGCCATGATTAGATTTCAGCTGGGAAGACTGGTTCATAACAAACCATGAACAGCTCTGAAATTTTTTTCCCGCCCATTTCATAGAGCAGAGGAAAAACGGGGAATAATCACTTTCCATTGCATGTGGGGCTTTGGGGGTATACTCTTTTATATGCATATGAAAACTGCAATTTCATACTTTTTCAAAACCTAGAGCATCAAGCTCCCCCCTCACCCAAGCAGGTGTGCTGGTTGCAATGGCAATTAAGCCAATATGGGTTTCTAATCACCTAGAAGGCACTATTACACCCAGCAAGGGGCCAGAGAGCACTGCCTCAGCCAAAGCTGTCCAGGGCTCTTGCTAGAGCCAACAATGCGTGTATAATACATAGCAGTAAGAACTAGACGGCAGTTATTTCAACAGATCCCAGGTGACCGGCCTCCAGTGGCTGCTTCGAGTGGGACTTCACGACATGGACGGAGCTCTGTGAACTGACTTTTCTACACTGATTTAAGATCCTTTTGCCAGATGTAGGTCTCAACTATGCTGAGACACACCATTTTCATATATGTAATTTTTCTCTTGGTTCTCAAATTCCATATTAAAATGGGAAGAGTGATACAGACACTTTCTCTATTTAGAATTTAATATGTAAGATAGAGGGTTTTTTTTTTTTCCTTTTTTTTTTTCTCCTCTTTCTGGAAAAATGTGAATTCACATTGTTCCAACAGTTGGAAAATTATCCCTTGCATGCCAAACCTATAACAGGGTAATAAAATGTGGAGCTGTTGGGTGGAGCTCCCAGATTCCAGGAGTCTGTGAAATTCAGAGGCCCCAAGCTTAAAAAATAAAATGTCTGTTTATTTTGTTCTTAACACATTTCTAATTTGTTTTTCCAGATTGTTCTTTATTAACAAGGCAAAGCTATTTTTGTATTGTTGCCAAGAGACTTCAGAAACCAACAGCCTGATCAAAATAATAACTTCCTGTAGTGAACAGTCTTGCTGGTTCAAAGATACTTAATTCTATAATTTTTTTTCTAAAAATGTAAATTATGGGCTTTTAGCATTAGTGACATGACTGTGCAGCTTTGAAAACTTTCACTGAATCAACCTGCCCTACTTTCACTGCGCTGTCAGGCTAGGTAAAGAGCAATGGGTTTCTCTTTGAAACACCACAGCACTTTTAAAGATACAGACAGATTTATGTATTAGTGCTAAATGCTATTTGCCTGGGGTATCTTTAAAAACGATAGGCTAACAAAAAACCATATACAAAAAATCCTGCCACAATGACAGCATAACATAATTTACAATCAATTCTAAAATAAAGTGTGAAATTTAAATTTTGCTCACTATTTTTTATGAAACTTCATATGCATGAAGTAGGAAGTAAGCTGCCACGGGTGCAAGCTGTGCTATTAGTTCTTTCACACACACACACACACACACAAAAGAAACACACACACATATATATATATTTACATATATATAATTTCTCCTTGTAAACTGTCTACATTGAGAATGTGAATCTTCTTCTATATGTATCTTGTAATAGTCATATAATATCACTCTATTTTAGTTACAAGTTGAATTATGATAGTCTTAATGATACTTATAGTAAAATATTCTATTTAATTTTCATATATCCTAATTTTGTCTGTTGTACGTTTTCTGCATTGAGAATGCTACATTTTTTAACAACGTGTACCAAGTTATCTTGTGAAAGAGAATCTTATGATATCACCCAAATGCAATTATAAATTGTGTGAAGATAGAACTCTCACGATACTTATGGTAAAATCTCTTTAATATCCATGTGCACTAATGTTTCATGTTCTTTTACTGTACCCACCCTTAAGTTTTTTTGAAATGAGGTCCTTATCTTTTTTCTGCTAGAGAGCCAGTGCTATGAGATGGGAGAGAAAGACAAATTATTGCAGAGACATTTTAATGTCTAATAATATATTAAAATATAAGTAAATTCAAATGCATAGTTTGGGGCAGGAACAACCTGGAAATGCAGTGGTGTCAGCGGGAATTCTGTGACCTTGGGAATGGTTCAGCTGGTGTTCTGAGGGGTGGGAAGGAAACAAAGCCATGCTTGTTCGTCTCCTGGACAGTCCCTGCTACCTGCGCTCACTCTGGTACTGAACTGAAAAGGAAACTTCACCCAAAGTATTTTTAAAATTACAGAAAAGTACTGCCATTAGAGCTTGAAGAAGTAATTGAATTTCTTTTTTGATCCAAGAATCCCTTTTATTCAGAGGGTCTTTCTTTTATGAATTCAATGAAAATAAATCCTTGAAAATTCATACTTTTCCCTCTTGTAAACTTCTTTTATGAAAGCACAGCTCTGTAGTGCAGATCAGACTCCACCTATCCAAATGTCTGTGAAGTCAGAGCTAATGAAGAAATCTCCTCACCTCATTTTCTCTAAGAAAGTATTCTGGTCCTGATTCAAAAAGCCTTGTCAAAAAGTTCAGGTAAATCGTCGCCCTTCCGGAGTGCTGAGCCGCTGTACTGGGACCCAGCCCTAGAGGAGCAGTTCTCCCTCTGCCCGGGAGTTCTGTTCTGACTCCAGCTCCCACACGCACAGAGAGGACTCTGACCCAGAGAACTCCCACACGTCCAGGGTGTTGTGTTCATTCAGTCACTGAAATCACTAAATACTACTTAAATGGAATAATTTAACATAGGACATACTTCTTTTTTTCAAAAAGTTAAAAAATGGGCAAATAAGCCTAAGCCATGGAAATAAAGGAGTTATCAAAATCAGCAGAATTTGTAAACAAAACGTGAAGTTCTTCGTCTCTCATCACATACAAAATTAACTATGATGGATCAAAGAGCTTTATGTATATTACATGGAAAGAAAAAATTAAAAGAGCTAGAAAATGTAATTTAATATTTTTTTTCCTGTCCTCTACTTCAGAAGGGGCAAAGGTTTCAAGCACAAAAGCCGTGGTAGAAATTCAAAATTTCTGACATTTTAAAGTAAACGTCAATAAAAAACAAGATTAACAAAATTAAAGGACAAGCAATCTAAAGACTACATTCACAACCGATATGCATAAAATGGATCAATGTCTTGAATACTTAAAAAACATCTATAAGTCATTAAAAAGAATAAGACCTACCATTAAAAAAGCAGGCAATATTAAAAGCACAAAAAATTGTAGAATAGGAAAAGCAAATAGATGATAGACACATGTAAGCACATGTTCAGTTCATCAACAGTCCAAGAAATGGGAATTATAAAGCCTATTTGTAATAAGCAACTAATGAGCCAAGAGTTGATGTGGTTAAGGACACCAAGAAAGACTGTTGGATATTTATTCAATGTGTAAAGGAGTTATTGGTACGTAAGGTAGAGTGGACTTAGAAGGGTCCTGGCCAATTAGAAGGGACAAGGCCCCAGAGGACGAGAACTACAGCTCCTACTGTGAGGTCAGTTCCTGGCCCTGGAAAGTTTGAGGGTCTTCTGTAGGGCTGGAGAGCCTGGGCATGGGAAGAGGGGCTCCTCCAGCAGCTGCTCACCACCCTGTAGAGGAGTACCTAGACACTTTGACAAGTACAGCTGCATCACTGTGCAATGACTGATAGCAACTCAACTCTTCTTTTTTGTGTCTTTCTTCCCCCATCTCCTGCAATGCCAGCGATTGAACCCAGGGCCTCATGCATGCTAAGCAAGCATTCAGCCACTGAGCTGCATCCCTAGCCTCAACTCTTCCTTTGTTCAAAGAAATAAACTGCAAAACTATAAAAACAAAATGATGGTTTTACCCTTTGACTTAGTAATTCCAATGCTGGACATATAATTAAGAAAAATTGACAAAGATGCATGAATATATATTGATCACAGAATAATAATGAGAAAATGGTAATGAGAGTAGATTTATGATGTACCTAGTATAAGCCAGGTGTTCTAAGGGATACACAAAGATTATCTCATGTAATCCTAATGAGAGTCACACAACATAAATTTTATTATTATGTAAATTCTTTAGATAAGGAAACTGAGGCACAGAGAATGGAAGTAATTTGCACAGAGTCAGATAGCAAATAGGAGAAAGAGCCAGAATCCAAAGTTTGACTCTGGGATCTGCACTTCCCTACTAGCAGGTGGTTAATAACGCAGTGTTGTATGTGGCTTAGTAGGCACTGGTGCTCCTAAAAAAAAAAAAAAAAAAAAAAAAAACTGGTAATAATTAGTCTACCTAAATTATATTGAGTCCACTTAGATTTTCATTACCTGCCTGCCTTCCTAATGTCACCTCCTACTCATTATTTTAATGTGGTTTTCGTACATGGTCTAATAGCTCTTATCCATAAGAGAACATTAGTGACCCCAGTAATAGTTGTTTTATTTCTCTCCCATCTCACAAAGTACACATTTTTTAAAATATATGACACTTACCAACCATCTTAAGGAATTGCTGTCCTTAAGGAATTGCCACTCTCTTCACCAGTGTTTACTAATAGAAACTAAGCATGCCAGGTGTGGTGGCACACGCCTGAAATCCCAGCAACAAGGAAGGCTGAGGCTGGAGGATCTCAAGTTCAAGGCCAGCCTGGGAAATTAAACAAGACCCTGTCTTGAAATAAATAAAGACTGAGGTGTAGCTATAAATTGCAACGTAGTTATGATTCAAACTATCTGCCTACAATAATGCATTTCTACTCATTCCCAAGAAAATAGTAAACATGTTACTATTCATAATTAAAGGCATTGGCATCATCCTTCTTTAGAAAACATCTGCTCCAGGTGCACAACTGTGTTTGAAGCTCCAACTGCAAAATCGCCATGTCCTTCTACTGAGCATTGGTGCCACACTGGACTGCCTTGGCCCTGAACAGGGAAAGCTGCTCGGCCTTACACCTGTTCAGTCAATAACCCCAACCAGACCAGCGGTAATGTCTGGAATGAAATGCTTCCCTGCGCCATGTGGTTTTCATGGAGATGACCAGTTACCCCCAGATCCCTAAACTGAACAACCTTTTCAGATTTCAATATTGTTCACGTCCCCCTGGTTTGTGAAGCCAGCTACCCTCCTTGAATTCTGAAATAACCCTCCCGCGGCCTACCTCCTTCTTCTCTGGCTACTCGTACATGCTTTTCCTTACCGTGTATTTTCTTCAGTAAGACTTCTAACGTGGAGGCGCACTGCTTGTCCATCCCCTTCTCCTGTCACTCCACGCACGCACTGGGCAAATGCCTGTGGTGAGCCTGGCTGGACACTTGCATGCTGAGTCCAGTGGGCTTGGGCTTCTTCCCCATTCTCACTCCCTGCGCTGCCACTGAGCCCCAGGTGCAGGCTGTGTTGGTTTATGGTGCGTATGGTATGTCTCCAACTTAGTTCCCAGCGCTGCCCAGCCTGCTGCACTCAGCCCACATGCAGGGTGAGGATGGAGGGGCGGGTGGTCTTTTGTTCTCTGTCCCACCACCTGGTGGCTCAAGTCTGGCTCCAAACCCACCAGACCTCTGGAAACCAGCGAGCTCCTGTGTTTGATGGAGCACCTTGCTGCCCTGTCTCTTGATGTTGCTGGGTCTTCTCAGTTGCCAGCTAACTAGGGTGGTGTCCTACCTTGGCTTCCTCGCCTCAGGAGCAGCCCAGTACCAGCCTGGCTCCTCTGTGTAAGACCATGCCCACGTGTCACCTCTTGTCTTCCTACGCAATGGACCCACCATGCACAGCCATCAGCGTATAGCTAAGCTAGTGTGGATTTCAAGGCTCAGGCTGTTAGCTTCAATGACTTTGCTGACTTTCTTTTTGATTTTAGAGGGAAATGTAGTGATTGAAAACAAGAAAGAAAGAGAAAAAGAAAGAAACTCTTCCACTGCAAAACTATGTCCCAGAGCAGTGGCTTCATGAACTAGCAAGGTATATGTTCATGAAGATCTTCCTAGAAGTGGGCCATTTCTTTTAAAATCTCTTATATATCCTTTATATAAAAATAGATCAAGCTCATATACCTTGTATTTATCACATAACCCATACAGACACACACATAAGATGCTCCTCAAGTTAGGACGGGTCTACATCCTGATAAACCCAGAGCAAGCTGAAAATACTGCATAAATCCACAAGGTATTCCCCCCACCTGCCCTGTTGGAGCTTGGGGCGTCGCAAGGCAGTGCAGGGCGAAGCATCAGTGGCTTTGCCTTCCATCCTGTGCCTGCTTAGGAGAGCAGAGCACGTTTTGGTCCTGTTTTGTGCTTTACCTCCATGTACCTGCTGTGATGAAGAATTCGACAACATGCAGAGTCCCCTGTGGGGACAGCCTTAGGACAGACCCCTCACTTTGTAGCCTCATCTGATATCTTCTGTGGGAACTTCCTCCCGAGAACCACTTGGCCCCACAGATGTACCCTTGAGAAATGACACAAGAAACGCACGTCAATCTTACGCTACAGATTTGTCTAAACATTCTCCAGGCTAGTTGTGTGTAAAGAGCTTACAGACACAAAACCAGCTTTTCTTTTGACTTTGAGCCATGAGCTCTGCATTTGATCCTGAGCAAAGCAGGAAGCTGTGTTTAAATATAAAGCTAAAAAAAAGACCACTCACCTAATCTCAGCCCCTCCCACTACACTTGACTTAGCACCATCTGGAAAGCTTATGTGCCCAAATCAGGCGGCGGAGTGCCCCACAAGATAGCAGTGTGAGGGAGGACTCTCTACTCTCAAAACCAGGGAGAGTACAAGGTACCAGCCAAGGCGAAAGCCATGGCAAAAGTGCATAAAGATGGCTCTGGTGACGATGACAGCCATTGTTGACTGGTGTTCTCTGTGAACCAGACTTCCGAGTCCTTCTGTGGACCAACATATCTGCATCTCACAGCCACCCTGCAAGTCCCACTTTGCAAATGAAGACACTTGGCACTTTTTCAGGTCAGGAAAATGACCCCCAAAAAAGCAAGTTTTGAATACAAGCATTCAGAATGCAAGCTCAGCCTCCGAGCCAGTCTCTGAGCATGAAGGGCTACCTTCTCCTCTGATGTCAACTGTGTGGAGCCTACTCAGTCAGTTAAAACATGTAATCCTTCCCAGGACAGTCTAGTTCCCTCCTAGGGAGCCCAATCAAACTGAAAGTTACCCTGGTGTTGCCTCTGCAGAGAGAGAAAATAGCTCATAGCACTATCCTGACAAGATCTGCATGCAAGTTTAAAACTGGCTTTACTATGTCTAAATAACCAATTCTTGTCCTAAAAGAGAAAATAAAAGTTTTAGCCTGACAAAACAACATGTTTTCAACTATCAATAAACCTGATTCTTGATGAAATACATATACCTATGAAAATATCACTATGTATCACGTATTTGTTCAGCAAATATTCGCTGAGCATTTACTACACACCAGGCAAAGGCTTCATGCTTGACACAAGAATAAAATCTATAGTGCCAGCTCCCAGGGATTTTCTAAACTAGCTCAGGACTCAGATAAGTAAACTAGCATTTTCAGTTTCCATTTCATACTCCATGCGGACACATCATGCCCAGAGCACCAGCACGCACAGAGGGGCTCTGTGGTCGGCAGAGAAGGTCAGGGGCAGCTTTCAGGGAAGCAGAGCAGGAACCCTCCAGGCAGAACAACGGTGACTCCTGGCTGAGACGTAAAGGACCACTAGCAGTTAGGACACAGGGGAGGTGGTTCTAAGTGAAGAGAGCAGCTCAGATGTGGGAGAGGAACAGCTTTCCCTAAGTGGTTCAGTATGAGGAAGAGAATCTCAAGAAGGGCAGAGCCAGGGGGCAGGAACGGTTGGAAGCTGCCCACTGGGGTTTACCAACCAAACACTTTTAATTCCTGAGAGCTGCAGGGAAGACATGGAGAATTTTCTCCTTCCCAAGGCATAGCATAATCAGATTTAGTCTGTAACAAAAGCATTGCTGATGATGGTAGAAAAATCTTTAAAGGGTACGAACAGTTAGATGAAGGAGGGAGATTTGTTAGAAAGGAATTTTAGATATTCAGGAAAGACATGATGATGGTAAAGGCTAATGTTTTTGTTTGTTTGTTTGCTTTTTCAATACTGCAGAATGAACCCAGGACTTGAGTGTGCTGGCAGGTGCTCTACACTGAACTATAGAGCCCCAGTCCTTTGCTTTGATTTGATTTTGAGACAAGGTCTCACTGGGTTGCTCAGCTTGATCTAGAACTTGTGTTTGATCCTTCTGCCTCAGCCTCCCAAGTAGCTGGAATTACATGCATGTACTAGCATGCCCAGCTAAGACTGAATTTCTTTTTAATATATAGGGGCAGAACAAAAAGCAAAATAACATACTATTTCTCTTCTTCACCATATTAAATAGGAACTACTACCTCAATACCTTGGAACTTCCACACTTGGCAAATGAAAGTGAGTTCTTCAAGTGTTTCTGAGTTTTTATCCAACCTCCAAAGAAATGCCTGATCTAGAAAATATTTTGTGGGAGGAAAAATTTAATTGTGATTTTATTTTTTTTCCATATCCTAAATTAGTTAGAACTACCTTTTTATTCTTAACTGTAACTTACCTTCATGTGGAGATGAACATATGCCAGACAGAGGTGATATGAAGAAGGAGGAGGAATAAGAGGAAGACTTTTGAACTTTTGAGCTAAGGCACTGGGTATATTATAACCTATAAGTGCTTCCAGAAATATACACACAAACAATAATAGTTCTCAAACATTGTTAAGTGGCTTCTGTATAGGCAAGGGACAACTTGTGGATATAAGCTGTAATCCCTGGGATGCAAATTCCTATGGAGCTCTCTGAGCCAGTTTTCACCTCTTCAGAGTGTAAGCCTCATGAACTACACTCATGAAACATTCTGCCACAGTCCAGAGTTTTCTCATACTTAGAGAAAGTTCTGCAAACTGTTCAATGGTGACAAGCACTAAGAATTAAGGTTGCTGGCCAGGAATTTGTACTGGTTGCAATTTCAGAGACTCTGTGTTTTTCTGTACTTCTTGCCAGAAAATTATTTTTAATATCTTCCTAACAAAGAGGAAAAGATAGAAACCTGAAATAATAGTCAAAATCAAGGGGAACTGCTCTGTCAGCAGCCCAGGCTCTTCCTAATGTCCCTATCAGCAGATGGACATTAAATGAGTTTGTTTTCCCTCAGACAACTTGAAAGCTTGCACCGTCTCCCTGTTTTTGTGCCAGCTGTATTAGCATTCATGGGCATTCAGGTTTGGGGAGTCGATTTTTATCTCTCTGCCTCCAGAAGTTCTCCAAAATACTCTCCCTTCTGTTCACTTCAGAAATCTCCCATGTTTCCAGCAGCCAGAGTTCACAAATGTCTCATTTACCCTGGAGTAGCAGGAGCATTTATGTAATGTTGCTTTAAAGATTTACATCTTTCTTCCACATGATCTTAATCCGGAAAACTGTAAATTGTTTAGACTAAGAGTTTCAACATCAACTGCTTCCAACATAAAAGCTGAGATGCAGCAAATAAGAATTCAGCCTCTCTTTTTTTTGACTTTTCATTCAAAGACTTAAAACAACTTGAAAAAAATTTTATTAAATAAAAGCAATGTAATCACTTCAGACGACATAATAGACATCAAAGATACACACAAATAAGATACGGATTGCTGTCGTTGAATAACATAAAATCATGCATGCTAGCATTTGGATTTTGTTTTACATGCACAGGCTATATACAACAGATTTGCTTATTTGAGTCAGATGTGGCTTTTGGCAAACGACTCTTAGATTTTAGGTGGCCCACTTCAAAAAAAAAAAAGTTTGCCTTATATGCTGAGAGAAATCCAATTTAAGTAAGGGTCAACTGTGTTGTTTTTCTTCTTGTAAAAATATTTCTAGTCCCTTCCAATGCCTGAAGCCTTAACTTTGATATAGATTTCCCACCTGCTTGCAGGAGGGAGGGAACCCTGTTAAACCAGGATCCCCAGAGGAGGAATCACAGAAACTGCCTCTGCAAATTGTAAATGTATACAGACGGCACAGCATCCAGGCCTAGAAATAAGTCTGCTCTTCCTTGGGAAGGTTCACTGACCTGTAGAGTTATGGGGCTGCTCATGACTACTGGAGGGTCCCCTAGAAGAATGGAACTATGGGGCAAAGTCTGTGAAACCTCCCAACCTGCTGGCCCACCCTCCTGGGGCAGGGGCTACTCCTCCTCAGATTCCCAGGGGCAGAAGCCTTGAGACTTACATTCCAAGGCAATGAGGCCTAACCAAAACTCTGTCACAGCTGATGGTTTCCACAATGCTGAGAGATCAAAGCCAGGGGATGGGGATACGGGCTGGGGCAGCAGGTGTATGCACGTCTGGATACCAAAAGGGAGGAGGGAGAGAAGGCTCCACACCACACCACCCGGGCAGTCTGCTGAGCCAGAGAGCAACAGGTGGCTTGCAGGTGAGATCAAAGAGTTGTTTGGATATGATTTTCACAAAACGAGTTGGCCCATTTGTGGGAGCCGTACTGTAGTGCCTCAAAGCCTTGCTTTAATTACTATTTAGCTGAGACCTTATTAAGGACGGCCGTAGGAGGCACAGGAGTGAGCTCCTAATTGCACCTTGTCTCACCGGAACATTAGGCCAATGTCTTTTTCACATGTTCCCTCTTTGAGATAACCCATCTTCTCTGACTCCGCTTAAATGAATGTTTCTGGTGGTGATTCTAAGCCTCTCACATCAGGAAGAACATGACCAAAGCTGAGAGAAATGTGATTTGTTGGACTAAGGTTCACCCCGCCACACATATGGAAAAGAGAGAGACAAGCAAACAGTTGCCGGTTGTTTTATGTTTCAGTGAAAGGAGAAAACACAAGAATGCCACAAAGGACCTTGGGGTTCCAAATATTTAGAAACTTTCTTTACTTTCCAAACAAAACCAGAATGGTAAAGGGGGCGCAGAAATTAGAAACAGCCTCACGAGAGAACTGGCTGACTTCGTGGTTCAGCAACTGGTGTTTGGCACAGAGACAAGTACAGTTTCCCTCTCCTGTTCTTTTAGGTGTCCGAGGCCCCAAAGGAAGAGAGGCATTCTGAGCGCATGAAACAGGATTTATCTACCTCCCAGGATGAAACTGTCCCCAGATGGTGCCAAGAGCGTGTTCCAGAAATCAGTGATGTTTCAGGAGGAAATCGTTGTTTTGGTAAGGTGTTGCTGGTGTCTCACCTCTGCTCCGAGCCAGACAGCTGGGAAATGCCACAAGATAAGAGCCACTGATGCAGCCAGGTGCTCCACGCCAGCAGCCTGGTGCTTGGCTGTCATCAAGCTTTCTATAGGGCACGGAATGGTTCTAGGACCTGCAAGAATGTGGAAGGCCTGAAGCCAAATCCACATTCCTAGGGAAACTTTGTTGAGCAGCTTTTGTGCATCAGGATCACAGCCGCAGAGGGAACAGGAATACGCCTGCAAGCCCTGTCCCCAAGTGCCTGGGCACAGGGGCCCACCGTCTGCTCCCACATTCAGTTAGTAAAAAGAGGCCATAATGAAGGGAAAAAATAGGTCTACTGAATGAACACCAAGAGGGAAGGAAAGGGAACAATACCACGGGGCCAGGGAGTTGGCAGCCCTTCCAGGAGGGGAAGCAGGGCCTGGGTTCTGTTCGCTGTTCCCTCTGCTCAGAATAGTCCCCCAGAGCTTCCAAGGGGCTTTCTGCTTAAGACTCAGACAGAAGAGTGCTTCAACTTTGGCATGAGCCGTGTGAGTCTTACACATTCATCACAAGCACCTTACGTGTTTTCAGATTCCACTCCAAGTTTCAAATGCCAGAGGGAGGAGCCTGCCACTTTGATTCTCCACCTACTCCCTGTAAGTGGCAGGATAAGCAGACACTTTTGCTGATGAAAATTATGTCCCCAAAAGCTTTTTTTAAAAATTTATTGATTTGTTTTAATTAGTTACCCAAAAGCTTTATATTTAATATTTTAGTTTTAAAACTGAATATCATATTAAGGGGGAAAAAAGGTTTCCTTTCCCAAAGATTTAAAGGGTTCATTGCATCCTAAGGTGACCTTGCTGTGTGCTCATCACCTTGCGGTTGAAAACCAAAAGGTTCAAATTCAAGTTCTGGCTCGATTATCTTCCATCTAATGCTGAGTGAGTGTCTCTGTGTCAGTTTCCCTGGCTGTGGAATAAGGGTAATAATAACTCCCTTCCTATCTCAGAGAGATGTTGGAAGGATTTAAAATATCACCTTATTAATTAGAGTGGAACTCTGTGATTTTTAGGGAGGTGTGACATTCACACAGAATAGCCCTCCTCTTGGCCTCCCAGGGTGCTTTTTTGAGAGAACAGCTGCAGAGAGGAGCCCAAGCCAGAGAGGCCTGTGATTGATGGGGTCGGACAGAATCAATGATAATAGTATATACACTGGACTTGGCGGGGATTGTCCTTCTAAAGAAGTTAAGTATTTTATAAATATTATCTCTTTAATCCTTTTAAACTTCCTGCGATGTGGCATTTATTACTCTCAGCTTCCAGATGGACAACTAACCACAGGGAAATGGATGATCGTTTCAAAGGCACAGGAGTCTCTGCATGCTCAGTGAGATGGGCTGTGATTGATGAAGTCACTCATTCATTTGCTCATTCACTCATTCACCTACCAGGAAATGTGGGGGGTCCTTGAATAAAGCTTGCTGACTTGCACTGAGCCACAGGGACCCATGAGGAAATAGGAGCAAATAAGTGCTCAAATAGAGGACACATTGTTGTGATATATAATAAAAATAGCCTAGAGTCCTCAAAAATGGTGAAAATGATGTGCTTATATATCCTTTTATTGACATGAAAGGAGGTATAGCATATATAGCTAAGTAAAACCCAGAGTAAAAAATATTTGTAAGAAAGGTGAGCTTGGTGTGTGTCCTTGCAGTAAATATGTATTTGTGTACATGCATCAGAAAACAATGCAAAAATTAAGCTGCTTATCCAGATTTTGTCAGCAGATCGAATTAGGGGTCATTTTCTACTTTTTAAAAATCATTCTATTTCTGAATATTTTTCAGCAAGCATGTTTTGAATTTTTAATGGAAGTATGTTTCAATAGATATGCTAATGTATATTTAATCAAATTCTTAATACTAGATTTTAAATTGTTTCCTTTTGTCTTACCTCCATTTTTTAACTTAACCTATGGGTTAGCATTGTATACCCTTTATGCTTGCATCTTTGGGGATTTGTCAAATTATTTCCTTCAGACAACAGTATTATGTATAGATGGGACTAGTTATTTTCATTTTTCTTTCTCCTTGAATCTAGGTAGATTCAGTGATTACTTTGAAAGATAGAATACTCCAGAATGTGTGAAGACAATCTTTGCTTTAAAAGAATGTCAGAAATTCCATTTCCCGTATCTCTGAACAGCTGCTATTGGAAAAAAGCCAATATTTTGTGTGAAAACCAAAGCCACAGAAGAGCCGCTTGGAGATGCCCTAGCCAACATCCTTGTGAGAATTCATGGTCAACAACCAATGTCAACAGCCAGCCATGAGCCTTTGCCATCCTGGCCACCTAGCCCAGCCTTCAGATGACTCCAGTTCCACCTATTGAGTCTAATGATTCCACGAGGGAACCACCCTATAAGCCCAGGCAACATCACATTGTGAGAGACAGTAACTTGTGTCTTCTAAGTTTTAGAGTAATTTTTTTCTTTTACATTTTTTCTTTTTAAGCAGAAAAAAAGAAGTGGCACACTCTTGGTATCAGGCATGGAGTGCTGCTATAATAAATCATCCAACATATCACATTGGCTCTGAGACCTAATGGACAAAAGATAGAAGAGTTTTGAGGAGACTATTAATGAGGGTTTGAATGAGAGTAAAAAAAAAATCTGTTGGAGGCCAGAGAAAAGGTAACCCCCATTACGCAGATGCAGAAAGTTGGACACCACGATCACCAGTAGTCATGTGAAAAATAAAAACCATGACAAATGAACTGGTGATTTTGACTAAGGACATTTCTAGTCAGGATGTTGGATGAGTCAACTGTTTTTGTTTTATTCTTTTAATTATGTCTGAAAAAGCTAGAGAGATGAGCTATTAAATTAAAAAACAAACAAGACTTGTTTAGTTTTCATGTTGAATTTCAAGAAAAAATTGAAGGCATTATTTGCTGGGATAGAAGATCAAACTGATTTTTCATCCTGTTACTCCAGATGGCAAAAGACTCTCAAAATACAAAATGCCTCTGGACAATTGTCAAATCCCAAGCACTGTCAGTCAAGATGGCTTTGGGGTGATGAGCCCTCAAGATATTAAAGTGTGTGACTTATTGGGCTCCCCAGAATCTTAAATCCCTATTTCTATATTTTCTACTTTAGGCAAAAGGTACTAGAAGAATTCTTAATTGCATGCCTCAAAGAGCCTTCCAACTAAATAAAATGGCACCTGAGAACTGTAAGGGTATTGTTCCACAACACCCCAAGTCTTGGCTCAAATAAATAAATTATATTAGTAAAATGAAGCATGTCTTTTGTTTATATTATCATTTGATATATAAGGAATCTATGAAGTCTTTAAAAGAATTATATCAGCTTGGACTGAGGGCACAGAAATAATACAACATGAAAAGGGTTTTAGTCCTCTGCATCACCAAACTACAATGGGCAATAAGAAAGCAGAGGAAACATTCAGATGCAAACAGTCTATATTTTATGTAAAAGAAAGATGACTTGAAGGAAGAAATAAGAAACCAGGGCACAAAGCCAAGAACCATGGAGAACCATTCCCAGGGAAGAGAATAACTCAAAGCATTGGCAATACATGCCCAGATGGATTTCATAATTGCTATGGACCAATGACGGCCATGTGTCTTCCATTTTCTCCATTTTTGAATGAAAATATCATTTGTGGCTTTTCTATGCCTGTTCAATATTTTATGTTGAGTGTGTGTGTGTGTGTGTGTGTGTGTGTGTAGATAACTTGTCTCTTTGGTTCACAAGTCTTCAAATAGAGAGTACCCACAAACAAGGGGCCTCATCCACACCTGGAGCTGATTTTTATAGTAAACTCATGAACCTTGAACTTGAAGCCATAATAGTATGAGACTTGAGATTTGGTGGTGGGGGGAGGGGGGTGAGCATTAGAGAAAGTGAGGGAAGGATGGGCAAGTAAATTACGCATGTGAGAAATTGTAAATAATTTGTGGTGGAGGGTGGATTGTGGTGGACTAAACAGGGTCAAAAAATTTTTAATATTTTTCCTGTCTCTTCCATTAAATCTCTGCTGGCTATCTGATTGCTTCGAACAACACACTGTAGCAGAAATGATGCATTGGAACACTTACCCTCACAAACCAGCCACCACTCCGTGAGAGCCCAACCATGTACGTGTGTGTACATGTGTACACACTCCAGCCCGCAGGCCCAATGGAGCCCCAGCAGAGCTCCCATGGCAAGGAGCACCAACTACCAGTACATGTGGGGAGCCATCTTGAATCCTCACACCAGTGAAGGCTTCAGATGACTGGACGATAACTACATGAAGGATACTGAACAAAAACCTATCTGTGCCCAGTCACCTTCAGATAGTATGAGATGAGAATACCTTGTTGATTTATCCTCCAAGTTTTAGGGTAGTTTGTTAACCAACAATAGAGATTTGGAAGCACACAGACATACATATATGTGTGTGTATCAGGAAGAAGTAATGTCCATATGGAGAGGCAGTTCAGAGGGAAAAATGCAAATAAAAATAAGTCTGTGAAAATAGAGTCACAGGCTATCAGAAAAATACAAATTAAAACAATGAAACAACTGTTTTTGTTAATCTGGAAAAAATTTAAATGACTGATAAATCTATTTTGAGTGGATGCTTAAATAAATAAATACATTTATCACTTAATAGTAGGAGTATAATTGGTGTATACTTTTATGGAAAGCAATTTGTGTGACTTCAGCAATTCCCGAAGGTCAAGGCCATCACAATGAAAAGGTCATGAGCTAGAAGTTCTGCTGTAAACTCCTCCTACTACTACCAGAAGGAACTGTGCACTGAGACTGAGATCCTCGCGAGATGTGACAGAGGATGAGCCACCACTCCTGAGGCAGCACTCCTGCTCTCAGCAGAGCACTGAAATTGGCCTCCCTGGTACTCAGCAGCATCCGTCAGCTTGGTGAACACCGGCACAGTGGGTCCTCTTGTTCTGATCCATTTGCCACCAGTGACAGCTTGTTTAGCAAGCTCCTAGTTAAACACGGCTCTTCCAACATTAAACCATGGATGCAACAGCCTAATTCCACTTTGGGGAGAAAATGAAGTATCTGTGCCATCAAATCTCTGGCTTCAAGGGATGATGCGAGGAATTCTGTCCTCTGCCTCACAACAAAGCCGCACCAGCTCCTGCACGTGGCTCCTCTGCCACCTGGGACAATGGCTCCAGCTTCTACTACATTGTGTTTATCCAGGTCTCTCTCCAATGTACACAGCCAACGGTTGCCAATTCCTCTCCATGTAATTATCACAAAGCCTTCATGTGCTGTGACAAATGTGATTTGTCTCTGGCCACCACATGGCCGGTTCAGGCATGATGATGCCTATTTTTAGGCAGAGGTTCAAGTCCTTGGTTTTATTCCCACAGCCGTCTTCTATTTTAATGCTCCGTTTGGCTCCAAGAACCAAACTAGGCCCACAGAATTCCCACAGGGTTTTTGCAGAAAGGTAAACCTACTCCCACTTCTGAATTAATGAACCCCTCTTGCTGTCAGCTCTAGTTTAATGGATTTCACCATTCTGTGTATTTCCACACCCAAAACAGAAAGTCACACAAAGGTAACTTAATTCAGGAGTGACCTTTGAGTTCCCTGCCTGACAATGTAGCAAATCTTGTGCTGTAGCAGGCTCACTCCTTTATCTGTGATTTCCATAGCAGGCCTCACCTCCTGTGTGGCACTGACTTGAAAGGGCTGCAAAAATGCTACTGCTGTCTCAAATGGCTGATAATCACTGCATTTCATCAACCCCAGTGATAACTTATCACCATTCATTCCCCAAATTTAACATTTTACTAGACTATCTTTCAAAAAGATTGTATCCCCGTGGTGTGCAATATTTCAAGCAACTGGAAAGGAAAATAAATTCTTTACTCATCTCTTCATTGCAGCATCTTTTGGGTGCACTGCTTTCCTTCTAAGGCTCAAAAATTATCAAATGTGGAGGCTTTCTTTATTTTAAATTTTTTCTTACCACTCTTTCAAGTCCTGCCTTCACGTCCCACCTTAGATTAAGTACAAATAGATCAGGTAAATTTGAAATAGAAAAACTCTTCGAAGCAGAGTTTTTACAGCATTTTGTGGTCAGATATAAACTAAGATGAAACTGTGAATTTAAAACTATTCCGACTTCATCCACATATTATTCCAACTTCTCTCCACATATTATTCATCAGTTACTCCTTATTGAGCATCAGGAAGAGTAAAGATGACATTCTCGTCATTAAGTGTGTTCCAATCTCCTCGAGGAGACCATACGTTTAAAAAGAATCACAACATTTTGTTTAACAGCATGAGAAGAATGTGTGATGTCTGGGGAACACACAGGAGGGGCAGGCAGAAGGTGCAGCCCCCTGTCACTGTCTCTCTTGACCCCCTTGAACTTTCCGGAGACACAACCACCTTCGCTGGGAAAGCTGCTCGGGTCCCCACAGTGCCCAGAGGGAAGTGGTCCAACACAGGTCTTCACCACACCCCTCCTCCAGGTCGCAGTGACTGGTTAGGGTGAGCACATGACCCACGCCCGAACAATTAGAAACAGTGCCTGGGATTGCCCACAAACGCTGAGAGGAAGAAGTTACAGGCCTGGCAAACAGGCACCGTTTGTGCTTAACTTCAGTGGAGCTGGGTTTTGTTGCGGAACGGGCCCTGGCTAGCACAGGTCCAGAAAGGGAACAGCCACTCCAGCAAGAACTGGGCGCATCCAGGGACAGCAGGTGCAGGGAGGATGCTTGCGCCCTCGTTCCAACCCTCGCTTTCATGCTAGAGTGGTATTTCCATGCTGCCATTTCAGCCCTGTGGTCTGCTCTGCAGTCTCCTGATGCAGCAGCTACAAGGATGTGATAAACAAAATGTCAGGACACCTACAAAAGAAATGAACTGTCAACATTGGGAGTGTAACTGGAAATCCACTTGCCTAGCCTGTGTGAGACCCTGGGTTCAGTCCGCAGCATGGCAAAAAAGAAAAGGAAAAGAAAAAATGGAAATAGATTATCAACACGGTAGTTCATTCTGACCATTCTGGACCACCCGGGAATACCTGAGAGAATTATTACATTCTGAACTAAAGGACGATACATGGAATCGATTTTTCATCCAATTCACAATAAATAATACCATATTAAAATTATAACGAACAGATCTCTAATAAGGACTAAAGCTAGACATGCTAAAATTCTAATCTCCAAAATTTTTCCCAGAAAAAAACAATTAGTAGATGAGACAGGTACCATGTTAATCTTATAAAGAAAAAAAAATGGAATAGAATTTGTAATGTTATAAAATAATATATTTAGCACCAGG
This sequence comes from Geosciurus inauris, assembly GCA_004024805.1. Lineage (NCBI taxonomy): Eukaryota > Metazoa > Chordata > Mammalia > Rodentia > Sciuridae > Geosciurus > Geosciurus inauris. Next base: position 214,937 of record PVHX01000141.1, read on the forward strand.
AAGAGCGATGTCTAATAAATCTAACTAAAATATTAGCATGCAAAATAGTTTTCCCATTGAGATTATTTTGATAAAATTTAAAAATGCAAATAAACTGAATACATGAACATTAAGACAAGCAATTTGGTTTACTAGATCAGGTAGAGAAAACGTTCCCTTGATAAACATTCATCTCAAGGTTAATTTGGTAGGTTTAGAACATATTGATTCCATATGTACATCAGTTTGGCTGAAGTTCACATTGCGAGGGAAGAAGTGTCAAAAATTGAAGCCACAGAAGCAGGAGGAGGGGGCAGATTATGAAGGTTCATGCATGCTGTGCTAAAGGCTTTGGGCTTTATCCCAGAGACTATCAGGAATCTATGAATCACTTTAAGAAGGGGAGTAACCTGATCAAGTCTAATCCCTCCGGTAGCTCTGTGTAGAGGGAAGGGCAGAGGAATCCGATCCAGGGCCAGGAGATAAATGGGGAGTGAGGCAGCAATTCGGGTGTGACACAGTGACAGTCCTGTCTCAGGAGGGGCTCAGGGAGTGGGGGGAGGTGAGAGGTACCAGAGGTACTATGTCAGTGCATTTGACAGGACTTGAGAACTAATTGAATGTGGGGAGGAGGGAGAATGCAACCCAACTCCCAGGATCCCAGCTTGTGCGTTTGGACACCTTTTGCCAAGAAAGAAAATAAAGGAAGAGTAAGGCTCCGGCAAGGAGAGTGATGAGTTCGTGTGGGATGGACTGAGTCCAAGGTAATGGAGGTGGCCATTCATCAGCTTGAATCTGTGGTCAGAAGACAGCCAAGGGCTGCAGAAGGTGGTCGGGTGCCTCGACAGGTAGCTGATAGAAGAAGTGTTAGAGAAAACAAGTTCCTCTAGGAGGGACAGCGACAAAGCACACTCAGCTGGGGGGATGTTGCTTGGCTTGTCCTCAGATCAGCACCTCCACAGACCTATGTGCTTCATGTATTTTAATTTGCTAACCTTACAACAAGCATAAATATGTCCTTACCACCATTTTTTTTACAGTTGAAGAAAGCTGAAAGTCAGATATATAAAGTACCCTGCCCAAGTGACTTGAGCCCCACGCATAAGTACAGAGGATAAGAGGGTCCAAGAGAGAAAACCCCAAGACAGGATGAGGGAAGAGGAGAAGGCAAAGGATGGAATCCCAGAGGATGAGGAGGGATGCATTCTAAAGACAGAGTGGTCAAAAGTGCTACTTGTTAGAGAGGAACTCTTTTTTAGTAACTTACAATCATAGTATATTCTTATGAGAATCATCTTACATGAAATTACATGTATGCATTGCAGCAAGACAAAACCAGTGGTCACAGGCACGCGCTCTCAGGTCCTGTTCTTTTGCTTTCCTGCATTTTCAATTTGTTCAATTCCTAATACCACCTTCATGATCAGAAAATAAGACAAATATTATTCCTACAATGAAGGTAGAGTTCCCACATTACCATCTCAACACCAATCAAGAACCAGGAACGAGGTGGCGCCAGCCAGCAAGCCATCAATGAGAGGGTGTTTTCCCAGCTCCTGTTTAGATAGGAATGCAAGATGCAGAGAAGGAGGCCGCAGGTGGGTATTTATCCAGCACATTCCCAGCAACGACCACAGCTTTACGGCAGTGCCCGCCACTCTTCTCCTCCCTGTTTGGTTAATGTTGTGTGGAGTGACCTTCTTTCTTTATCCCTGTCCTTGTCTCACGAATCAATGCACTCAGTTCTCAGAAGTCCCACCCGAAGACAGTTAATATATTGAAATAATAAAAACAGTTGATTTTCCATGCTTTTATAAAAAGCCAGACGTATTAAACGCCTATCAGTTTGTAACATATGAAAGTCTTACTGCTGTCAATATGAGCGTATTTCCATTAACGTCTCCCCTTCACACAGTCAGTCCGCTAGTGCATGGAGCACAGGGAGTCTATTTTTAATCTCTCAGATGGATGATGGACTCACAATATGGCTTTAGTGACTATGTGAAGGCTCATTAGGTGGCATTGTCTGAGGAATTTTGTTATGACTATAATTTTAGAACCTGAATACATGTCTCAAAAGAGACCCAAGAACTTTTCAGATCTTACTGCCCTTTCAGTTTCAGTTTTGTTTTAAAAAAAAAAAATAGCTTACAGAACCCCACATAGCATGTGTTTAGAAATGATCTTTCCATGAAATCTCTAAGCTGAAAATAGAATCTTCCAATGAATATATAGGCAATCGATAAAATGCCACATTATTAATTTACCATATAGGCACTTTTGATGCTTTTAACATTATCATATTCAGCAGTGAATAAAGGACACAGCAGAAGAGTAGACTTTCATTTAAACTGGGGTTTGAACTTTGCAATTACTTCAAATGTCATTGCTGATATTTGAAGAGCTTTCCAGTGAAATATTTCTCGAGTTGGGTATTTGACTGATATGATTAACCTTAGGCCCCGTCTTGATGCCACAAGACTCTGTGATGAAAAATTAGTTGTATCTGATTGTGTATGCCAGATTTTCATCTCATAAGGAAATTACAACCAAAGAATCCTTCTGGGACAATATCCCAGGATTTGTGAATAAATTTTAGATCATGGACAGTTTTGCATTATTAAATCAGTTCAGTGTTTGCAAAACTCTTCTTTGAAAATACTTTAAAACAAATAAAAATATACAATGTTTTAAATACTTAGTAAGAGAACAAAAATACTATCTAAATCTGTTGTTATTTTTCATCCATTCATTTGAGGATAATATAATATACATAAAACATTCACCAGTAAAGCAATTTAATTCTTTTTGTTAAAAGAGGTTTGGGGATGCATTTGTTTAATATTTTTGTATTTTCTCTTACAGTGTCACATAAATATATGTTGATGATTTCAATTTTTCCATTTCTTCCATTTCAGTGGTCCATTATGACTTCTCAGGGTATGAAAACAATTTTAACCACAGTTTTAGTTTATTTTCAATGGCACCAACAGCCTCAGGCAAAGCACATTCCTATATAATGTTAACACTTATTAATAAATAAAATAGTACCTGAGCAGTTCATAGAATTTCAGAGTTCTATTGTCTCCTGTTTGAAAAGGTTTCTTTCAATTAGACTAAAACAGGAGAAAGTTCAGGTTGGTTTACTGTGTAACTCTGTTCAAGAAACCCAAATTAAGAACAAGCATTGGAAATTTGGAAATAAAACAGGACTGTGGAGAAATGTAGAGTGTGAAAATTAACCTACTTTCTGGGCTATCAGGATCCTTCCAAATCAGCACAGCTACTGAGGAGTCACAGATCCAACCATCAGTATTAAATTCTCTCACAATTGTGTGATGATATTTCATATTTTGCAGATAGAAACAGCCTTGTAAAACATGATGATTAACATAGAACAGAACTCAATAGTATTTAATACCTATGTGTTCAGAGGGTGTATTTTAAAAATTTTGTTCATAATACAATCTGCTGAAAGCTGTTAAAGTATGGATAATTTCACTCAATTTTCCAGTAGGTTTCTGCTTTGAATAAGTAAATAGTGGGTAATGGTTTATGTCAAAGTCCTTGCAACACTCCATTAGACACAGAGCATGACAATCTGATCAGATGTCTCTTTTATAGTCAGAATTTGACTCGTGACTTTGCAAGTTGCTCAGTTACATCAGGTCACATCAAAAATCTTGTCTTTTCCTTTTCCCCAAATCCCTGATGGTTTCCCATCTGACACATTTTGAATCTCAGCATCGTGACCTCACTCTTTGACCTGCATTTGATATCATGTGAGTCCTGCTGTTGAGACAATTCTAGGTTACTACTTAAGGAGCTGAATGGGCAGGCAAGTTGACAGTAGAGGAGTTTACAATTTCATATCATTTTCTATCAATGTCTAAACCAAATAAATCATAATTATGCCTGGAGACCTATAATCAGAAAGTTTAACCCATTGTTCAACCCAAGGAGATAAATTAATTCAATGCTTGATTGAGTATTTGACTATAGAAACTTATTCGAAATCTCGTACAGCATGACTGTCACTAGAGAGATCAAATCAGTTAAACCAACCCAAATACTGTAACCTATAATCAAATATCTATTTTATGCATAACCAGCCTAAAATTTTGGAAGTTCATTGCTGATATTAGAATTCAAGTAACATTTTCAGTTACAATTCATTTTACTAATAACACTGGATCTTCATCAATTATTAAAGTTACATGCACAAGTGTTTGGTGTTACAGAATGCGCGATGATGGCTGAATTTCCTCAGATTTTAAAGAATCGTTCCAGATTCACACTTTAACATGTATTTGTTTAAGACTGCTGTCTGCAAGGCTGATAATACCTGAATGACCATTGTTGATGTTTGCACAAGCCTGAGAGTCAGAGGTTACTATGGTGCTCTTTCTCACAGGCCAATTCCAGGCATAGAGAGTTTACATAGAGTTTTTAGAGAAACAAACAAAACCTCTAAAACCTCAATATTCTTCAGTTCATATCCATCACCAGAGAAACAGAGCTGATTGCATGTAGAGAAGATCTTGGTGAGTCCCTCCATCTGAGAGCATCCTCCAAACCCTGCTGCTCCTAGCCTCTGCTTCTCCTTGAATACTTGAGTACTACCACGACAAGTTTGCATTCACAACACTTCTGACACCACATGTGCTGGGGTCTTCCACACCAGAACCCATCCTCTAATTCTCCAATTGCCATTTTGGTACCTAAGGATTCACTTCAATTCTGACCCTGCCTACCTGGAGTGAGCCCTCTCCCCACATGTCAAGGGCCCACGCCCATGACACTACCCCACTTCAGATGCCAATTGTGAGGCTGGGCACCATGATTCTGAGGACTGGCTGTAAAGTCAGGGAGCCCCACACTCCTTCTTAGGTTGATAACCTGCCGGAAACTGCTCACAGAACTCAGGGAAACACTCAACTTACATTCACCAGCTTATTATTAAAGTCCAATCTCAGCAACAGCCAAGAAGAGCTGCATACTATATAGGAAAGGGGTGCAGACCTTCCACGCTGCTCCCCAAGCCCTCCATCCTCCTGGCACCTTGGTGTGTTCAACCACCAGGGTACTTTCCAAATCCCAACTTGTTATGGAGACCCCATTACATAGGAGTGGTTGACTGAGTCATTAGCCATTGGGGATTGAGTGGCCAGAAGCCCTGGGGTACAAAGGGCAGAGAGTGCTAACCCTCTAATCACTTATTTGGCTCCTATCCCAGCCCACCCTCCTATCTTGAAGCCTTCTATGTGTCCCCAGTCACCAGCCTTCTCCTTGGCATGCTGTGGGATTCGTCACTCTTTAGACTCGTGGACTCTTACAAGAACTTGGTCAAGAACCTAGGAGTAAGAGCAAATATTGCAGCCAAACAAGGCCCTATTGCACAAGAAACTTCAATGATTTTAGGAGCTCTATGCCAGGGACTATGGACGAAGACCACATGTATGTTTCTTACTATATCACAATATCACACTGGGAGCCCCACCAGGCATAAGTATCACCCGTGCATTGCAGTATGTGCGCCTGGGTCTTCAGCTGAAATGCTTTCCATCTGATTTTGCATGCCATCCCTCAACAATTTCCATAAACTATCCTGTAGCCCTACTTCTTCTGCCCTTCTAATCAAATTTCTCCACTTCCTCCCTCATTTCACACATGGCATTAATTCCCAGAACTCCTGCCATCCAGGTTGCTCTCCTGTGAATGATGTTCTCATCAAAGTTTGATTGTTTGCTTGTTTTTCACTTTCTTGTCAAGATATAACCTACATACAATGAAGTGGAAAAACTCTCAAGTGGAGTGTTCAATGAATATGGATACATCATTAAGGGTTTTTTTTTAAGCCGACAAAAATCAAACACATTTAGTGTTCTTTAGATAGGAACTACTGTGATCTAGTTAAACATTTCCCCGTTGATGAAAAGCAGATTGTATTCTCTCTCCCCTTTCTCTCTCTTCCTCTTTCCCCTGTTATAAAGCCATATTTTTAAAACACTATTTCTCACATTATTTTTCTTCTTATAATAATAATATAAGATCAGCATAAAATTTTCAGTATTTCAGAAATGTGTGATTAAAGAAGAAAAAGTCTCTCAGAAGTACTCTCTCCTGAAATCACCTAGACACCTGAGAGGTATACACGATTATCTCTACAGTCCCGAATCTTCTGAATGCCTCTAATTAGTGATTGTCACTCAGAACTTTTCATGACACTTCATAGAACCACATAAACCCTAAGGTATTCTACTCAATGGATAGAATTCAGGAAAACATTAAAATTTTATGAGAAAAAATAAAATTACATCTTTTCCATTTACTTCAATGATAAATAGAAACAACACACCATTGTAGAAATAGGTGTCCCTAGTACTTTGTCACAAATTACTCATATTTTCATATCAGATTCCTCTAAATATTCAGACACCACTCTTAAGTCTTGGCACTTAATGAATTCACCATGAGGCACAGCTACTACTATGTCAAAGGTGTGTGTTTTTTATTATTCTCATAATTAAAGGATGATTTATGTTCTTTGAAAGCATTTTATTTTATACATTTAAGAATATTATTTTGAAAAGTCTGCCAAAATGGACCCATGGCAGAAAAATACGTTTAGAATCCCTAGCCTGAACTGTTTGGTGACTTCATATTGTATGAGAAAGAAGGCCCCCTCCGGCAGGCTTCAGAATGTGGTACGTGCCCTGAAAGTGACCCGAAATCAGCTTTTTTGTAAATTCATGAAAGTGTCTTTAATTGCTTCCCATTTCCAGTAGAATCGTCTACCTTCCTGCAGAATAATCTATATACTATCTACCTTCTGCCAATAGGATCTACCTCCTTTCCCGCTGACTACCGTGCACTTTTGAACCTCTTTGTTCGTAACTCATCTTTATCCAAGATACCATTTTCCTGGCAAATACTCACTTGCAAGGACAGAAAGCCAGCTTTTCTTATCCCATTATTATGCCACTATTTTTGTAACCTCATTAAGTTTTAGCTAATAATTCAAGCTAGCCACACTGTTTAGAATTTTCCTCTTGTCCATTAATACAAAATCTATCCCTCCTGGTTAAGTACAGGCATGTTTTCCTTGGAAGAAGCACTCCCCTCCAACATGATTGACACCTCTACTTATGAGTTAATTGGAAAAGTTGATCAAAGCAGAGTAAGAGGAAAGTGACACTCGCCTGTTCTAAACAACTTAACTAAAAACATTCATTTGCCAGTCAACACATGTAGGGCCAAGACTCGTTCTCTGAATCTGGATGCCTTCGTTGAAATTCAGCGTCATCTCTCACACTTTGAGCACCCTTTAACACATCATCTGAGATTTCCACGTTTCTGTTCCTTTCAACTGAAGTGAGGTCACAAAGATAGTTGTGAAAATAACCGAGGGCAAGATCTTTCTAGACTGGCTGACTTTCCCTCTTCCGTCAACTTGCCTGCAGTTAATTGGAAGCACATCTTTTTAGTAATGAGATTTTACAGAATCACTGCAAAGCATTCGACCTAGTTTTCATGGCAACATTTTTCTTTGTTTCTGTATTTGCTCTTCACCATTTTATATCCTACTAAATTACATTGTCTAATTGCAAACCAAGTACAATTAGCTTTACCCTGTTTGGAGACAACGAGTGAACGGATAAGAGCGAAGCATTAAGAGAGCAGGGAAGATCCTCAGTACCCTTGGGTCAAGGGTGGTACACCTGCAATGTCTGTCAGTGGGTTTTACGGAGAAAAGGGGCATTCATTGAATCTGACAAGAACATTATGTGATGGCTTCTGGGCAACACTACCCCCCAAAATAGTACGTATACCACTGTCATTCAGTTTTATGTTTGTGGATTGTCTCTACCCCAATCTTCTATATAATTTCATGAGTAATACTCTTTTTTAAATATGTGGGATTTTTTTTAGATGGACATAATATCTTTATTTATTTTTATGTGGTGCTGAGGATCAAACCCAGTGCCTCACGCTTGCAAGACAAGCGCTCTTCCACTGAGCCACAATCCCAGCCCTGTGGGATTTTTTTTAATTAAGAGTTTTTTAAGTGAAAAAATAAAGAAACAGTCATTGGACTCAATGACTCAATGTTACACACTGAGTCAGCAACCATGGCTTCTCAGGAGCCCTGGCAAGGCATGTGGAGGCAGAGCTGACACTCTGGGGCCTCTCAGTGTCCATGACCTGGTCGTGTGGAAGGCAGATTGCTTATGATTGACTAGTGTGTGGAATGAATTGGCATGCCAAGAAGCTTCTGTGCAAATGTCATCTATGCTCAATCCAAATAACTATGAAAAATATACTTAAAATATACGTACTTTGAAACTTATTTCACAGAGATGATTTTCACTAACTTCTAAATTGCTAGAGAAAATCTAGATCAGCCTTCCAGCAAGTTTTTCAACTTAGCACCAAATATTATGGTTTTAAAAATCTGAATGAAAAATTAAATCTACCTGCTTTATTCCATTTAAAAAAAAAACAAAAGAAATAAAAGACTATCTTTTAAAATTTACTTACTTATTCTAATTAGGTATACATGACAGCAGAATGCATTTAGATTCATTGTGCACAAATGGAGCACAACTTTTCATTTCTCTGGTTGTACATGATATAGAGTCGCACCATATGTGCAGTCAGACATGTACCTAGGGCACTGATGTCCACCTCATTCCACCATCTAAGAAAAGACTATCTTTGAACTTAATGGCAGTGGCTTTGGGTAGAACAAGGCAATCTGGCAGAAGCAAGAGAAAGCTGCAAAGTTCCCGGCAGATCTAGGTAATCGATTCAAAGCGCCTTAGCAGCCCCCAAAGCACTACCACATTCCAAGTTAATAGTGAAGTTTTCTTTTCTCCCCCATTAGTGACTGTGTTCTAAATGTCTATGTTACCAGAAGCACAACCCCAGTGCATGTGCATCCATTTTGGCTGATGGAAAATGCAGAATAGTGTCCCTCGTGCTTCTCAGGCACTGGCATAGAAAATCTTCCCAACTATGTTGCCCTGGGGTGCTGCCGGGAGGATCCAACCAAGGGGCTTGAATGGTCTGGTACTCAAGGAGTGATCCACACTGAGTCCTTCCATGTCATGACCAAACTATTGGTCGTCAAGGCTACACCTGTCACTCAACTGACATCTGGCCATCACAGGTAATGCTTCTACCTTGTCCCACAACTGCAGAATGTTTGACCCGTGCCCTGTGCAGTGCCCCTTCTGGCCCTGGCAGTCTCTGAGCTGGAGAAAGGCTGTGAGGGACTCCAGACTCTCCAAAGCATCTCTGCTAGGGGCTGAACCATGTTGCTCCCAGATCCGTGTGTTGACAGTGGAGCTGCACAATCACAGGGAAAGGCATGCAAAGACACAGTGAGAAGAAGGGGGTCATCACGTGCCAAGGAGAGCAGCCTCACTAGAAACCAGCCCTGCCAGCACACTGACCTTGGCTTCCAGCCTCCAGAACTGTAAGAATTGTAAGAAAAAAGAAAAATCTATCATTTGAGCCACCCAGTTGGTGGCACTTATAATGGTAGCCTTAGCAAATCAACGCAAGATCTCAAAACAGCCACACAGTCATCAAGGTTACACCTTTTCACTCATTCCTACCCTTCCATGTGGCTCCAATCCCTGTCCCTCCCTTTACCTCTGACTTCACCTCTGCCTTCCTTTTTAGATCTTCGAAAAGAGAAGCCATTAAACAAAGTGTGGTCTCTAAAATTGTCTTGAATGGCCAACAAGATGAACTTGATGTCCTATCAATTGAAGCTCAAGTCTTGGAAACCCCAATACTGGTCCCCTCACTGGAAGGTAAAATGAATATGTTCATTGTGTTCATGATGAGTCATCCTGTCCAAACTATAGGCAGAAGAACTTGTGCTCAAACCATTAAAAAAAATTTTAATTTAAAAAAAAAAGCAGCTCAGGTTGAGTTTTAGTACTCTGTTCCCCACATTTATTTCTTAGCATAAGTAGCACGTCTGGAGGAGAGGAGCGTGCCTCACCTTTAGGACAAGACAGACCAAGTTAAAGTAAACAAGCAGGTGATGGGACCCTGATGAGCTTCCATTCTTCCACCTCCTTGCAAAATTGGGACAGTAAGAGAAATGTCATCAGACTAATGAGGCAGCTGAATAATTTCAATAGATGTTCAGTTTTTTTAGGTATTTATGACAGTGACCTCAAAGTTTGGGCAATGGTAGAGTTGTGCTCGATTTCTAAAGATGGTAGGAAAGCATCACATACATTCAGAAAATGTTTTCCAAAAATAGTTAAAAGACTGAAGTGTTGACACTTAGTTGAGTGTCTTTCCACATCTGGAAAGTTCTTTGGCAGAGCACCTCAATTCCCACCCCAGGCCAAGTCATCCAGACATGTAACACCTCGGATGAACCTTCCAGGTCAGAAACACACTCAGAATCCAGCAAAGCGCATTTTGGCGGCCTATGTAGAAATCCCAGTGCCATTTGATGCTGGGACTCTCCTTCTGCTTCCCAGGAAGGGGATGTCAAGATGTTACTAAGAGGTCCAGGTGAACATAGCATGACATATTATTAGGTAAAAGGGATGTAAATTTGGAATAGACTCGATTTTTATTTTCAAAAATTTGGGTCTGATCTCTTGCAAGCCAAGGAAAGATCTGCTGCACAAAGGCCTCAGGTAGGCCTCCTAACACAAGAAGAAATAGAAAGCGGAGCAGGTCACAGCACGGCAAGAGCCTTCGTATGGAAAAGTAGGATGCCCACATGGGCTGTGTCCTGCTCCCCCTCCCCCCAAATGAGTGAGTGCCAAGGAGCAGCTCCGCGCGGGCTGCTCTGTTCTGGAGCTGTTCACCCCTCAGCAGGCAGAGGGCCCTGGCTTTTGTGAAGCCTTCTCGAAAAGCTAGAGGGCAAACAACAGCACAAGGTCACACCCCCCAGTGTTGTCGGTGACTGCATTTGTTCCTGCACTCTTGTTTATGGATTTCATAGTAAAACAAGTTGAAAACAACCTTCTCCTGGTCTGAAGCATTAATCTTATCCACCGGCGTTGGACCTAGACCAGCTTCTGCGGTCAGGCACAGCTCATACCTTTCAGGACAGAACATGGAACGGAGGTCCAGGGAGCAAACTGCATCTTTCATTTTGTCAACAGTAAAGTCCCCTGGATGCCAAATGGCTCAATGCGGCAGGACGTGGCTCGCCACGGGCAAGGTGGGGCCCAACACTGGTTAAAATACAGCTTTTGTGGCAGTCACCAAGACCACTTGTGGCATGCAAAGTAAGTTCACACTATGCCTTCCCACAAACACAGAACTCTTAAGCAGGCCTTTCCCCAGGTCTCTGAATGAACCCAGCTCCACAGAAAACAACTCCCACATCTGAAACCCCTTCCAGAAGCCACAGAGCTCAAGTTGGGGTTCAGCAAAACCCCAAATTGTCCTCTCAAACACATAGAATCATGTGTGTTCAGAGAAACTGGAGTCCATATGTTTGTGATTCCCCTGAACAGCACTGCCCAGGGGCTTTTACAAGCTTTTCTCAGGAAGCTTTTTGTAGTCTAAACTCAAGAGTAATATTTAACTAAAAATAAACCAAATGCAAACCCCTACCTATGGGGCATTAATTTGAACTAAAGACCACAAAACTGCCTTTTAAAATGAGAACAACTGGCTTCTGAGACATTTAGGCTCAAGAGATATCTTCGCCCCTTGCATCTCCAGGCCAACTTCCCATGCCAAGGAGAAGCAGCTCTTAAACAAACAGAGAACAAAGCTGTGTGGTAAATCCAAAATACCACCCTCTTCAACCCTTACTCCAAACTAGAAATGTTATCATCATCAAACTTTCTTAAAAAAACATTTTTTAAAAAGCACACTTTTTTTCAAGTGGTCAAGGAAATTGTTCAGTAATTTAGTTAGCTTTTCAGGGTTCAGTCTCTGATCTAATTTCAAAATTAAGGATTTCTATCTGAATTAAGTCCTTTTAAAACATCCACAAATCTAATAGTAACCTATTGTACCCAGGGGATTTCAAATTCTTACTCTAATAGCCACTGGATTTCAAAGCAAATTCTAGACCAAATATTTGGAGTAACTTGAGTTTTGTCTATATACCATCTTCTTACTAGTGTAGAAGAGGTTTACAGAAATTGGACCCCTGAGAGAAATGATTTCTTACCAACCGTAAAACCAGGTGCATAGGAGCATTCATTAACAATAAGCATTAAACTGGGACTTTCCAGGTGAGTCTGAAAGTTGTCTGGATTTGCTCCAATGGGAAAAGGAAATAAACACCAATCTGCCAAGTTACCTAACTCTGGTAAATTCAATGAAGAATAATAATGAAGGTCAACAACTTTTTTGTTAGAATATAGATATCAATGTCTATTCTAACATACATCCATATAGATACATGGAAAAAATTGGATTGGGGCAGTCAATGCCATAATAATAAAATACCATAATAACAAAGAAGCTGTGAGCCTAGGGATAGTTCCTTTCTGCATAGACCAGCACAGTGCCCCTGAAGTCCACGTGCAAGCTCATATCAGCGAGGGAATCACCATCTAAGAGTTTATTTTTGTCTTCTGTTACCCATAACTCTCCACCACCAAATCCACTTGTGTTTTAGGAAAAGCTAAGAAGACAGAAATAATAAAGAAATTGGTTGTTCGTTTTCACCTAATTCAGACCTTGGGGAATCAACTGGCCTCTTTGAATGGGAAAAGATAACAATCCTCAAATTACACATGTATTCGCTGTCACAGAATGTAAGGGCAGGGATTTTAAATAATTGCATCCATTATTTTCCCTCAACTAAAAGGAAATATCACCATTTTTGAAACCAGACGACCATTTGCTCCTCTCTGCTGTCTTTAACTCAGGGACGACTGTTGGAACGGTCCACTCTTGAAACTGGAAAGTCCTCTTGAATCCTCCTTCAAATCCCTTTATTTCACAAAGCTTTTCACTTGGGTCCTAACAATGGTGCTTCACCCCTTTGCAGGATGTTGTTAGAAAGAAGGTCAGAAGAAAGGCAGAGGAGAGCCGATGACGTTACCTCGGAGGTCCGTTAACCACAGTTGATTTGTTTCACTTAGCTTCTCTGCGTGTTTCTATTTGAGCCATAATCCACCTGCCGGAAACTCTGTTCACTGAATGAAAAACTTAACAAGGATGAGACAAATCCAAACAGTTGTCCTCTGGTCACAAATGATTAAATCTAAGCCTTCAAAATTGCTTCTTAACATAGCACATCATTTCCCTCAAAGAATAAGTGGACCCCGTATTCCACAGCATCAGAGGTAATATATATGTATTTTGGGAAACACATTTCTCCCATTTTAGAGGATGAAATTTACACATTTAATTCTTAGGAAAATAAAACCCCATGTCCATTTGTCCTTTACAAAGTATATTAATGTTTTCTGTTCTCAATACTAGTAAAGCCACTGGTTTTAGCCAGCCTTCCAGAGGTTGACATCACTTCTAGATGATAGCTATTAAAAAGGGAGCAGAGTCACGGACATGCTCTAGGGTCTTCAAGGTGAGTCAATCTGCAACAGACTGTGAGAAATTAAAATCTTCTGCAGGAAAGTTGCACCTGTCAGCTAAGGCAGCCAACAGCAGATTTACAAAGACATCACCAAGCAAGACTACAGAATCCAGGGACATTTTCCCCTCTCTATGTGATTCACCCAAGAAATGAACCTCTGAATTGTCCCACCCAGAGGGAACAGACTGATCATGAGTTCTGATTGGATTTTTCTTCGCTAACTAGTCCCACCCCCAAATTATTGCCAGTGATGTCAGTCTTGTGACTCTAGTAATTATGGAAAAGGGGCCTCTTAGATTTCATGGAGGACACTTTCTCACTTCAGTGCTGCTGACTGTCGAGGTCACCAGGGGAGGAAGTTCCACCCCTCTGCCCAGCAATTCATTGAAGGTCTCACGGCTCCTGCTACCGTAAGAGAGGCCAGGAAAGAGCGTGGATTTCTATATCTAAAGGGATTACAATGTGGATTGCTACTGACAGCTAAAAATCACTCGCTATGTCCTTTGAGGAAAGACTGAACTATACAATGTT
>PVHX01000141.1:229095-324364 GCA_004024805.1 Geosciurus inauris
AGGAAGGAAGGAAGGAGGGAAGGGAGGGAGGGAGGAAGGGAGGGAAGGAGGGAGGGAGGGAGGGAAGAGAGGGAGGGAAGGAAGGGATAGGGGATGGAGAATGGAAGGGGGTTTGCGAAATATCATACCAAAAATGTGCCTTGGAAACCTGGTGTCTGAAAGAGTGTCTGACTGGCTCATACATTTCACCCCATACTGGTGTGTTAAGACTCCCCAGCAGACAGTCGGCGGCAGGATTAGCAAACCTTCCCCTTTCTGGACTCCCAATGGAAGGCATCAGCAGCAGGAGCAAAGCTGTGCTGTCCAGCCAATTCCACAATCTCAGCCATTAAGCCCACTGCCAAAGGACTCCCACATCACTGGGTCACACAATTAGCACAGCCAATAAAGAGATAGAGTTTCCATACTTTCACACTCATACTCTAGAAAGGAAAAGAATTTAAAATACTTGTATTTTTCTCCCTCAGAATAACAATAATTTCTACTAACTTTGGGGGACTGAAAATTCAGTTTCCCTCCTAAGTAGCTGCTCAGCTACCTCTTACCAACAATTAGTGTCATTTGCAACTTTAAAAAATATCTTAAACCAAACTTCTTCCATATCTGTATTTATGCATTCAGCTTAAATTACACGCATTTGCACACATAAATATGCAATAGGATCATGTTGTTGAGTCATTTGATGTTTTAATAATCATATCCTAAAAATATAGACTCCACCAGGTCAGGATTTCCTCACATTAGATTTCTACACAGCTTTGTATTCAACTGAAGTTTAATAAGCAATTGGAATTTATCTATCTATCTATCTATCTATCTATCTATCTATCTATTTTTGGTTCCAAGAATTGAACCCAGGGGCACTTAACCACTGAGTCACATTCCCAGACACATCTATGTTTTAGTTTGAGACAAGGTCTCACTAAGTTGCCAAAGTCCTCACTAAGTTGCTGAGGCTGGCTTTGAATTTGCAATCCTTCCTGCCTCAGCCTCCTCAGCCACTATGATTACAGGTGTGTACCACCACACCCAGTTTTGAAACCTGTTAATTGAATGATCATTCAGTGATACCAGAAAAAAATTAATAAAACACATCAAAGTGATGGGACAGACCAGACTGGAAGCCGAGAAAGGGATGAGGTCACTTGCTGGAACAAGACAAGATGAGGGCCTCTCAGAAGAACACACAGGAGGGCTGGCATTCACTCACCCCTCTCTTCCTCCAACTTTGACATCCAGAGGAAATGCAAACCTGGCCACTCACTGAAATTGTATGGGAATATCAGGATTGATATAACATTGGGTAACCATTTTATTTTATATTTTTTATATTTTATTTAGATGTTACCATTTCAGCAACATAGAAGGAAGTGACATGTGAGTGGATGGAGTGATCCTGGAGTAAACAGTCGTTGCCTAGTTATTGGGGAAGCCATATATTGAGCAGAGAATGTGGAAGGAAAGGAGCTGTGGGCTTCAAGGTCATAGAGAAAAGTGGCAGGAGTTAGTTACGTCACAGGTCGTCCCAGATTAATATGACGAAGTGTTCGCTCTGGGCATATAGACTACATCTTTCTTAAACAACGGTATATTTTAAAAGGAAAAAAGACAGTTTTAGCCGCACACACAGCCTCACAGCTTCCTGATCAACAGCAGCCCCAGCAGCTGGCGTGACACTGGCCCAGTTTCCCAGCCTTGTGGCTCACACAGTAAACTGAGCATTCGGGTTTGCTGCGAAACACTCTTGCCTGCGAAAAATGGAGAGTTTGACAGATTTTTAGAAATGTTTCATGGATCCTAATTTATGAGCAACAGTTGGTGAACGAGCATACCGATTAAACCAAATAGTGAGCGCTAATTCATTGACATGATATTTCCACGTGAAAAGGAAAACTGGTTTTCAGTGATGGGAAGAAGTGATGGGAAAGGACTTATGGGTTGGATGCTGCGTCGTCTGCACATCTGCACTTCTTGACCAAGCACCAGCTCCCTGGCAATGCTCTGCGCCGTCGCTAACACCCCAGTTAGGGTCCGCTCATCATTTGCTTTGGCACTTATTTCATTTAGAATAACGATCAATAAAACAGGGTCATTTCCCGAGGGAGCCCCTTCATGCAAGCGGCATGCAAAATTGTCAAATAAATAAAAATAGCCATCAGGAATTGTGGAGTTCCACGGTGTCATTTCAAATTAATCTCCATAAGCCATTTTAAACCTCTCAACAATGGTATCATACTCGGCCTCCTTCTCCTCTGCTCACTGTAGGAACTGAAGACGTTGCCACAGCAAGAACCTGAATGCTTTAACAGACAACAGAAAAGCTGTGGCATAGAAAGTGTGGTCCCCACTGTTGCTGCGAGAATCGGGGCGGGGACACGATGCTGCCTAACATACAGGCCCACGACTCTGAGTGATAAGAAGACCCTGCCCAGCCAATAAGGAAAGGAAGACGATCCAGTGCACCGCAATTAAGAAGCTGAGATTGTACGGTGGGCGCATTTGCTATACGGTTATGGGGCACCGTGCATCTCTGACATTGTATAACTAACAGCAATTTGGGTGTCTACTAAAAAATAACCCTCTTTGTCTTTTGTTTTAATTAGCACAGAGACTAGATTGATTTTTAATGGAAAACTCACACTGGAAAGTTTCCTCTGAGTGATTTATGTGTAAAGTTATTAATAGAGAGTTCTGCTCAAGAAAGGATGCCCAGAATGTGAGAGGCAAAGTCGGCAAGAACGGGAGAGTGGGTTTTCAGGCTTATTACTTCTTAAATAAATTCATTAGTTGTAAACCATCAACAAGTGCATAGATCCAGCAACAGAATTATAAAAGTAACACTTGCAAAACCGAGCCCTCTCCAGGAGAATAAACTGTCACTGGTACTCGGCCCACATCTGCTGGGTGGGTCGCTGAGTCTGCACAAATGAGCAGAAAGTGACTAGAGTTTCAAGGTTTAATAAAATAATTCCAGGAGGGAGAAGGTAGCCTGCAGTGTTAAAGGAAGCACAATCATATTTTTATAAAAGCAGCAACCAATATTGAAGTATGAATAAAACTCAAAAAGCATGAATGCTTCATCTGATCCTTGGTCGTGTATGTCAATGCTGTGAGATTCAGGAGAGAAATCTTAAGACCATGCTAAAAATTTAATTCTAAAACCACTTTCTCAAATCCCAGGGAAGTCCCAGTTCTCATGTTCCTCCCTCAACCTCCATCCCTGCCCAGTCCTGTTAACCACCCACTTGTGCAAGGAACTAGAATATCCTGGCCCGGGAAGTAAACAGACGATCACATCACCAAATAAGCCACAGGCAAAGCAACCCAGTTCTGATCCTATAGGGGTGAAATGGCAAAGGAGGTTTAGAAAAGCCTACACACACTTCTCTTGGACCACAAAGAATTCTACACATGCTCACTGTCACAGTTTCTACCTACTATGTGGAAACACTCTTGCAGCAGAGAAAATCAAATCTGGGTTAGAGTTGCTGAATGAGAAATCTCTGTTTAAAAAAGAGAAAAAGTAAAGAAAAGGCAGTCTTCTGGGGAACAGTATAGAATTTTGAATGTTGGAAAATGGATGACCAGGTAGAAGGCATGCAGACATAGGCCAGGTATATGGAATGGCTATGTCCAAAATCTCTGGATTTTTGTATTTCATTGTATTTGTGAGTAAATGATGCTATGACACTCTAAATTGGCCTTGTCCAAACTTTTCACCTAATCCTCCCCAGACAAAAAATTACAGACAAGGCAAAATCCCTTTTAAGATGCCCTTTCCCCCTTTCAAATTATCATAGCAACCTACAAGTCCAAGCCCTGCCGCCACGACTCTGAATGAGTTCAGGTGCAACCTAGACTTGTGGTCATGATGCCAAAATTCAAACCTCCACAGTCTATGCTATGTGACAAAGAAATGTTATGTCTTTGAAAGGAGAAATAGCTCCCGACAATGAAAATTGAATCCCGGAAATAACCAGGTGATTTAAAGCTTTCTAGATAATCACTAGCAACTAGAATGATAATACTTTAATGACATATTATATTTAAATAGCACCTTTCAAACTCCATCATGCTAATCTACACAACATGTTCACAAAATAAGAAGGAATGGGTATTACTCCCACTTTAGATGAGAAAATTGAGGGGTAATAGAATCTGGCTTAGCGAGGTCTCTCACTGCCCTGCTGGTGGATCCAGGCTTAGACCCTCAGGTGTGTTTTCCATTCCTTAGCTGGTGGCGAGGTGGCCTCCAGTCTGTTTTTCAACACCCCTCTGGAGACATGAGAGTGTCTCTGTGGTTTGACCAAATCTGGGGCTTTGTCCACTTCCTGCCTCCTCTTCGTGGGAACAGTGTGATGGCTTGCTGGGACCTACGGAAATAATGTCTGGCTCTCCCCCAGCCCCTTCTTCGTCCTAAGGCTCCGCACATGCAGAATGCAGAAACTCAAGTACTCCATGGGCTGTGGATTTGGGAGATACACATCTTTCTGCTTCCAAAGCTCTAGCTGTATCTACCCAGTCACTTGAACCTGGCCTCTGCTTGGCTCTGTCACTTGAGGAATTTCTATCTTTACTTTATTTCTGCCCTCAGTCTGAGCTGATTTCCTTGTGGGACCCTGGACCCCATGTGTTCAAAGCGCAGATCCCTTTCCCTAGAATAGAAAAATGCCAGCTTCTCTTTCCAACTCCGTGCATCCTGTGGCTAGCTTGGATTCTAGTCTTTTCTAACTTGA
Source organism: Geosciurus inauris (assembly GCA_004024805.1). Classification (NCBI taxonomy): domain Eukaryota; kingdom Metazoa; phylum Chordata; class Mammalia; order Rodentia; family Sciuridae; genus Geosciurus; species Geosciurus inauris. The sequence goes on from PVHX01000141.1 coordinate 233,832, forward strand.
CCAACAATTTTGCAGGGGCACGAACAGGAGGGAGACATGTGCTCACTCACACATCAGACCCAGGCAGTCTCCAGGCACCTCCACACCTGGCAGAGTCTAGCACCGTGGTGCATGATGAGAGAAGCTTCCAGAAAGTGACTCACGGGGGTCGATGTTGGGGCAGGAAAAAGGCCGACAGCCCACAGCGCCACACTACACTGTCCTAAATGTCCACGCACCTCACTCCTCAGTCAGGCCTGGTTTTGTGCTCAGGACAACAAGGTTTCACCTTGTTTTCCATTTGTCGCTCAGCAGGATCCAAGTGCTCTTTAGACAAGAGAGTCTTTCCTTCTACTTATTGCAAAGAACTCAAGGGAGTGCACTGTGGACATCGAACAGCCAGAGGCAGGTGACATGCTATTGCAACCGTACAATTTAGTAGGAATAAGTAGTGATTTTAGGGAGATGCCAATACCTTTGCCCGGGGCTTTGCCATCTATAAAACACTTTCACGCATATCATTGCATTTGTAGGTAAATTATTTAGCCTCTCTGAGATTCATTCCCCTACATGTATAAATATCACAAGTGTTACACAACATGTAAAGATATTTAGCAGTTTATAATTCAGGTATAGAACTAGTCTGATAATTTAAACACTAGTTAGTTATAGTATTAATTCTTTTGGTGATGTGTTTTCAAAAATGTGAACATGTGAATTTTTTGTTTCATTTTTTATCATCTGTCACTCATTGTGAATGGTAAGTAGTCAACTCAGAGTCACTGCAAACATTAGCCAATTTGAGTATATTGATGAATATTTAGCAAACCATTTCATGTTCTCTAAGATACATACATATTCACAGTGAAAATCACAAATTTTGAAGTTAATGATATATTGTTGTTTTAAACCAAACTACGTAAACACTAAACGATTTGTCCAATCTGGCTTACAAGCTTTTTTTTTCAGTGCTGAAAATCAAACTGAAGGCCTCACACATCTGAGGCAGCACTCTGAGCACCAGTGAGCTACACAAGCCATCTTGTTAGTCATCACACACTGAGTTTATACTACCTTGTCAGTTATCTGATCTATTCACACACTCAAAACCATTTAAATATTGTTACGGGTTGGATCTGGAGTGTTTCCCAAAGCCTCATGTGTGGAAGCCCGGTCCCCAATGCAGCTAGGTTCAGATAGAAAACTTTTGGGAAGTGATTGCAATGTGAGGACTCTGATTACATCAATGGACTCATTCATTGAGGGGTTCATAGATCAATGGACTCTTGAGAGGTAGTGAACACTGTAGGAGGTGGCCTCATTGGAGGAAGGAGGTCACGGGGGCATGTCCTAGAGGAGGATATCTGTTTCTAGCACCTCCCACACACATCTATCTCTCTGCTTCCTGCTTACCAGTAGATGAGCAGCTATACTCTGCCACATTCTCCCAGCAACGATGTTCTGCCTCACCATAAGCCCATAGCAATGAAGCCAAGGGACTGTGGACTGAAACCCTGAGCCCAAATAGACCTTCCTCCTTTAAGCTGATTTTCTCAGGTATTTAGCGATGAAAAGTTAACTAACACAAATATCAATGACTACAAACTTCATATTCCCACACAACTTTTCTGAATTTCTGGTTCACACATCCAACAACATTTTTGACAAACCTTTATCAAAATTAACTTCTAGAAAATTGATCACCTGATTTGATATTATGCAAATAAAATCAAGCTGAAATTGTTTTAATTTAGAGGATTTTATTATAGTCAAAGATGATTTCTATTTCAAGTTGCATTGTTAGATCTTTTTTTCTTAATGGCCTTTTTCAGAAGAGTCCTCCAATGCATATGGGTGCCTGTGCACAAGCACCTGTACGTGGGACAGACACACATCACATATATGTGACACACACACACTTAGACATATAAGTACATATTCCCAGGAGAATTTAGTAAAGAGAAATTTTGTTGATTTAATAATTAGAAGGCTGGATCTTAAGGTACTTTTTAAAATAAGGCTTCTTTTTATCATTACAAGGCCACTTTGAATATTGGAGGCAAAGATCTTTACTGTGACATTCCAGTCATCAGTATGAGGTTTTATAGGTCAATGAGACAGCAGCAAGACCCCCTATCAGGGGAGATCAGAGTTCCCTGTTAGTTTAGGGACTACTCTTGAATATGTTAGTTTACAGCCTCTAAGCAGGTACATTTTTATTAGTTAAAAACTAGAGATTGTCCATTATATTTTCTAACAGTATCTCTCAACTTCATGGTCTCTGTCACACAGCTGTTCAAACCTGTGTATCTGGCCATGGCTCCTGGAAGTCACACCCTAGGATGCCACACGTTTCTGTACATTCCCTGAGATTACCAAAGTCAGAGTCAGGGGCCATTTCACATGGGCAGAGTTGGCTTTGAAAAGTTCCAATTGACAGCATCCCTCTTGATGGACCTCCTCTCCAGGCAGGGCTCCACCCCTCCTCATCTACCTGTCTGGTTACTACTCTCTTCTGGTGACACACAGAACAGCTTCTCCTCAGGACTAAGCCACCAGGGTAAAAAAAGTATGATCAAATATGTTTACAAATATAAGTCCTAAATGTTTAGCCTAGAATCTCAACCTTGGCCCCAAATGACCTTTTTTTGGTCTCAGTTATCACTGCGTGTGCCATAATTTCAACTGAGCCTTATGCTGTTGCCTGTGTATAGTCTTCGTCTCTGATTCCAAACTCCGTGGCTTTGCTCACATAATTGTCTGGGACTGGAGGCTGTTCCTGCCAACACTGGCTCCCTAAACATGAATTCTTGTCAAAATTCAATCCATCTCGTATAGTTCATTCCAAAGAGCACTCTGTCCACCAAAGACTTCCACTCAGAATGCTCCCTCCTAACTGGGAATCCTTCCATGACCCGTGTAGATGTTCTGACCATTCACGTCTATCACTCAATGAAGTTTAGTTGCCAATGCATTTATCATTTTCCTTCATTTCTTACTCACTTTCTTGCCTTTCATGTATATCCTCAAAAAATATGTTGAATGGACATGGCTTGAAGTTATGATTACAAAACCTATATTCTGTAGCCAGAGCACCTGGATTCAAATCTTTGTTCCTCTACCCGCTAGATGTATGAACTTGGGCAAGTTGTTAATGCCTTCATGCTTCAATGTCTTCATCTGTAATATGGTCAAAATAATACTACCTATGTCACAGGCTTATTCTAAATATTAAATGAACTCACAGCTGTAAACTTCTCCTGCTCTTTTACTTCAGTGGTTTGGAAGTTTAGCAGAATATTACATGGGTGTTAGTGTGCACATTTGAGAAGCACTCAAATTCCCAGGAGTTTAGGCTTCCAGGAAATAAAAACAATGGAGACTAAGTCAGACAATGAAGCATGTGGGTCCCAGGGCATCCTGGGAAGGGGCAGACAAGGAGCGGTCAGTGCAGCCTCCAGGAGGGCTACCTGGTTCACAGGCCACTCTCTTTCATCACCTGCAATGGGATTTATGAGTTCAGATAATATCACCTGCTCCTGATGTCCTACCAAGTGATGAAGTATAGACAATCAGAAGTAAAGGAGTCAGGGTGGAAGGTAGAGAGTGTAAAAGAGAAGATAACACCAACAGCACTGCCACCACTGCGACCACAGACCTCCTCAGTCCATGAAATGGCAGACGTAAAAGAAAAGTTCACTTTATATCCATATATGTCCCAAATCTAAATGTCATGATAGTTATGATTCTCTCAAAAACCCTTTTAAGTTATTTGGAATCCATGTTTTTAAGGTCACGCACACACATGCATCGTATAAATGGCTTTGTTTAAACTATCTCAACTATTATAGAACATGTCATCTCATTCTAACGTCTCATGTCACTTGCATATGACATATTTTTCAGATTTGCATTTAATTGCTACTGTGAAGCTGTACTTAGTAAGTATATCAATAGTTTAGAGTTTCCAAGTAGTAACAGAGGAAGAAAGATAAATTCTATAATTAAAAACCAATGTCATAGGCATAAAAGATAAATGGATTCCGGTGGGAAAGTAAAATAAAAATCTTGATATGTTAAGAAAAGTGACTATATGGGTGAGGTTTTATAAAAGAGGCTAAAACCAAAGGTGGACCATGCAATGGGAATTTAGGTGGAATCATCTATTTGACCCACTACTTGGTATGTTGTCTTTAGACATTTCAAAGATACAAAATCATTAAAATTTTACTTATTATTTTTAAAAGGAAACAAAAATTCAGAGTGACAATTTGGGTAAGCCAACCAAAGAATTACAGAATCAATATAGACTGATGTTCTTCTGAATAAAACTGACTAACTTGCTAAAAGCAGAAAAGAGACCAAAATTACCAACATCCTCAAATATGCACTTTTATCCAAAAGCAGGGAAAAAAATCATGCAACTGAGAAGAAACACAAAGAGTCAGTAACAAAATTAAAGAAAAATGTGCTTGGAGAGGAAACAGAGGGAAATGTGCCTGTTTCCTCAGGTAGCAGGCATTATAGAAAGTCACATGATACCAAGAGCATTTAAGCAAAGAGCAGATATTTGGCCATGACAGACAGTGGACATTACACCTCACAACTGGGCCAGTACAACAAAGTGTGGCGTAAAGTTACCTGGACCCACGTGTAGCAATATGTGAAGGATTATACCTCACACTTACTTTTTATGAAATGCCAATGGTATACAAGAAGAAGTAGTTCATTTAGCTAATAACTACTTGTGGTCCATGTAATAAACTGAGAAAAATATGCTGTGATTACTACAAATGAGCCCCAGCAGTCAGTGCTTAAGACAGACCACTTTTTCATGAAAAAAAAATTTTTTGACGAAATGTTAATCTACATTGTATTTGCTACTCACAAAGAACTGATGGTCACCCAAAAGTTAATCATGGTGCTGAACAAAACAATAAAAATCCAAACACAATCTAGCCACTCAATGCAGAGACTTCCATTATAGGAATAAATACACAATAAACTCTGCTTTTAAGAAAATTTTCTATCCACATTCAAAGGTTCATTCCAATCTTTTAAGCAAAGGATGAAATCAAATCATTCTTCCATGATCTTTTCTATGATATCACGTATCCTCTCCAGCAACACATTACAGTAATATATTCAGGATCTTGAGTGGCCTGAACCTATCCTTCTAAAGTTAAAACATCACCAATATCAATGTCAAGTCTTCATGTGAAGACTCCTGAAGGATGCTAAACAGTGCTACAGAGATCTTAATAACCAAGTCAAGCTCTTTTATGAGACTCATTGAATTTCATGATTCGTTAATGAAATAAATTGATTCCATATTTTGCATCTATTTTTTTAAATTGTGAGAACAAACATCAAGCAGCCCTTTTCATGGGCAGATTCACAGAGCTGACTCACAGTCTAGGGGCCACCATGATCAGCGGCGAAACCCTGACCCTCCTGTGCGCGCGAGCGTGTGTGTGTGTGTGTGTGTGTGAGAGAGAGAGAGAGAGAGAGAGAGAGACCTGCTTCCCTGCTTAACTTCTTCAAGTGTGAAAAGTGGCATCAGTGAAAAAATAGTTCCATAATTTCAAGATTTACTTTCAGTCCAAATATCTAGAACCATATGAAAAAATCAATAAACACTTGCTCCCAATTCTAAATAGCTTCTAAGTGAGCCAGCAAGATGTAGTTCCAGAGACAGGGAAAGGGAAGCCAGAATGCAAAGAGATGCAGAACTTCTTTAGAAACCATGCTGTTAGTGAAGACAGATGCAGTAACTAGGTGAAAGAGATTCTATAATATGACCAATATTATGATAACAATATTGATTCTGATTTTAAAATATGCAATATTTAATATGTAAACATTTTCCTAAACATTTATCACATCCCAATAACTAGCCTGTGAGATGTGGGAGATTTTACCTACGTAGGGTAAAAATAAAGAATTCTACATTTTTTTATACTAAATGACCAATTTTTAAAATATATAAGCTCTTTAAGGAATAAAGCATGAATGTTTATCTCTAACAAATTGTGATTTAGGTAGCTGAAAAGGAACAAGCATCTGTGGTTTTTGAAGGTCAAGAGCGTACTAAGTGCAATGAGCCATCTATCATCTGTGCCAGCACTAAATGACCCTGTCAAGGGGGACTCCTGTACTGGTCAGGTTGATCTTCTCCAGATTACCCTTTGTGCATAAAGTTAGCTTTCCTCACAGTTTGCTTTTTCCGTTTACTCTATTATAGGAAAATGTATACAGTCCACATATACTTTCTTTTGTTCTTAGAAAATACCCCAAAGCATAGCATACGTATAAACATATTAACCAACACCTTCCTCATCATTTTAAAGAAACTTAGAGTATTTTGTAATTACAAACAATCTGGCAACTAGAGTACCTTACACATACCTTTGCCTATGTGTACAGGAGCACTTTTAGAATAATTTTCTAGAGTGTGAATTGTGGATCAAAAGGTAATATTTATAAATGCTACCACATCAGCAATCAATGGCACTGTTCCAGTCATTAGTGCCTCTGTCTTCAACTCCACCTGAAATTTTGAACCTATGAATGAAATGTCATCTACCTTCTTGGTTATCATTTGTGAGGTTGAATGTATTTTCAAATGACTATCACTTTTTATTTATTTTCTGAATTACTCACTGCTCTTGCCCAGTAGGTTGTTTGTAATTTTTTCATTGTTGCTGATTTATAAAACAGAAAATGCTCCTGATAACAGTATGAGCAAGAAGAACTAGTTATTGTGCTACGTGCTCTCAGTGGAGGGGTACAATCATCTTTAAACCAAATGAAAAATAGGAGGACCACTTGGGCAAAAATGGAAGACACAGACCCATAAAATCTAGTTTGATCTGGTCTGTGTCCTTCATCTCTGCTCTTTTGCCTTCTTATTTATATGAATCAATTATCTTTTAGATTTTAAATCATACTCTGATTTAAGAATTCTACCAAATATTATTAAAATGTTTTAAAAAGTTTTATTACCTAAAGTGATAAGCTTCCATTGTCTGGAAAATTCACTGACAGGAAACATTTCATTTTTTAACAATACTGGACAAATATTGCTGCATATCTTTGACACCACGTTGATCTGTCAATCCAAGCTATCTGGAAGTTAAATAGAAGTTAACGAAAGGTAGCTCCTCAGCCACCAAAAGAATTGCCACCAAGCCCATGTAGGAAGGCTCATTTATTTTCATCTGTGGGAGAAAAACAAGGGCCCTATTCTGAGGGCCTCACACACGCTTCAGCGCCCTGGGCCTCTGCCACACCAAGATGTAGAACACCATGCTAGATGGAGGGTGTCCTCCTGGGAACAGTGCGCTCACTTCAACAGGCCAGCTGACTGCCAGCAGCAGAACTCAATGAAACCTCCCGAAACAGAAGCAGGTGAGTTTCCAGAGTTGAGGCCGTCCACTGAAGTCCAGTGCAGACCACGGTAAGGCTGAGAATGTTCATTTACCTGCATCCCAGGGCACCAGAAAAGAAAGGCCTGCTGCCTGGGTCTACTCTTCAGGAGAAAAATGGTCAGTTCACAGGGAATAAACTCCCTTCCCGAAGCTACACAGAGTAGTCACGAGGCAGCATGTGGACTCTGAGAAGAAGGAGAGGGGGAGGGACGAAAGCCAGGCACTCTGCAGAGTGCCAGGGAGCCTCCCCTGGGCCTCCCCACCTCCAGGAAAGGATACTTTATAAAGTGCTCAGCCCCTGGGATGTGCAGCAGGTAAACGAGCCAGGTGAGGTGGAGAGCCTGGATAGAGAACGGAAGTGGGGGCGCATTAGGGAGAGGGTGAAGTGGGGGCTTAATAGAAATTCCAGGAAAAGCCCACGTTTACAGCAATGTGAAAGACTGAAACCAAATCCCAGCAAGTCAGGGACATTACGGTGGCATTCCAATTGTTAAACCTCTAACATGCACCTTGGTTCCACTTGCTACATGTCAGGCCCGGCTGAGGGTGCTACAGGTATCGTTTAATTCTCACAACTTCCCCAAGAGACAGATACAACAATTATTACCCGCATCTTGCAGGTGAGGACATCCAGATCAGGAAGGATAAATATTGTGCTCTCCATCTGAAAGCCAATGACTGGTATGGGTACAACTTGAACCCAGCCCTATCTCCAGATACAGTTCCATTAATTTATACATGGGGTTTCTAATGAAAATTCACAAGTTAGCAAAAGCAGATGAAGGCTGGGCACAGTGGCGCATGCCTGTAATCCCAGTGGCTTGGGAGGCTGAGGCAGGAGGATCTGGAGTTCAAAGCCAGCCTCAGAAATGGCGAGGCACTAAGCAACTCAGTGAGACCCTGTCTCTAAATAAAACACAAAACAGGGCTGGGGATGTGGCTCAGTGGTCAAGTGCCCCTGAGTTCAATCCTGAGTACCCACAAAAAAAAAAAAAAAGGAGATGAAGTTTTGTTACCTGGTGACTCTAGAAATAAGGCAGATAATACTTCAAATGTGTTTTCAATGTTTTCGTCAATTTTTCACAATTTAAAACTACAGCCTATTAGTTTATGTGCAGGAAAACAGTTCAATACATAGATGGGTAGTCAAGAGCAAAGGGTTTTCCTGTGCAAATCTCCATGCAGGTCCTTGTCCTTTGAGGAAGCGGAGGGAGGTGCCAGGCCGCCTCTTGCTCTAGCTGTCTGTGATGAACTCAGGCAGCACATGCCATTCCTGAGGTGGGGAAGGTTTCACATACTTACTCTGCTCACCGTGGGCACATGGCAGGTATTCACACTTCTGAGGGAACCTGGGGAACACACAGCCAACTCTAGGGCTGTGCAGACTGTCAGCGTCACAAGGTAGTGGCTTCCTTCCAGTTGTTTGGAGACACAGGAGAGGAATGGCAGTGGAAAGATCCCCACAATCTCTTAAATTCTTTGTTTCAGAAAGAGAGAACAGAGATAATATTGAGACCTGGCAGGCAGAGACGAGGAAGCCAGAGAAGAGGGAGGAAGACTCAGGACTCCCCATCCCCTAGCTGAGAGGCCAACTCCTGAGAGGCAGCTGACCTACAGGCAAGGGCTCTGGCCATTTCTGTGGAGGAAGAGCCTGGTTCCATGTGGTTTCCCTGAGCTGGGAAGATGGTGACTTGCAATTGTGGCCACACTGGGAGGTGGTCTTTCTACACACAATAAGAAATGTTAGTTTCTGAAAAGACCATGACTCACAAAATGGCCTCATAATGGGATGAAGTAACTCCTGCCTGAAGTCGGGAGGGAAAAATGGACCCCAGTCCACCTCTCCTCCCAGCTCCTAGACCAGCACCCACCAAAGAACAGGCCAACACAAACATGTATTGACTGAGGGAAACAAGGTAAGTCACAGGTGTGTCTAACAGGTCAGTGGCCTCAATGCATGCAGGGTGAAAACCAGGTCTCTGTGCAGGTTTGTTTCAAGGACAACATGTGACCTGGGAACACAGCTCAAGGAAGACCACTTGACCAACCTGTATGAGGCCCTGAGCTCAATCCCCAATACTGGTGGGAAAAAAAAAAAAAAAGACTCCTGGTTGAGCATATTCTTTCCCATATTCTGAATTTCTGATATACACATACATGTATATCTTCTGTAACCAAGCTAGCTCATACTTGCTTACAGATTGCTTGGGATTTTTGTCCACTCGTTTTAGTTTTAAACTTTTTATTTTGTTCCACCAAAACTAAAGCCATCTTAATTTTAAAAGGGAAATAAAGTTCGCAATTTTTTTGATGTGTCCTCAACATGAAAATGTATTAGTAGCAGGGTTGACTGTAATGAGATTGTATTAATTCATGCATTTTATTTTGTTTATTTAGAGATACATTGTTTAAATTTTAACAGACCAATTAATTTATCATACTTAAAAGGGTGCCAGTCACTTAGCAGGCATTTAAAAAATCAATGTATATATGATTACACAAAAGTATTTGCAAACTGGCACCACTTTTCATGAAAAACTTTCTGTCTTCACATGAAGGTCACTCTCTGGAGGAACTTTATAGTGAAAGTTATAACCATGTTATGACTTGCAGCGACTGTGCATTGAATCATTCTCCTTTACACATATATAAAATCTATATTTCAAAATGCTTATGAATAACTCATTGGGGTCATTTCCTGGGATGAGGAAGATTGGGGGAGGGCAGGTTTCAGGGGCAATCAGGCATTCAATTTTAGACATTTTAAATTTGCAGTGTAAGAAATGTTAAGAGACATTTGGATAGATAGACTTTATGCAGCAATTGGTTTACAATTTGTTAAATATTTTGCTTAAGAAAACTCTACATGCAGTGTGATTCAATCGGAGACAGATTTTTTAAATTAGGCATAAGAATGCAAAATTTCCATAGAGAAGCTATTATTAAAATTGTTCTGGTAAATGGTATCAGAAAGAAGTATCTTTTATTTCACACACTCACATACATGCACACACCTGGGAACATAAGTGTGCACAAACACATAGACACACACATAAGCACACACAAAAATATGCATACACACAAAATCACCACCCAGAGGCTGAAGCAATAGTGCTAAGCACACCATGTGGACGCTACCTGAAGCACTTCATTCATAATTCTAGCCGCATATCTTAGCTTTATAAATCTTCCCTTTTCAAATGAAAGTGGGTTTGAGCATCACTGGAGAAAGAGGAAATACTAATTTGCTTATCTCAGAAAACCTTAACAGCATCTAAAAAGAGCATGTGGGACTACTGCCCCCAGAAAAAGCAAAAGCAGGGAATTACAAAGACAAGCACCTGGTACCTTTCACAGAATTAGACACATTCAGGAACCTCTCTCCATGTTTTATAGTATATTATTTTTTTTGAATACTAACATGCAATATTAGAAATATACTTTGTCTACATTATGCATAAAACAAGAGCTACACACATACTCAATGCAAAAAAAAATTCCACTCTTCAGATTGGATCAGAACACTGGTCCTTCTCTCATACACCTCTTTTTTTGACTGTTGTTTATAGTAAAGATTTTTATTTATTCAATAATTGTCTGAATAAATAGGAAACACATAGGATTGATGTGATAAATACATATATTCTTATGGAATTCAAATATTTTACAAGTCACCTACAATTAAGTTTTGTTCTAATTTCTGAACTTGTTTTCCTACTCTGGCAAAAATGCTGATATAAAAGCAAACCGAATACTTCAAGATTGTAAATCAAGGGTACTTAGCTTTCTTTTTATTTGTTTAATTTTTTTTTTTTAGTTGTAGATGGACACACAATAGCTTTATTTATTTATTTTTATGTGGTGCTAAGGATCGAATCCAGTACCTCACACTTGCAAGGCAAGTGCTCTACCACTGAGCTACAGCCTCAGCCCCAAGGGTACTTAGCTTTCTACTGTTCTCCCATGACACACATCCCTGTAGTTATACTGACAATATTTTATAAGTGCACATTTCAATATCCTGGGTGCATTTGCTGGATGTTTTCTCTTTGGTTCTGAAATGCCCTCTTCCCAATGGTAGCTCTCTTCCTGAGATTTCAATATAGAGTTCCAGGTCCTTCACTTCCAAGCCAACAGCGCTGCAGAGAAAACATTTCCTCCAGCATGGAGACAAGAATTGGCTTCTCCACTTGGCAACAGATCCCGTGTTGATGATTTTTAAAAGAATAAGTGTTCAGTTCAAGGGCCCTAGAGAGGCTGATGACGGTGGCTCGGGTCGTTTGAGGGAAAAAGGAAAGAGATTATTAAAAACCAAGGGCAGGGCATGGAATAAAAAACATTTATTTTAATTAAAATAAACCAAGTAAAAACAAGTTTTGAGTAGTAACATATGGAGCTCCTTACAATTAGATTAAAAACCCATAGATACATAGATTCATGTCTTTGATGTGTCTGGACTTCAGATCAATTATACACATGCTAATGTCCAATTTCCATAAGAATAAACTAAATGACAATTATATGTTGGCTTAATTTTGTTTGACAAAGGCACTCTCCAGACTTCTTAGCAAGGAACTTGGTTCTGTTCCATGTAGGTTCACTCCTGGAATCTACAAAATTTCAGGAAGAAGAAATGAACTAATTTGTGTAATAAACAGACCCAATGTCCTCTCAGTGGCCCTGCAGGTCTCACTGTCCTGGAGTAAGAAGAGGCTGAAAAATGCTTGGGGGTTCCTAATCTCCCTTCTGAATGAGGGCCTCTGGGGAGGGGCCTGCATGGAGGACTCAGAGGCACTCAGGTCTGTGGTGCCCTGGATGGGTGGCCCTGCCTCTCCTGGGCACCTTTCCCCTGGACCCTTTTTTCTCTTCTAAGTACAGGAATGCAAGGTTATTTTTCAGAAGAGAAAAATATTACCTGATATAACATTACCATTTAAAAATAATTTTAGTCATCCTACTGGAAATGGTTAATTGAAACAAGAAATGGTAGGGTCCCAGAAAAAAATTAAATAGTAATAGAACTTCGTTTAGTAATGAGAAAAATCTGGCTCCTCGTTCCATTTCTACCATGAATTAGCTATGTGGCTTTGATTAGCTCACAAATCTCTGCTGGTCGAATTTCTTTCTTTTTCTTTTTTCTTTTTCTTTTTCTTTTTTTTCTTTTTTTTGGTGAAGGGCTTCAACCAAATTCTTTGGCTTCTCCCTGCCCACCACTCCATGTTACTGTGCAGAAGGATGGTTGGCCACCAGGGCTCAGGAGCTCACACAGGGCTCAGGAGCAGAATGGTGGCCTCTCCTCCAGATGGAAAGTGAAGAGCAGTCCATCTCCACTTCTAATCTCTAGATGGAAGTGAGGGGGACCCTCAGGCCCCAGATGGGGAGACTCACCAAGGAAAATGGCATCTGCATCCCCATCCCTCCCGTCATCATCCCCAACAGATGGAATGACAACAAGTGGACAGGACAAAGGGGCTGTAGGGTCAGTGCTTATCTGCACTGTGTTGTGTCCCGTCGCCATGCAGCAAAGCACATGGACTGAAACGTTTCTCTCGCTAAAAGTCCAATTCTAAAAAGATCTTTGGAAGTAATCAAAGCCCAACATGAAATGGTTGGTGCAAAGAGGACAGGAGATTTCAAGAGTGGATGTGTGGCTCAAAAACCCACCTGTAATCCCCACTCGAGGTCCCTTTCAAAACTGAAAGGCCTTCATTAACGGGAAGCCACATATTTCATCTTCATATTACCAAATGCAAAGGCACGTGTTCATGCTCAGAGAGCAAGGCAGCGCGGTATAAAGGCATCTTTCCTTCTTCCCAATGCTGTGCTAAGTGTCACAAATCTCCCAAAGGTGGTATTAATTTCCCTTCCTAATAATTTCTGGGTCATTAAGTTCATTACATTCTACTTTGCACCCTCCTTATCAAGCGTGGGGAGCCGCCATGCCACGTCCCCCAGGAGGCTAGCTGCCATGTCGGAAAGGCTCACACTTTCAAAGGATTAATCACACCTCTCTGGTGCTTTAAAAGATCTCCTGCTAATCTGCACGCTTTCTGTTAGGTTGACCCTGATTGCCTTCTTGGGAGTGACAGAGAGGACAGTGGCGTGCTGGAGAGGGGGAGCATTCCAGATCACACCAACAGGAGTGATCCTGCCAGCGCAAAATGCGTAAGCCGACTGGTAGTTCTCTTTTCTCCTTCTTTGGAGGAAATAGTGACAGTAAAGGTCATCTTAATATGGATAAAATGGCCTTTTGATGAAAGGGACTTGAAGGCATTGGGGTACTTGTAATAGGAATCCTAATTCAACTGAATAGTGTGACCTAATCTAACCCTGTCTATGGGGGGCTCATCAGCCTGGGAGCTGGTTCGATTCATAAAAGCAGAACTTGTCACCGTTTGAGCTGTCCTTCTTATGCTACACCGAATGATTACTTACACTAAGTTGTAATCAAGAGTACTACTCGCATGTCAGAGCTACTGCCCAAGGCACTGATCCTCGTTGCTATTAAAAGTCTCTCAAACATATTCTTCCCTCACACACACCGGATATTTAATCATTTCCTCACCTAATGTTTTAGAGTGTTTTAAGAAGACATTGTAAATCAGTGCATTTTCTTTTCTCTTTCTTGGGAATTATGACTCCTTTAGCGGGTGCATCTTACCTGAACCATCTGAAATCTGGCACCTTGTGAGTCATGGGGAGTGCAGGGTAGTGAAGAAGGGAACTGCGAAGGACAAAGAGGTCAGGGACATGGCCCACAGTGGCAGTCGGTAGCTGGGGGCCTCCTGCTGACAGGCTGTTGGAAAGCTGTGCACACAGTGGTAAATCACCTCAGGTCTGCTCTGGCGCCACACCTTCTTGTTTGCTATTTTATTTATTTATTTATTTATCTATTTATCTATGTATCTATGTATTTATTTTTGGTACTGAAGCAAGTCAGGGGCACTCAACCCCTGAGCCACACCCCAGCCCTATTTTGTGTTTTATGTAGAGACAGGGTCTCACTGAGTTGCTTAGCACCTCGCCATTGCTGAGGCTGGCTTTGAACTCCCGATTCTCCTGTCTCAGCCTTCCTAAGTGCTGGGATTAAAGGCGTGTGCCACCACGCGTGACTTGTTTGCTGTTTTAACACATGTATTATTTTCTAGAAATTCAGGCACATAAATAACCACATATAGTCTACACATCAGTTCTCATGAATTCAGCACTGGCAAGTCATGTGTGAATCATGTTTTCTTCAGAAACCATAGAAAAGTAACGAATTTCGAAACTCTGCTCTTTGATCCCTCTACAAAATCTGTAAAATGAGCCAACAATTCTCTGGATTAATCTACAGGATTAATGCTAATATTTTCAAGGTCTAAAACAAAATCCTCCACCAGACTTTCTAATTTCAAAAGGGTACACATGTAAGGGGATGCCAATGTATTTCGTTTACACAAATGTGCAAAGAAAGTGAGGTTCTCTGGTGTTCTGTGATCCTGTGATCGGCCTCATCTTCACATGCTTCCATTTTCCTTGCATGCTCTCGTTCCACTGAGAGGCAGGAGAAAAACACATACCTATTAACAATGCCTCACCTGTTTCCAATTCCATGTCATAGTTTACAACAGGTCAATTTCTTGAAGTGTCATCTCTCTGCTGATCTCAACAATAGCAGCGATTTCTGTGGCATCATGGAAGGTCCACTCATGTCCTTCTCTAGGTCCTCACTTACCTTTCCAGCAAAAATGTCCCCAGTGTCCCAGCCGTGGCTCCACCTGCTGCATGTGCTGATGATGTTGGCAGTTTGTGGCTTCTGAGTTATTCTTTCTGGACCAGATCAGAACCAGGTGGAGCATTCACTGGCTCAGCCCACAGAGGCCCTGCTGTTGCGAGGACCCAGGGCTGCCTGAGAATCCCATTGTACCCCTAGCCCAGCCAGCCTGTTGACTTCATTAGCAGGGGCTCCTCTTACCTGTCCTTCCTGCTCCAGTTCCCGTAAACAGCCTCCACCATTGGTCTCCCTGATGAAACCCTATTTCCCCTTCCAGACCCAGTGACCAGATACCTGAGAGGTGGGTTCCTCATGTTCTCCGTGACTCAGGCTCTCCTCACTTTCTCTTTTTTCTACTCAGGGAAATCTATTTACTCACCTGGCCATGCCTGGTCCAGATTCTGAGTTCCCAGTCCACAGCACACAGCCTGGGAGCTTGTGAATGACAACATGCCGTGGCCGCCCAAGTAAGGAGACCCTGAGAAAGGGACAAGCGGCAGATCAGTCAAGAAGCAGCGCGAACCAAACTCCAGCCAGAATCTTATTTTCTTTCTTAAAGTCAAGCCGCTTCCCATCTTTAAATATACTTATTTATGTTTTTCAAAAATATTTTGAAGTGTCAAATCTTAAGTGAGATCCATGCTCTATTTCTTACACTTCATTGATAAATGAGATACTGTTTTGTTTCCTGGACTCTGGAATGTACAAAGCCCCTTTCACCTGGGTAACTGGGTGATAAAGTAGCTGATGGAACACAACTCTGTACCATTTACTCAAATGCTGGCACTTTACAGAAGTTAAGTACTTCCCCAGATGAGAATCTCTGGGTGATGCCTCTTCCTTCGCAAAGATACTGTATTGTACAGAAATAGGGGAAATAATAACTGATCATAACTCATCAATTAACATTTACAGAGTACTTTTTATTATCAAATGCTAGATCATAAAAAAAGGAGAATAAAACAGATGATGATCTTCATTTTCATTAGGCTTACACTCTATCAGCCCTGTATTAGAAAGTGAATTCAGAGTAATGGGATCTGACCTGCTACCAACCCAGATAACATCTGTGAGATCCTTGTTGATCATTGTGCTTCTCTAAGGCTTAGTGATTCATTAATTAATGGGGTAATAGCACCTGCCCCATGGATCTTAAGATGTTGTTAGCAAGCCCATGAAAACACAATGTGAAGTCACTTGAGGAATGGTAGAATTTGCTGCTAAGACAAGGGTATGATAACGGGGAGATAGAAAGGTGCAAGTCATGTTTAAAAAGTAACATGCAAAAAACCTTTCCCAACACCTTTGGATACAGTCTCAAAGGTAAGAATTGCAGTGAGGTTTCAGGATGTTCCACTTCCAGCTGCACCCCTGAAAAGCAGCATGTCCTCAGCATGGGCATGGTTGTCGGCATGCTTACCGGGGCTTGAGGACTGCCAGCACTCCCTGAGCAGTGCCGTACCGCCAAGGACCCTACCAATGTGTCCCGGGGGTACAACGCACATGATGTCTTGGGACCTCCTCTGGGAGTCAGGCTTTCCTCCAGCTGTCAGTCACTGACACTGCCAGGTGACGGTGCCCAGGTACAGGCTCCTGTTTGTATAGACAATTTGGTGTAGTGGCGTGGGCCACAGCAGAGATTCACTATTTACTCCAAATCAAAGTGGGAGAAATCAACTCTCAGGAAGTACTGACCGAAGAGATTTGTTCTAAAATGTGTAAAAACAATAACAAAAATTATTGTTTTATACTCTGAGATTTTACTAAACAACAATTTAAATGCATCATTTTTGCTCTGATATGCTATCTGCGGTAGTTTATTTTACGTCTACAAGCTGTATGATTCAACTGTGCCTTGAAAATGTTTTTGGTAAAAAACAGAGAAGTGTGTGCATGTGTGTGTGAGAGAGAATTTATTTCAGAATTGCTTTCCTTCTACATAAAATCTGTAATCTTTCTTTTAAAGGACAATGTTTTATTATCCAAGAAATATGAAAACATTTTCTTAGTTTCTCTATGATAAACCAAGACCCTTCAGAGTAGAAGGTGGGGCTGGGAGTGTAGCTCAGTGGTACAGCACTCAGCATGGATCAATCTCTAGGTCTGGGTCAATCTCTAGGATCACAAAAGAAAAGAAAAGAAAGTAGAAACTGACGACTTATTTTTACAAATTTACAGCACCCAATGTGGTGCCTCCACAAATGGGATATGTAATAATTACTTGTTAAGCAAAATACCAATTGTCAATAATAACTTCAAATGCTTTGAAAAAAATAGTAGCTTAATTTTGGTTTGCATTTGTAAAAAATCAACATGACTATAATTATTTTGAGGAGTACAAAATCTTTTGAAAGTACTTTAGGTGATTTGAGATACCATAAGATTATGAAAGACCAGAGTTCAAGGAGTTATATGAGGATAACAAATAAATTACAAGTCGAGTTGCTGAGCACCAGGCTCATCTATCAATAGAAAAAGGAAGATTAAAAGTCAGAGCTGATCAGCAACCAGGCATTGAACTTCGTACCTTCCTTGTCAGTATGAAGGGGACATTTGCAAACCGAACAGCCTTACCTGAGGGCAGAAAACCAAGACAGTCATGTTAGGCCATTGCCATTAGAATTGAGAAGAAAAAGGAGTTAATATCCAGGGGAACCTTAAAATATCTCCAGCACTGAAAAATTCACTGCTACATTGGAAATCTGAACAATTTAATGTCCTCCTAAGTATGCCCTAGGTCTCTAAATCAATATTTTGATTGACAATATTTTGATTGATAATATTTTGATTGACAAAGCTTGAGATTTTCAGTGTTTTCCAATAATCATTTCTTAATAATAGTACCTTACAACTATTGAGTTTCCCAATAAACTTTCTTATCCTTAGCTATCCCATTTGTAAAATGAGCTGCACAGCAGTGTTCCATCTGTCCCTCTCGAGATGTGTGGTAGGGTTAAGTGTATTTCCCCTTCCCCTGAAATGGGCAATTGCCACTTTATGAATTGACGACATCGGCTGAGAGAACGTGTCATGGTTCACTTCAAAGTAGAAGCCGTGCAGAGCCAGGGTGCAATTTTCTGGTTCTCTTTCTACTGCCCTGGGCAATGTCACTATGTCCAGCAAATTCTGGGGAGTGGAGTCTCCATCAGCCTGCATCCCTGCCTAGAAACGACACGGAAGGGAACCCATGCCGACGGAAAATGGATTTGCAGAGTGAACAAAGAAGAAGCTGGAATCACTCTTTTGTTAAGCTATTCAGTATTGGAGGTTATTTGCTACCACAGTATAAACTGGTCTGTCCTGAGCACTCACCTTTTAAGATTCCTCTAACATTAAAGTCAGTGTGTCACCACTTGCTTCAGTAGGGACTCAATCCTGTGGCTTAAGCCAACTGGACAGCTGGTGAAGGAATTTTTTACTTTTAAATTGGAAGTTATACATTCTGAAACAAACAGTATATTTAAAGTTTGAAAATGTAACCGTCCTAAGGAATGCTCCTAAGAACAATTTTGTTTTATATTCAAATTGCTCCTAAAACTGACAAAACAGACTTTTTTTTTCATATCTGAGTTCCCTCAGATGTAGCTGGTCAGATAAGTAGCTGGTCAGTTAAGTAGCTAGAGCTCTCCAGAGTTTGTACGCATAGTAGCATTCACTAAGCATAGCGGAATCTCACACAAAAAGAAGACGATGTTTTTGCACCAGTCACACACACGCACCTCTGCACACCTACACACACACGTGCACAGCACTATGTGCTAATAATCTATGTGCATCGAGGGCTTTAACTGGTCCAAGCATTTTGAACTCTATTACTTCCTTAGATCACAAATTATTGTGAAGCACAAAATACTTCTGTAGAATGCTCCTTAACCCGTTGGGGAGCAATAAAAAACCATCAGAGCAAAGGATCTTCCCTCCAAAAAAAAATCACACACTATCACAAATACGCACTTTGCACATAGTTGTTCCCACTATGTGCTAATTTCTTGCAGCCCATTGCTAGATTCTGGGTTAAAAATTGTGGTGTGACCACCCTAGGATACCCCCTGTTGCTAGGGGGTGTAGCATATTGGAATGTCTCGCATCGCCCTCATCATACCTCCTGCACAGTTCCTTGACTGCCTCTGAATAGGCAAAGGGAGCCCCATGCATTCCATCTCTGTAATTCATGTAGGAGGAATTTGTATAGGAGAACTGTTAGTCATCCTTCCATCTTTAACTTGAGCTCTGGAACAAATGACTTTCTTCCCAATCCCCAGTATTTAAAGATTCCATAGGAACAGTAACTTTGGAATTGTCATAGGAAATGGGATCAGACATTGGGGGGAAGGAGAAAAAGACAAAAAGCAGAGAGCTCAGTGAAGACGGGGGAGTGAAGACAAGGTCCTGGACTCTCCGAGTCCCCACAGAGCCAACGCCTGGTTCAAAGGCAGAAGATCCGTAAACTAAGTTGCCATGTTTTGACCTTTTTTTTTTGCTTTCTCACCTAAACCCAAATACATAAGGAATTTGTACTGGTCCTGCGAAAGCACAAGAACCGTGGTGATTAAATACAAGAATGGAATGCCCCCCTTTAGCCTTTGATCTGAAAGAACTTACCTAAGGCACTGCCTAGCCATCTGGGAACACCAATGGCAAAGGTGAGAAGGGACTTCGAATCCCTTCAGCAGCAAGGTTGTCCTCAGTGACCACTCTGTAGTTTGTAATAGACACTCACAGGGAGGGACATGCCTTCTTGTTATTGGATTTTATAACCTGGATTTATCAGGAATCTGTTAGAAGCCTGAATTCACTTCTCAAACCAGAAGCAGACAGCAGAATTGCTTTAAGACAGAAGCTTACATTCTCAGTAATGGAGATAAGAAGCTTATCATTCCTGTAGCAAGTGCCCAAGTGCATCTGTGTATCACATCCCCCTCTAAATGAGCTGTGGCTGAGGTCAAGCCAGCTCCGGGCTGTTAACAGCTCATGATGCCCGGACAACAGCACGTGGGTCCTTGATCTCTTACTGTACACTGGTCTGAAACCACAGCTGCAGAGTGAATGCCGGCGGTACAGACCCCATGCCTATGTAGCGACCCTTCCCACCTTGCTTACAGCCACCACATCCCAGTATGCACATGTTTACAATGCATTACACAGCTGTGCTGTTCACACAAACACAAGTGAAAGTGGACAAACTGAGTGCCAGGATCCATATCTTGATGAATCGATAATTTCATATATACTGTTCCACATTTGGCCATTTTTTAAATCTGTAATACATCTTACAGATGTTTTCATATCAGCACATACAGATTAAGATTTTTAAAAAAGAAACAAGATGAAACATTGCACATTTTCTAAAAAAATCAAACAGCCTAAAATGGAATTAAGTGAAAACAGTGTATTTCTCTCCCAATCTCTTTGCTCAGAGGCAGATATGGGTAAAGTTGTTGAGTAGAAAAAAATGTAAAAGGAATGAAAGAAAGAAACAGAAAAGTAGGTGGCCGTAAATTATTTGCTACCCTTCCATCTAGTCTATTTCTCTAATCCTGGGAGCTAGGCTGGCCTGTGACTGCTTTAACCAAGAAAATGCCGCAGAATACAGCAGTCAGCATTCGCAGCTGAGACCTTCAGGGAGCCCAGATTCCAGGTAAGAAAGAAGGGTATGCTGAGGAAGAATGATGAATCATTCTGTGTCATGCCACAGGCTGAATCAGGTGCTCAGGAATTACTGGACTCCACACCCTCACAAGTAAAAGTTTACCCAGTATAATGTACTTTTTCTTGTTTAACTGTGATTAGCTTTCAAGCATCTTTTTGCAGCTTGACAGTTGCATGTACGGGCAGGTATGTTTTCTCTGTGAACAATGTGTTGACATTCTTTACCTTTCATAACATTACTCTTTCTATTAATTATAATGCTTTGATGTACTAAGAAAAAATAATTCATTTTATGTTATAAGTGCTTTTAGTATTTGTATAATCAAACATCCTTCGTCCCTACACAGTCATAGGTATCAGCATGCTTCCACTTTAATTTGTCCTCCTTCCTGTGGGGTTTTTTTTCCCAGTTTTTCTATGTTTTAGTTTTTGCATTTAATATTTGAGGGTGCTCCAACTTTCTTGCTGCAATACGTGACGCATAAATATGGTTGCATTCTTTTCCAAGTGACTACTATTTCCTAAGTATTTAAGAACAACCCTTCTATGCTGAATGCTCGAGGACTGGGGACTTAGCTCACTGGTTTGTAGAGCACTGGCCTCTCATACTTGAAGCTCTAGTTTTAATCTTCAGCAAAGGAAAAATACAGACAAAATGCTCATTTCTATCTGGATTTTTCTTCTATCTCTTGATTCATGCACAAGTTCTTGGTTTTAATTTATCCTCAGTTGAAAACTTTAAGGAATAAAATCATTTGACACCTATAAATGTCCTTAATGGGTTTGAGTTTAAATTTTCAAAGAAAAGATTCTAGCAAGGTTCATATAAATTCCAAATGGTCATCAAATGATTACATTATAAAATTATTCCTCAGAAACCTTAGAGAACTTTTCTAAAAACAAACATATTTTCTAAAAAACCAAAAAGAAAAAATTGGCCTTCATCACTAACACTCTTTAGATAGGGAATACAATAGTGTTCTATAATTTTTGTGGCACTTTTAATTAGCAGAATTTACTCTAAATTCTTCACCTGTAAGTCAAGCAAAACAAAAGATTAATCCTATTTGACCAGACATGGCCCCATGTGCTCTGGAGAAATGAAGTAGCCGGAGAAGAAACAATTCCTTAAAACCCTAAGGAAAGCCTTGTTCACGGTTCTGCAGCTCTGGGCTGAAGCTCCTGGTTTTTTCTCGTTTCTCCTGGTTTCTCTCTGGTTTCTACAACAGTCATTTTAAGACGACATTCCCCCTCCCAGCATGAGTGGTGAGCTAGGAAAGCAGCTTCACCATCTTCAGATCTCTGTGCCAGCCCCAGAGTAAAATGCAGGTCAAAGATAGAAACTCTTGGGCCCACAGCCACATGTTTCTGGCTGAAACTTCCTCAAGCTCCCAAAGCATATCAAGGAAAAATAAATGTTTAAGTAAAGGTTGTGAGTTTTTCTTTTTGTTGTTCTGGGCATTGAAATGTTGTGGATTTTTTTTTTTTTTTTTAATATTCACCATCTGGTACCCATCCATGCATGGTTAGAACATTGTAATAGCAAAAAGTAATAATTTTGGAATTCCCTGATCAGGTATATAATTAATGTGTTATATACCTTTCTATGAATTAATGTAGTCACTCAAGATGTAACCATGAGGTGCTTCCATACCTGTTTGCCTTGTGCTGACCTCTGGAGAACACAGGGTAGAGAGCAGTCCATCCCAGAGGCAGGCAGGGAAGACTCTGAGGGGGACCTACGGCAAGAGACTGCATACCGAGGTACTCAGGGAGGCTGGAAAAGCAGAGGAGGTACAGGGAAGAGCACAAGGGAGAGGAGAGCAGAGCTCATTCTTGAGTAGAAAACAGCACACTCAAGGCGCAAGGAACCCTGGCTCCTCAGCACTGTGGATACGCGACAGGAAAGGCAAAGAGAAATGCACTGCTGGCTGAGAATCTGTCTCCAGGACTTGGGTGGGATTAACGACCACGTGTTTTGTCTTCCATCGATAAAGCTGGACACATGTTTTCTCTGTCACTTTTGTGCTGGCAGGATGAGTTCAGAGACCTTTCCAGTTCCATCTGGTACTGCCTTGTACTCCAGGATATGCAGAAGGGAAAACTCGGCTCCCCTCTTTAGTCATGAGAGACATGGAGGAAACGAGGAGGAAAGGACATCTTTAAAAGGCAGAACGTTTTGTTTTACAAGGTAAAAAATAACCACACTGCAGCATTGTGAGCACATGACTCCTCACAATGTGAGTGTCGTGTAACCATGGAGTCATTATCTGGTTCTCCTTCCTTAAAACAAAGACCGCGCTGAAAACTCAGGAGCTGCAAGGTGCAGGATGATTATTCTGTTCATTACTTGGTAACTGGAAGTATAATTATCAAGTAATCTGCATGAACATAA
Organism: Geosciurus inauris; assembly: GCA_004024805.1. Lineage (NCBI taxonomy): Eukaryota > Metazoa > Chordata > Mammalia > Rodentia > Sciuridae > Geosciurus > Geosciurus inauris. The sequence continues at coordinate 257,041 of PVHX01000141.1, forward strand.
TTACGTATTTACATAGTCTTTGCCATGTAATTACAGAGGAGTTCGGTGATTATACAGTACACTCCTTGAAAAAGAAAGTGATACCAAAAAACAACCAAAAAAAAAAAATCTGTGTGATGTAGTCATCTCAAACAGAGAGACTCCAACGCGGGGATGACTTATCCCAGGAAAGTCCTCAACCTTAAAGTCAAGTGAAAACAATAAAAATTAGATCAATTTCTAATCACAAAAACCAATCAGAGCCCATTTGTAAATTATGGCACTTGCTGAGACCAACAAACCATTTCAACCAGACAGTGTTCAAGGAAAGGGGACAACTTTCTTTGTGCTTCAAAAAGAAGGCTATTTTTTAAAAAAATATATTTATTAATCTAATCATCTGCAGCTCAGCCTTCTTTCACCCACTATTAAAATCACAAGTGTCTCTTTTATATTCTAAGATGTCTAATAAGTAGGTAAAGAAAAATGAGAAGGAATAAAGTTGAACTTACTGATCACTTAACAAAGTTCTAAAGCTCCTCTCTGCACAAAAAGGAGCATTAAGTACTTTATTTTTCAGATTACTGGTATGGATAGTCTATAAAATGATGTCCTGAAATTTGTAAGCATTTTGTTAACTGTGTCCTTATTTTTAAAGTCTCCCTGTCGACTAACAATTGATCCTTGTTTGGTCACAGGGATTTAATGACATACTCTGTATAGTGTATTGTATTCCTTAAGAAAGTCTATCTAAAATGTCTTGCATCAAACAACAATTCAGCTAGAAATGAATGAAAATAGATCTTGCATGTATACGAGAGATGGGTCAAACCATAAACTACCACATACACACACAAAGCAAGCACAAATTGATACTTGAGATCCTTTCCTGAGAGTTGCTGTCCTCTACAAAACACTTCCAACACTTCATCTGACTCCTGTTTGTGTCCAGATAGTTTGGCAAACTAACTCTCTTGGTTCCCTAAAAGCTATTCAGTACATCCATGAGATAATTCACTGCCATGTTTCATAGTTAAAGCAATAGAAGAAGGTAACTTAAGCATGAAACAATCAGAATGTTAGGCTTTTGAGAACCTTCACTGCAAAACAGCATAGAAGACATTCTATCTATGCTTGACAAAGATATTACAGACCAGTTTAATATCTCTACTGAAAAAAAAATAAAACAAAACCCAGCAACATGGCATCTTTAAAGGACTCCTGCTCCTAAATTTTGAAGAGTAACAAATGTTCAATATCTAATCATCTTTCTTTCAAAAGTTCGATTTTTCTGTAGAGACATAATCATCTTCCCTGACCACATTAGGACAGTCACAGCACAGAAAACCTCCAAAGATTCAATGAGGTGCATTGTAACCCCTCTGTGATTTGCTCCCTGATCTAGAGACCCAGCTTCTAAAGCAAACAGAAAAAAAAAAGGGGGGAGCAAAGATGGACCCTAGCCTGGGCCCTGCATTTCACAAACACACACACCAAACGTTTTTATAAAGCCCACACTTGGGTGGCTTATTGGGGTTGCCTTGTGAATCACAACACTCCAGCCTCCTGCTCCCTTCTCCGAGTTCCCGGCTGCACTCTTGAACCGAAATCCACTTTGTGGGAATGCCGTGCTGATCTGTGGGATGCGCCTCTGCTCACATCCAAGGAAGCAAGGTTTGGAAGAGTGGGCAGAGACAAGGCAGCAGAAGCACTCGGGAGATCCAAACCGAAATGAATGACCTGTGGATGCTTCCTCTACTCTGGCCTAGGATGCACAGACTCCTGAGCAGGAAGTCTCTGTGCTCTGATGAGGACAGGAGTTCACTTTCTTACTCAAGGTATCTGCACAGGAGAGCTGAGGAGCATGACACAGTAAAAAAGAATTTAAATTATTCAAGAATGTGTATCAACATAGGTCTAGATTTTTAAAAGATTCAATATGAGTTTTCAAAAAATTAAATTCTACAAATTGTCTTATTTAAGTAATTACATTTAAAAATTTTATTTTCACCACTTATGATTCATATTTCGTATTTAATTTATTGGGTGAGTTTGAGTTCTTAGAAGAAATAACTCTTACAAATCTAAATAATTGAAGCTTCTCATTTTGTAATTATTTTTACTTTATAGTTTAAACAAACTTTATTCAGACTGTGAACATTTGAGCACAATTACATTTTTAGTCCTTTACAACATATTCTTAATAGAAAAAATGTTTTTTACAAAATCTTTGTTATAAAAGCACATAGTGATTTTGGTTACTTTAAGTCAAAAAGAAATTATGGATACACAACACACTTGCACAGCATAGACACCTTCTCTGCCCTTCTCAGGCATCACTGGCCTGGTGAAGTGGTGCCCAGCATGCAATGGTCATGAAGAGGATCATGTTTTGTCAGCATTAATCACAGGAAAACCTCAACTTGGGATGCATTTTTCAATTTTGACATTCTAAGGATCTGTTTGGCAAGAAAAGATGATAAAACATCTTTTATTTTACATTATGTTAAGTCTCTCTCACCACTTTCAAAAATTTAGACATATGGTATGCAGACTTCCGCTCATGCCTTGCCCTGAGCCCCAAAATATTGAGAGCTGTGCAGCTCCCTCTCCTGTCAATACAGGATGTTTGTTAAAGTAGCCCAAATGCTGCTCGCTTTCTTAAGAACCATCAGCACCAAGATCACTATCATCTACACCAAGCTTCCAGCACCAACAAACATTCTCTTTACATTCCTCCCAAGAAAGAACTTTGAAAAACAGTGTAGGTTAGGAGCAAAAAATGCACATTGATGTTTACTACTGAAATATTGGGGGGGGGTGTTATTTGTTACACAGCATTATCATGGCAGAAAATAACTGATACAACGAAGAGAGTTGGAAAATAAATATGAGGTCTATGAAAAGTACTAGAAAGTAAAGAAAAAGAAATATCATCATTCAAACTCCAAATGAGAGGCTTTGGGCAATGACGACCCAGAAGTTTCAAGAAAGTGTTGAACATCCTGGTGACGCATATGGAGATGAGCTTGTAGAACACAGGGCAGAATATGTATGAAGAGCTCAAAGGAGGGAAAGAAAAGAAAGGTAATAAGAGAAAATAGTAAGCAAATTAAGAACACCAGCAGATTTAAAATGTTTATAGGAGACAGTGAGGAGCAAATCCACACTGAGGAAAGTTCAGTCATTGCTGCAGAGGACAAACTTGAAAAGCTACCGTGGAATCAAGTGGAAAATGAAAGGTGTTAAGAGAGGAGAGTGGCCACTCAAGAGCAAGGCCACAGATACAGCATGCAGATAATCATAGCCAGAACTTTGGGAAATGTTAAGGAAAGCATCCCTTGAGCCAAGAAAGATCTGCAACTACAGATGGAGAGGACCCACAACATCCCAGGAAGAAACCAAGAAAAAATGGTGACATGTACATTCCAGCCAGCAGAGTGAAAAGTGAGGACAAAGAGTCCTCATGAGCCTCCAGGAAGAGCTGCAGGGGCACAGGCACAGAGAAAGGAGTCAGAAGTTGTCCTGGCTTCTGATCACAGGTGCTTGAGGCCACACAGCGTCCTCTGGGAAGGGGCCACAGCCCACTCACTCTCTACCTGGCCAGGTTGTCCTTCACATGTGAAGCCAACAGAGAACTCCAAGAAGATATCCTATGTGCCCTTTTATAAAACACAGTTCTCTGCAAGAAGCACCACACTGAAGTCCATGGAGGAAGTTACTGAGGCAAAAGAGGGCCCAGTGCTTCCTGTGCACGGTGGGAAGAGCACAGACTCATGGCCCACAGGCAGCCCTGCTCCACGCGCAGCTTAGCTGTGCCCTCCAAAGTCCACCAGCCTGTTTTCCTGTCTGTGAAATTGGGATGCTAGGAATACATCAAATCAGTGCAAAGCTTTGAAGTATACAAAATATTTACTGAAAAGTTTACCATATAAAGAGTACTCAGTAAATGTTTGGTTATGATTGGTGCCATAGATGTATAATACCTAAGGTGATAAATTGAAGTAGGATCTTTAGAAAAAGCTATGTGAATGTATGCCGATGTCTTCTGTGCTCTGTGTGTGTCTAGTCACCTTGAGCAGTATCTTTTTGCATCTGATACAACACTTGAATATACCTGAATGCCACATACATTATATAAAAGACATGTATGTTTTATGTATGAAGTATTATGTCAATATAGGGAAAAAATGGGTGCTACAGGCCTCCTACTAACTAATCAGAGTACAGATAAATGGGTGGCAAATCACCCCCTGAGTTAGAGGTGGATCTCTGTGGAGTGGGCCCAGGGCCATCCCAGTGCCCATTCTGGTAACAAGTTTGCATGAGCTGTGACTGGTCACCCCAGTCAAGCTTCATTGGCAGAGAAAAGCAATATGAGGCCAGAATTCAGTTCCTAAGTTTGTGAGCATGGGTGGCTGAGGCTCAACAGTAAAGCTAAGTGGGGTGATTATCTTTGGAGCCACCTTGAGGGGTACCAGCTGGCCAGGCCCTGGACCTGCAATGCCTCCTTGCAGCAATAACACGAGTCACCTGGGGGACAGGCCAGTCCTTAAAATGACACTGCCTGAGACAAACCCCAGTAGCCACTGACATCTGGAGACCAGTGAGTCCTTCCTTTGGGAGACTCAACAGGGGGAAGGGTGGAGCTCCAGAGAGTAGCAGGGTAAAGGATGAAGCCATTGCATGCACAGAGATTTGACAAAGCAGGTCGCACCAGTCAAAAGTGTCACATTAATAAATAAATGACAAAAGGTATCAGTATTCCCCCATCCCCAGCTTTCTCAGAGAAGGACCATGGATAGTTTTCTTAATCTAATAAAATCATGCCTGAAACTTATGTGGTCCCCACAGTTTAATTAAACCTGACTTCTTGCCAAGACTTGCCTGGCATTTTCCAGATGTCACTCTTTTTAAAATGTTACAGCATCCATCTAAAAAGCAGTGGTTATACACTTTTCCAACATACATTCAAATGCAATATATTAATATCCCAACACTCCTGATTCATATACACTTTACTGACATTCAGAGTTCATGGGGGAAATTATCCCTCCTGCAATGAATCACCCATATTTTGAGTCCTTCCTAATCTTCTGTCACAACTCAAATACATGCATTTCCATCCCAGAAAAGCTTGTGCCATGTTCTTTGTAACGCATTAAATGTCTAGTCGGAAGAACTTGCAGATGCATTAAAAACAGCATGAAATTTATAAAATTAGAGATATATTTTTCTTCAAATTCAGAAACAGAATTGTTGGAAAACTCAGTGGCTAGAATTTTGTTCTTTGATGCAACATATATATCTGAGGCCAATCCTGAGTGAAATTGTGAAATAGACAAAGGGTTTTCTAGACGTCCTTTTCATTTCCAGGCTTAATGTTTTTACGTTATCTGGCCTTTCCTGTCACAAACAGAAGGAGCTGGTGAATTGATTCATACCAAGGTATCATGAACTGGCAGTTGTATAATCTAAGAATTGAAGTATGTCAGAGACCACCGCACCCAGCCTTCTACTTAGCCAGCATCTACTCTTTAACCCTCTTGGAAGCATTAAAGTCTCCATCACCCCCAGCAATCCACGAGCTTCCTCAGAATACTCTGACTTCTTTTGGGTCAAAGTCACCGCCTCCGACTTTCACCTAGGATCCTTTGGCCCCGTGGAGATTGCCCACCCATGTGCAGGACAACTTTCCAAATATTTCCAGAAAGCTATTGTATTCATCTTAAGTGGCTCTTTCACTTATTTAATGAGCTTCAATGATTTCAGCTTTGCCTCTTACACTGGCTTCCAAATGGCCGCCACTGTTTCGCTCTTGCTTGGATGTGCCCTGTGGGTAAACATACTTCTCCAAGCATACCACCCAGAAAAGGCTTCATTGCTGGGGAGGTTTCATAGTACTTGGAGAAGGGGTCAAACTTGGAAACCATCTAGACTCCTGGTTCTGAATCCTAGCTCTTGAGCTACAAGCTCTGTGACCTTGAGCCAGTTATATAGCTCTCCTGTTTTCTCGTCTGTGAAAAAGGAACTATACCACCTAATAAAATGATGGTAAGACTAGAGAAAACTTAGAACATCAAAGCCCTCAGCAGAGTGCTACACGCTCAATTAATGATGTCTACCATTATTAGACATCACTATTGCAGGCTAAGAAACGGTACCATCAAAAGTGATTAAAATGCTTTGTATATCCAGTGAGTATGTGAATATTTTAGAAACAAGAAAGTGAATTTACATAGTCCACAAGGGTGACTTCTCTATTTTCAATATTCTTTCTCCTGGCTCTATTTCAAGGGTACAAATTAATCCATTGTTTCTTTGTGAAATGACACTTTCTATATTTCAAGTATTTCAACATTGGGAATTGAACAGTAAAGTTTTCCAAAATCCCAAAGTAGTGCCTGGGTTTTCTAATTTTGTTTGTAATAAATGGTCTCCCAGGTCATAAATTCTCTATATCATCAACTAGTTCAACTCGCGGGTGCTGTGGGACAGATTTGTGTTGTTGCTGACATTAAGTCTACTCCAAACACCTCTTCCTCTGGCTATAGAAATTTCCAGGGATGTGGCACCTTTTGGAATTCCACTCAGAAGTGGTCCATGACAAGGGTCATGTCCAGAGAAGGAAGCAACAGAGAGAGAGAGGGCCCACCACACTTGAACTGCCAGTGCACTGGACCCTGAGAGGACCTCACGCTGCTGCTGCTGCTGCTGCTGCTGATGATGATGATGATGATGATGATACTGTTGCTGCACAAGGGGTCCCAGGAGGGCATGACCAAGATGACACTGAAATTGAGGCAAACATTCTAGACTGAAAATGAACCTCATTTCACACCGTGTGGGTGAGATTCTGACTTTTAACACTTCTTTCTTCCTTCCTTGTCTAAGGCCCCCACCTTGAGATCCGCTGGCTTAGAACTCAGAGGAAAACAAAATGGCAGAGATGCAGATTCAGAAACAGATGCGGATACAGATGCAGATACAGAAACACTTGCAGATAGATATAAATGCAGATGCAGACACAGATATAGTGTTTAGGTAATGATGAATTAAAGGCATCACCTGGACTCTCATGGCAGGGTAGGACTTCTCTTCACTAAGGAACTGGTTGTTCCTTCTCTTCACTAAGGAACTTCACTGTGCCATGTGGCTACATGCAGCATTTCAACAGTGTGTGTAGCTTTGTCTTGGCACTCTTTGAGCTACTCACACTCCCTATTTAGGTCAATGTCATACTTCCCGGACTGTCACCTTCTGCATTCAGGGCTTTGTCCTTCTCAGTAGTTGCTTATGTATTTGCTGAAAGTACAGTCTATACAGTTCCTTTCTATAGAAAAATTTTGCTCCTGTCAGACAAAGTGTAGCTATCCACTGTGACTCTGCTTGTCTAAGGACCCCAGCTGTGGCTGTCCACTGCCACTCTGCTTGTCTAAACTCAGGTGTCTGCATTGTCTAGCCATTGATGCCCCTGTGCTGGCCCCAGTTTTAGAGAAACATGGTGGTTACAGCATCTCTCTCCACTCCCATGACCACCCTCAGGCAGGCCACACAAGAGACGTTCCTGAGCTCACACTTGGGGTGCACTTTGGGTTGAATCATGCCCTCCAGAGAGAGATGTTAAAGTCTCTGAACTTGAGCTTACCTGGAAAGAGGGGTTTTGCAGATGTAATTAGGATGTAAGATAAAATGAGATCATGCTAGAGTGAATTCTGACCCCAGTAACCAGTGTCCTCATCAGAAGAGACAAAACTGCACAGAGAGAACCACACAAGGACAGACACAGAGGGAAGATGAGGTGATGCGGCCGCAAGCCAAGAACAGAGTGGCCGCCACCAGAAGCTGGAAGAGAGAACACAGCCCTACCCACACCCAAGTTTCAGGCTTCTGAAAGAACTTGACAGAATAGACTGTCTCATTTCAAGCCACCCATTCTGTGGCCATTTGGTACAACAGCAGTAGGAAAATAATTCAATGGCATATATTTAATTTACAATGTCTGGCTTCCCCTGCAAAAGCCAGTTTCCAGCTCTAAACCAGAGAAGACCTAAAGGGATCATCCAGAGACTAACACCCAGCTCTTTGCTTAGCTACGGGCACATTTGCCAACGACTGTATCCAGAACACCTGCTTTGATGCTCACTTTTCATGGATCCACATGAATCCCTGCAGAGCCTCCCTTTTAGCTTACCTGCTGGGCCCAGCCTTCCTGACCAGGCCTCCTTTCATTGCAACAGCTTGCAGCCAGGCAATCCCTACACCCTGGAACTCATTCTCCCGCTCTGCCTTTCCAAATGCCCACCAGGCTCTGGTCTTCTCTCTGCCAGTTCTCCCAAACATCAAATGTTTTGAGGCAAAAGAAAAATCACATTTCACTATGTTTACAAATAAATTCAGAACACAGGCTGACAGGGGACCAGCCCTCCTTCAGTCTGGGAGCCCAGCTGTCCCCACCCCAACAAGGAGACCTCAGGTCAGCATTTGTAGGAGCTACTGAGCATGATTCACATGCCTCCTACCGGCACATTTGCCGATGGTTGTATCTAGAACATAGATGAGAGTGCCTGTTGTTTTAGAAATCATTTTTGCCCTTTGTGCATGCATTTCAAACAGATGTGAACATATATACTATGTATTTCTTTCAAAAGGACTCATTAAATATTATATGGAAAATATGCCGAAAAGTATAAATATTGATAGACTGAGGCAATTGCTCATTGCTGCCCTTCCCAGTGGCCCTAGGCTGCAACTTATAGTTACTTTTCCTCAATCAATAAAAATATTTGGAGCCAGGCACAGTGGCACATGCCTGTAATCCCAGTACTTTGGGAGGCTGAGGCAGGAGGACCTGGAATTCAAAGCCAGCCTCAGCAACGGCGAGGTGCTAAGCAACTCAGTGAGACCTTGTCTCTAAATAAAACACAAAATAGGGCTGGGAATGTGGCTCAGTGGTCGAGTGCCCCTGAGTTCAATCCCCAGTACCAAAATAAATACATACATACATACATAAAAATATTTGGGAATATATTCACCATATCACTCATTTCCTAAATATTTCTAGGTATCACCTGAAAACATGCCTGTTTAATTTCTGGGAGAGGAATTATTAGGTCACAGGATTTGTGCCCGCTTAATTTTATCACATACTGATAAGTTTTTCTCAAAAATCTAATTTCCAATCTCATCAATAATGGTTCAGGATGCAACATCACCACACTTTTGTCTCCACAGAATGCTATAACTATTTTCCATTTTTATCAATACAGGGGCAATAATTGGTATTTCGAATTTTTTTTTTATTCTTGTCTACGTGTTTCTGTTCTTTTGTCATTGTTTACATCACCCTGAATACTAATGGCATGAATGTCTTTAAAAATGTATTAGCCATTTGCATTTCCTTTTTTTTTTTAGTAACTAATCTTGTCATCTTTTACCTATGTGTATGTTATCCATTTGCTTCTTTTACAGATCCTTCAAAAATTAAAGCACTAGCTTCTGAACTACTTGAATGCATTTGCTCATGGCAGCATGGCTGGTAATTAGCCCTGTGCAAAAGCAACCCAGCGCTCCATGGACAGGATTTGTTGTCTGAATTAGGGTGCCTACTTCCAGCAGGTGTTCAAAGATCAAGATACACCTACAATACTTGGGAGGATCCATGATAACATTGTTCAGGGAAGAACTGTAGATTTTAGGATGCCAGATACAACACGATCTGTTTTATGAAATGAACAAAAAACCATACCGAGTCCTGAGACGTGTCCATATGTGGTTTAATACACAAGAGATGGAAGAGTACGTGACGACTGCTTATGATACCGCGAGAAAATGAAAAAAGATCTTTTTATTTTATATTTATATATTGTGAAGCTGCCAGAATGAAAAAATATATTATAATTCAAAAGACTAAAATAAATTTTAAATTATAACAATTAGAACATAAGATTTTTAAATTTCTAGAATGTTTTGTCTAAAACAGTTTTTAGGCCAAAGAAAAAAATCAAGTCTAATTTCAAATGTATTGAAAATTTTTCCATCAGACAAGGAAGCCTCCTTCCATTGACAATGGACCATTTATAAAGAAGTCAGTCACACAAAATTAGCAGGCTTAAAACACCTGAATATTTTTTTAAATTCCGAAGTCATTATTGATTCCTTATACATATGTGAAACTTAGCACCAACATATTATAGTGCTATGGGCACTGAAAAATTAAGATTTGCCAGGATCATGAAATCTAATGTGAAAGTCAAATGTTATTAGCTAATGATGCTCAATGGAGCTCAATTTTTAAGAGATTCAAATAACATCAAAGTTTGCCTGACATTGTTTCAATGTCAGAAAATGTGTGCTTTAATACCCCTTTTATATGATCCTGGTTTTATATGGACTTTTCTGTATTAAGCATAATTATCCCTCAGTTATCACCCATTATATGTCCAGGATAGGCTTCTTCTCTCCCCCACTCTCATCCCTGGAATTCTGGCCCCAGACCTGAGACCCCACCAGAGCCTGTGTTGTTCCTTCCCAATCTCACTCCACAGTGGGCCGCTTCTACCACCCAGCCCGCTCTCCTTCCTGTCCTGCTCCCCCAGCTACTTTCTTCCTGTGGTCCCCCGTTACAACCCGTAGTGGTTTTTTCTTTCATATTGAAGACCCAGGTAAGGTATCTTCTGATCTCACCTGTATAGCAAAAATAAAGTAATCTCCCATTAAAATGTAGAACAAGATGCAGTGCAAAACATTGAGTTTTAGTACCTACAAGAAAGCACTCAGATTCTTGGGTATGGCTGTGGCCAGCTGCACAAGCCTAGACTAGCACATCTCCCGCACCCCTCCCTTGCTCTTGGTCCCCACATCTGACCAATCAACAGGTCTTGCCAATGCCACCTCCTAAACATCTCTCTATTCTGCCCCCTGCTACTCATTTCTATTGTCACTCACACAAGGTTCCATCAACTCTTAAATATAGCTGACCAGACACCTGATTTCCCTCTTCCCAAATTGGCAACTCCTTTGACGTGGCCAATTCCTGCTTCCCCTACATGTGGACTCCATCCTTACTCCTCAAGCCTGGCTGTTTGCCTCCTAGGTTTCCTGATCTGTGTACACCACGATGTTTAGTTTATGCAATGTACTTGAATGCACCCGGTAACTTCTTGTTTCTTCCAATAAGCAAGGATCAGGAAAGACAAGGGCTCAGTCTTATTCGTGTTGGATTCCCAGAGCTAGCTCTCTCTAGAGACACCCCAGGGGCTCCAGAAGCATTAGTTGAATTGAAAACTGACCAAGTAATTGAGGATACTTGAATGTTGTTACTTACATACGTGGGTGATGCTATGTCCTATTATTGTCTACACTCCTCTTTTCAATGAAGCATTTTTGAGATTATGATTTTGTTCAGATTTGAGTCCTCTGAACAAATAGTTCACAGTGACTTGAGCTAATACCTGTTCTGTTAGCATATGAAAAATCATAGCAACATCTAATACTCATATGCTGCTTCACAGTCTACCAAGACCTTTATGATTCACCATCCTAATTAATCTCATTAATATCATGTTGTTCTAATTATTCATTATCCTTCATGCACTCCATATGACTGCTCTTGTTCTGAGATCTTCTCTGTCTGAAACCTGACAAATGATGTGTCAAGGCTTGACTGGCCAATGCACACGGTGTGAATAATTTAACACGGCCTTTTCAGGTTTGTTTTGCCTAAAGGTGGGCCCACTCCAGAGAGAGGAAGGAGCTGCTCTTCAGTCTCCTAAAGGCTCTCAGGCATTTCAGGCTCTGCACTGTTCCTGGCGCACAGCGGTTCTTTCCACACTCCACTTCAGGGGCAGCATGGGGCACCACCGTGGTCAGCTAGAGAGGCGGCTGTGATGTGTCCTTTCTCTTGAGTCATTTCAGTTCCCTCCCATGCCATCCCCTGCTCTAGCCTGAGCTCCTCTGTTCCTCTCTGACCTGTTTGGCTAACTCAAGTGATCTTCAGAAACACGATACTAGCACATCACAATCTGTTTTCATGCCCTCCGGTTCTTCCGAAATGCCCAGTGACCTAGCCTAGTTAGCAGTGTTTCTGAAGCCTGGTCTCAGTTCTCTCTCTGCTCCTCCCCTGATGCCCACCTCCATGCTCCCTGACCCCTGCACCCACTCCAGCCACCAAGCCAAGCACATGTACGCCCATCAGGCCGTTTCCTGCTTTTATAGCTTTCTATGTTTTTCTCTTTGGAATACACTTTCCTGTCCAGTCAGTGCAGGAAATCCTCATTAACCCTTCAAGAGCGCCCCACTCTGTGAAGGCCTCCCACCCTTCCAGGATGAGCTGGTCACCCATTTGTGCTACTGCAGTGCTTCGCCAGCTCTAGCTCCATTGTGGGGTGGCCGTGAGCCCACATCTATTGCTCCTGAGCTGCAGGTGCTGGGGGACAATTAAGAGCTTCATTTTTCACAGTTGCTCCATGGCTGGGGCATTGCAGTTAGGGTTATGAAATGAATGGATGAACTAATTAATCAATCATTGGAAGACACTCAGACTCAGATCTGCATTAGAAATTTGCTGGCCACATTAGGTAGGCACCGACGCTGATCCTGGACTTGGGCTTGCTGTGTTCACTTGGTTTTTATTAAGACCAGAAGCACAGTACAGAACAATCCATAGAAAAATCCTAATGGTCATTAATCTCTCGGAGAAATCCGTATTTTCCTACCAGTCGTTTTACTCAGTCTTAAGACTTCACCAGTCTAGCCCAATAAAAACCACAAAGACTCCCTGAATTGGAAAACTGCTCCAACTTGCCCTAAAGCACCAAAGTTACCGAATAAGAGCCTGTGAAAAGTCCACCATTAATAAAGTAATACACAAACAAGGAAAATGATCGAGTCTGGTCAAGATCATCGATGTGATCTGAGGGAATACACTTTTGTCTCAGATTCGAGATGCTTCTTAAGAGAAAAGAAGAATAGGAACACCACCCAGGCAGTTCCATCAGCTCACTCTGCTGATATGTTGGCGCCAAGTGCAAAGTTAGTACATATCTAGGAATTCAGCAGCAGGAGAAGGAGGAGGAATGCACCAGGGCACCATTCTTCACTGACACAGTCCCCCAGAAGCTGCCGTGATGGGGCAGGAGATCAGTGACCCCTCCTGCACACCGTGGACCTTGCATTATTCCAACTCGTCATGTCCCCAGGAGGAAGAAAAGCCCACACCTGGAGACTCACTGCCTCCGCCAGTTTGTCTAATAAACTATAGGGACTTATTCAAATTTCTAAGAAGCTGACAAGGGAAATGGGATGCTTTGTCTGGAATCGCAAGTCCTGGCCGCCCTGCAATTCATGAGAGCTGTTAGCCCACCTTTGACTGTAAACAAAGCACTGTCCATAATGACCTCGGTATTTATATAACATCTGCTCTTTTAAAGTCCATTTCTATTTAAGGGGATCACAAGAGTCAAAATTTTAGTTCTTTGATTAGTTTATAATAAGGGTTATTTTTACTCCAGTAACTTATAAAATATTAATTTTTATCAGTATGTTTTATTATACAGAGAAATACATGTATTCATGTTGGATATTGTCTATGAATTTGTGACAAAGTTTGGTTCTTAGCCTCAAACTATGCTTATTTTGTTCTTATTGTTACCCATTGGGAGGGTATAGGGATGAGTGGAGTTAGAATATTAAGGTTTATCAATTATCAGTTATTTCTATACTTTAAAAAAGGAAGTAATTCCACAGGATTGAATACATGCTTATTTTTTTGTCTTTTGCTTTTTTGTTATTGTTGCTTAAAAAATGGACTCTAAAAGAATAGCATATTAGATTAAAATCTAAGAATAAAAAGTCATAATTTTAAAAATTAATCGCCAAGCATGGTTTTGAAGCATGGCAGTACCTTTGCTGCACAGTGGCCCACCAAGATGCTCCCCTGCAAAACAGAGCTTCGCCAGCCCTATAGCACAGCATAGCACACTGCAGGGGCACATAGGCCAGCATGAGATCTGAGCCGCCATGTTGCCAAGTCCTGGAGCGGTCTCCTGTCTTAAGACGAGGTCCTACAATATGTTCACAGAGGGACACACAAGCAAGGACCTCCTCTCTTAACTCTTTTATACATATGGAAACCACCAATGAGGATTATTTAGGGAAAAAATATCTATCAGTCCCTTTTGAGGCCCACAAATTAGATTATTAGAAGTGAAAAGTTGAAATGTACTTCCCTTTTTTCTTTATTTTTCTAATGTACATTTGATTTTAAAATTTTTTTCATACCTAATCAGCCACTAATGATTATGATGAGCAAAATTTGCCATGGTGAAGGATTCCATGGTAACAGATTTGAAGTCAGAAACATTGGATTCTTTTCTCTATAAACAATGTGCTAGAACATTCTATAACCTATAGTATACCATCTCAGGGAGGAGTACTCCTACATTTTCTATGTGCTTTTGATTACTTTTATAAAAGAATCAAATCAATATTTAAACTTCAGATAAGAATTATATTTTAACTATATGCTTATCATAGAAAGAAACTGTGAAATATTTTAGCTCAATCCTATTGTTTTTCTGCCTGGAAATTTATAACAAATATGAAAGTATAAATTAAGTTGCAAACTAAGACTTCGGTATGTTCATTAAAATCCTCATGCCGAGTGAATGAGAGATTTCTAATCCATAAACCAAAAAATAGGCTTAGACCTCAACATTTCCCACCCAGGCACACTTTGCTTATACTAGGGATTTTAAACCTGTTAAGCATGAGTTCTTATTTGCCCAATTCATTCACCAGAAACAGGCACCAAAGAGAAGCTCTATTGATTTGACCGTGTTGCTAATGTTATTCTCTGTATTAGATAAGTTCATGTAGAAATAAAACAAAGGAGCAAAATCGATATTCCATCATGGTGGAATTTCAGGTAAGAGACACCAGCTGAAATTAGGATTCTATCAGGACAAACTTTTCATGGGAAATTTAGCACACAATCTTTAAATAGGCTTGAGTAATAAGACACTAAGTCAATATTTTTTCCTTTGTTTTCTTTCTTCCTTTCACTCTACTTAATTTTTTTTTAACCAAGATAAGGGAAAGAGCAGCAACTACCCCTGAGTAAGAGAAGATGAGGCTTTAATAGTGTTAAGAAAATAAAATAACAAAAAACACAGTTGCAAGTTTGGGTACAGAATGAGCTTAACAGAGTTCATTTTCACACCTATAACTGGCAAATCAACACCAGGCTCCTCTTCCTATATTACCATAAAACAAGTAATATCTAGATTTTGATGAAACATAATAAGAAAAGACTAAGTATAATAATAAGTTCTGATCAAAGAAGAATTCAGCAAGTATTTTAAGCAATAAGTATGTGAGATACTCCATATGAAAAGAAAAAGAGAAAAAGAGATTGTTTTTGTTCAATAAAAAAATTAAAAATAGAAAATACACCTGCTTTTTACCAAGCTGTCTACATTGTAAGGAAAGTTGCCTGAAGATGTGATAATAACTGAGAAAAGGTCCAAGACTGTATTGAGCCTATAAGGAAATATAATGTCAAGTCCACTGGGCAGTTGGTCCACAGGGAATGGAATGAACCCCAGAAGAAAGGGCAAACACCCACGGACCGACAGCTCCAGGGCTGTAGCCTCAAGAAGATGAGAGCAGCAGGCCTCATGAATAGCCACCCTCAGCTCTCATAGCCATTCACAATGCGAAGATAAGAAAGGACATTCACAGATGCTGAGGCCAAGGCACAGAAGTATCACTCAGGTTTGACTCTCTGAGCATCAGCATCTGGAAATGGAAGCAGGAGCATAGGTGAGAATGGAAAGGAGGGACTCTTGGGTGAGGACTCTCAGGTGAGGTCTCCGCAAGTACTTCCATTTTCCTCCTGGAACTTAGTTCGTCTCCTCTGTGAACACACAGCAGGACCCCTCACTTGAGACAGAACCCTTTTCTGGATTCCACAATACGGGAGCTCAGAATTCCCACAATGTGCGCAACTAGCTTCAACAACTCAACATGAGAGGGCAAAACCAGAGCCTCTACACTAACAGGAAGAAGTTGGAGAAGACTCTGTAGGATAGCCAGGCAGCAGGCCCATATAATTTTAGTAAATTATGTGCATGATCTTATATTCCTAATAAAAATAAAACTATTCAAGAAAATAAATCTTAATTAGCACAAGGGACATTGTACATACTGTTTGGACTCTTTTTTGTTCCTTACTGTTTTTTCATACATAAAGAAAACTAGGGTTTTTTTTTCATTCATGTTATATGCCAGTTACTCAAATATAAACTTATTACAACAGGAAATACACAATCTGCCTTCTTATCACCTATAAATTAGCTGCAAATTTAAAACTATGTGTTGCTGTAATAACACCTGAAATACTTTTGTATGCTTACCAAGGACTTTTTAAGTCTATACAGTAAAAATTATTTCACTTAGCACAAAAAATTTGTTGTGGAGTCTACATAATTATGATTACTCATGCGAAAGATTTCACACAGCTTCTTCCAAACTCAAAGTGATTAAAAGTCTGCCATTGTAGTGGTAAAAGAAAAATATGTTTATAAGTCTATTCGTTTTTAAACGATCATAACATGTGTAAATTTCACACCTAATAGTGAAAATAACATTGTGACTTGTGAAATCGAAGCTCTGAATTGCATCAAACAATTGTCCATACATTTTAAACTTGTTTTCTCTACAGAGCAATATAAGAAAATTATCATCACCATCTCTATCACATGCCTACCCTCTGAGGAGGAGAGAGTTTTCCGGTACCTCATAATCCACTTCCTGTTCTGGATGCTCCTGAATGCAACCCTGGTTGGCTTGACTGGATCTGTCCAGAGCTGCACACAGAGGACAGTTCCAGCCAGTTATGTGTGGGCGTTCCTCCTCCAGACCAGACCCCTGAGATTCTGAGAGGATCTTTTCAAGCCTTCTCCACAGCAAGGATTTCCACTCTAAGTCAGCAGCAGCAGCCCCTGGGAATACGAGAGATTTGCAAATTCTCAGCCCAAACCTGTCAGTCAAAGATTCCCAAGGGAGGCCTGGCTGTTTTAACATGCCCTCCACATGATTCTGATGCACTGGCATTGGAGAACCACGTCTCCAGGACAGGTGAGCCTCCCGCAGGTTCCGAGGACCACAGGTGCCGAGGACCATGTGAGCATGCAGGGCCATGGGCCAGAGGAGGCACCTCCAATCTGTGTGAAAACGCCAACGGCCTCTTGGAAAACTATGGCGGTTCCACAAAATACTAAATTTAGAACTGTCGTGCAATCTAGCAATCTCGATTCCGTGTACACCATGAAGGGTTTGAATTCAGCCTGTCAAAGGGAAATCTAGACTCTCACACTCATTGCAGGATTGTGCCCCACAACTCAGTCATGGAATCCAACCAAGCAAACAAATGGATGAAGAAAAGGCAGGAGATACACCCAGGGAAATACTTCTCAGCCTTTAAGCAAGAAAGGTCTGTCCCTGTGACCTGAGGACCTGGAGGACATGATGCTAAGGGCTCAGGAGAAGAAAGAGCTCCTGTGCCCGCTCACACATGTGCCCCAAGTCGATCACTCAGCTTTACCACCAAGCTGCCAGGGTTCAGATCCCCGAGTCTGTGTGCCCTCGGTCAAGATCCTGTTCCCTTCTGTGCCTCAGGTGGTCTTAAAGTGGGGGCCACGCAAGGCTGCCCTGACGGCTCTACATGAGGAGAACTCAGCTACTGGGCGCTCGGCTCTGGCCAATTGTTATTTTTCCTGTTCTGTGTCAGAGTGAGCTTACAGAGCATGCACAGTCCAACGATTCACTGACACCACGAAGCCCCCAGCAGAGCAACTACAGGCACAACCAGCAAGCCATCTGCACATGCGTGCTGTCGAAGGAAATGCTAGGCACTCTCCAGTGTTTTCCAGATACATTTCCTCCTGTCAGTGGAAATACTGTCATTCTGACATAGCAGCAGTGCTTGTTTGGGTTTGTGTGGGGGTTTGTGTGTAAGGAAGAGAAAGAGTTTTCTATAAATGGACATGTGATGGGATTAAACGTGACTAGCCTGGCCACTCATTTTCCGAACTCCATCACACACGGGTGCTCTCGGTCACATCCTGAAGGACCCTCCCCTCTGCTAACCCATCCTCAGGTGCCCACTGCCAAAATCATCTGTGAAACTGCTCCAAACAGGTTCAGAGACACGTTTAATAGGACTGTCTCTTAAGCTGCTCAGACTAGAGAAAGGACAGTGCCCAGGGAAACAGAGAGGAAGGAGAAGGAAGCCAGTGGTCAGAGAGGAGGTGAGAGTCGCCTTGACAATGGGCAGGGGGTGTCTTCAAGAGGTCCAGGTGTCAGGACCTATCTGCCCTCCTGCTTCCATTTGGGGAGACCCTCCTGCACAGAGACACCGGGGTGGTGGCTCTGTGTGGGGTAACATGGCCAGAGCCATGGGGACTCCGCCCAGCAACCCCCTCCCCACACACACACCACATCCAAGCATCCAGGATGACTGTCTGCCACTGGTCACTGGCAAAATTGGTAAAGTGAGAATGGCCTCTCCAGGATCAGTATGTGTCCGACGAGAACAATCCATGCTCTCGGTGTGCACCAGGAACCGATCGATCAGAGCACGTCCACAGCCACTATGTTATCTCAGCTACTCAGAAGGGAAGACGAAATGGAGCTCTCGGGCTGTGGAAGAAACTCCAGACGCTCCAGCTGGTGCACACCCCGCAGCAATCTGCGGCTACAGCAGCGCTGGGTCAGAGCTACTACGGATTGCAGTTTGAAAACCATCCCAAACGCAGACAGCGAAAAGCAATTGACAGGACACCGCGTGCTCACGTTGTCTTTTTGCCCCTCAGTTGCCCAGTTCGTCAACCTTCCATTTCTCGTGACTTCCACTCACACGAGTCCACTGGCTTCCTCCCAGCAGGTCCTTCACCAGCTCAGGATCAAAACACAGACCGGCTCCCTCCATGGCTTCTGCCCAGCCACCGCGCCTCTCCCTGGAATGCAGCTCCCACACCTTCTTTCTCGGCCACTGGGACATTTTCCCTCTGGATCTTGAAATTCTTCACAACTCTTTCAAACATCAAGTGTTTTACGGTCAAACAGCAAATGTGATGTGTTTTTAAAATTCCGGAATCCTCCATTATTGTCATAAATGTAGACACGCCCACATTGGTACATCACACACGTGAATATACATACACGTGAGCTGCCACATTCAGAAGGAAAGCCTTTCTCATAGAGCTGTAAGAATTTGACAGAATAATAAGGACTAAAAATGAAGAGCATTAAAAGAAAAGATTGTGACTCTATGTTTGAAAAATAACCAAAATACCTCACTTTAAAACAACGTCACAGAAAATGTTCTAGTATTTAATGTCAGATATGAAGCAATGTTTAAATATTCCAGTGTGTGGTCAGAAGACATTCCATATCAATCTGCCAAACCTATCAGGACCAAAGATGTTTCACTGTGCTAATGGGGTCATGCCCCATGGCCAGCTCCCGCTCCTGCGGCTGCCCTGAGCTTGAGCTCCCAGCGGCCATCTGTTAGGAACTGCTCAGCTCTAGGCCATTCGCATCTTGATGTCTTCTGCTCAATATGAATGTTTGGCTCATGTTCACCTACAGGTTCTCTGGAACATGTCTTTGCCCTCAGCCTGGCCGATATTCAACCATAATTGAGTTTGGGTGGCAGAATCCTGGGGAAAACGAGACTTATTACGTAGATGTCACCACACAATTGAAACATTGGATCACTTGGTTCTGTGAAACACTTGAATGGCAACATAGAACTAAAACACCTTTCAATTTAATATTGAGCAAACATTTATGAATAACTACAAAAATAATAACTTATAATCTGAGGGTGCCTCTTGGTTGGTCACATGAAATCAAAACGTTGACATTGACCACACTATCGTGAGCCCCAGACCCAATGAAACAGTGGAACTTACAAAGCCATTACCTAAGGAAGATGAAGCTGTGTGGCTAAACATTATCTCCATGTCATTCCGTCTTCTTTTAGGTTCTCCACGGGTACCCGGCACCCCAACTGAGGTTTTAGAGAGTAGCAAGGTTGTCACACTACATACCAAAATAGTGTAGCTTTTTCCACCTACAGCTTCTATAATGTGTTGCACATTTCCAAGTCTCTTCGATGAGCAGAAATTCATTGAATTCCCGCCACCAAATTCCTGATTGTCTCCAAACTTGGGAGTGGGTAGGTTTTTGGTTTTCTGATGCAACTCATCAATGCACAGATTTTATCTGGAGGAAAATTCCACTCTGCCTCACCCGCAAAGTTTTAAACTCATGTGGGAGATTTACCCAGGAGTCTCCAACTAAAAGCATGGGCCTAATGATCGTTTTAGGCAGCCAACGGATGGAGCTCCTCCACCATTTGTTACTCTGATCTCGCTTAAATGGAATTGAAGGTGTCAGCCCTTTCCTGCCTGCTCACCCAGAACACTAAGCAGCAGTTTCTACTTCAGTCAAAACTGTTCAGTGTAAACTACCAATAGCCTAAGAATGGAGTTCCATCCAAAAGTCTCAGTTGTTAACTAAAATTATCCCATAAATGTGCAGAATGTGGGCCCCAGCTAACATATTTTACTGTTTATCAGAGGAGCCATTGCCCTGATGAAATCTCAGGCCCACCAGCACAAGCTCTCCCTGTTGGACACAGTCTTGGTCAGGTGGCTCAGAGTGGGAGGCTATAATTACTCCACCCACTTGCCCCAATCTCCTCACCAAGTCCCCCGTTGTGTTTAAAGTATAGATTCTGCTTGTGCAACTAAATATATCCCACATGTGCTGGGGTCAGACAGCATGTATCATATTATTGTGAGTGATCACAACTATTGGCAAGCAAAGAATTTCATCTTCTGAATGTTTATATCCATATTGGCCCATAGAAAGAGATTTTTCTAGTAATTACTGTCTTCACATGTATTCTTAAAGGAGCTGCTGGAGACAGGAGCTATTGCTATCCAGTCATTCATTTTTTTTAATATAACAACATTAAAACAATTTTGATTATGCCTTGAAAGATATAATAAGTAATAAAGCCATAAACAAATATTTTCTACTTTTTCAAATTTAGTTGGAACTTTTATGTTTTCTCCAAAACAATTTTGCTTCGAATATCTAAAATTAAAAAATTCTTTCAGATCTTTAGAAAACAACTTAGAAGCTTTTATTTAAAATAAGCCTTCCCATCGGGGAACTGTTACTTTATAGTGAGCCATTGTGGGATGGAAATTCTAATCATTTTGCTACCCATTTCATGAGAGTTCAGAATAGTCAGATACACATGACCTTCCAAAGTTAGTTTATTTTGGATTACAGGTTGATTCCCCAAAGATTTGGATATTTAACAAGGAATTACTACTGACTTAAATAAGTTCACAAAAGATACTAAGTATGCTGCGTCTGCTGCACACACAAACACAAAAAAGCCAGCCTACCTATAAATGTGCGATTCATTTTAGCCTGATTAGTGACGGTTTTCAAAATGGCTCCGTTAATCCTCACACAACCACCCCCATTTCAACCCAGAACCAACAAAATCTCCAGCTTATTTAAGCTTGAAACTTGAGAAAATAATCTTCTACTCTATTGGGACCCCAAATGCAGCTGCAGGTATCCCTCCGAGACCCTCGTGGGGTTGGTAGACACCTCAGTAAAAGAGTTTTATTAGCATTTAATTTATTTAATTTTGAAGGGATTAGATGAAATGTTAGCATAACTGCCTGAGATCCGCACTCCTCAGTCAACAACCCAGTACCGTTACTTCTTCCAAGAAAATGACCGTGCATTTAGGGAATGGCTTTATACATTCAGCATGCTTTGCAGCTTGGGGTTTTCTGGAGGGGAAGAGAAGATGAATAATTTGAGATTTCTCAGCTAACTAACTACTTAATAAGGAAGATGTAAGACACCAAAACCCTGTGAATCATGTCAACCTGTTTAAGGACAAATTCATGCCTTTAATTCTCATTCCTACCTGAAAAGAAATCCCATTCTTGATTTATTACACAAGTTTATGTTCATTGCTACGTATCACAGGGGCCAGGCACTGTATTAGAACACATGGGGAAGAAATTTTCAGGCCATAATTAAATATTTAAACAGCTTTCCTTCTTTTAGATCATAGTAAGAAAAGCATCAAGCCTGCAATAAGGCCTTTAGGCTCAATTTTTGAGGAAACAAATCAGCCGGAACCCAAGTAGATATATGTCATGCACACAGATAATTCTGATGAGATGACTTCCTCCTCACGTGGCTGTGATTTCATGCACCAGTGTGGAATGGACACAGTTTTTTCAGAGATTATTTTTCAGCCAGAAAATTAATTGTGAATCATGAAAGGGGAAAAAAATCACCACCCAAAACAAAAAACATTACCTGCTGGTTTCATACAAATCAAAGCTGGCATTTGAAGCACAGGATTCCAGCTTTTCTGCACAGCATCCATTTAAGCTGGCATCTGACGACAGAGAGCACATTGCCAGTATGAGACGGATGCCAACCCTATCACTAGTCGGGCTGGCAGCCCAAAATAAAACAAAGACCAGATTACTGGCCTTGGAAATATCAAGAGGGAGGAACTGCTGCTCATGAGGCATTTAAATAATCTTCCTACATTTCTTAACAAGATTACCCTTAAAAGCCCCTGAGAAACCAACACCCTCCTACCCAGTGTGTTGTGTTCCCTGCTTAGAAAGGTTTCTGTACACCTTTCTTTGGTGTTCCCTCCAGCACATGGGAAAATCGGGCCAGGCCTGCCACTTGCAATGAGGACGTTGTCCAAGGGCCCAAACCTTCACTGAGAGACAGTTGAGTCCACCTCCCCTCCAGGGCCCACAGGAGAAACCCAACTGGGCTTGTGCAGCCAGGGACAAGTGCTCGTCCAGTTAATGAAGGAGACTTTGACTTTCACAAGTTGCACATCCACACGGCAACTATGAAGCAATTGGGGGTCACTTTCCCTACTTATACCTGCAGGGAAAATGGGATGACAAGAAGTCAGAGATAGGCCAGCGGATTTCCCCCATCCGTCATCCCTCATGGCCTTGTATCCCTCAGACCCCTCTTCGGGCTCTGCACAGTGTGCACGATGTCTCACTGGCAGAGAAGTGAGACCCTCAGTCACATTCCAGAAGCAGTTGCCACCCAGACCAGGGCCCTGACCCTGCAGGTTACACATGTCCACTGGAGGAGCTGCTGGATTTGCCCCGGGTGGTAGATAACTCCTTCCCAGCTGCCTCTCCATACGTCCAACATTGGCAAGAAGAGCAGGAGGCCTCTTCACAGGCCTGGCAACGGTTTTAATTTGGTGGGGTGCATAATCCATTCCCTTTCCAGGGCCTGTTGTTCTACTCAATGGCTTCCCACAAGGAATTTTAAGAGCAGAGAGCCTAGACTGGGTGGGAAAAGCTATAGCAGTGCAAAGTCTCGCCTCCTGAAAAAGAACGTGAGTTTCTCAACACCTTTTGCAGAGCACCATAAAAAATGGCTCGCAGCATGCCAACACGAAGCTGGAACAGCAGGAATGGAGAAGTTCCGATCTTTTTCTACCAGGTGTCCGCAGACTATAAAATCTGCTAATTGAAAAGAACCCCCAGAAAAGATTGGACATAGGTTCTAAAGATGCAGGAACAAAGATCCATTCTGCTGTGGGATATTGAATTTCCAAAGTTAACACTGATTCTAAATAGCTCAGAAACGTTGTTTGTCTTTAATTATTATAATATTCCCATTCAATTAAAAGAATTGGGTGTTGTAATTCAGAACTTTTAATTAAGTGAATTAGCATTTGACACTTTCTTGGAAAAAGATGCTCTCAATGTGGTTTTCCCCCACCTTTAATTGCAATTAAACTTTCCTTTGCACTTTTAAAGGCATTGGTAAGAAATATGCAATTTATAGCAACATGCCAACCTTTCGCAGACAATGGTGAGGCCACTGCTCACCACAGACATCATGCATTTCAGCAATAGGTAGAAATTTGCATCAAATCTAAAAGATTGTTTTTATAGTGCAGGATGCTAACCCCACAATGGATATGCGGCAAAACTACTTTTCTATTCTCGGGACAACCCCGACTGTTCCTCCTACGATGCTGCTTTTTGGTTTACTGAAGCAGAACAGAACTTCATCATGTACGTCTTCATGGGGCTTTCTCTCTCAACTGTAAATTTTCTGTTGCTATGTTCCGTTAGCTTCTGGGGCTCCAAGTTGTCAGAGGACAATGTTAATTTTCTCACTCATCAAAGTGCAGCTGAAGGAGCCCCGTGTCCTGAGCATTAGCCACAGGAGAAGTAGCAGCTCAGCTCTGTGTACCCCAAGTCCCACGCAACCACTCCTACTGATTGTAAAGAACAAACAAAGTCTGCATCAACCAGAGAGAGAGACCTGTAACTGTGTCTCCTCTGTCACTTGGGGCTTGTTTTGATGGTGAAGTTAATGAATCTTATCCTTGAAGCAAATCAAATATAAGTCTTTATATTCGAGCAGAGGAAAATAATAAAGCCTTATTTCTTATGTAGTAAGTACCCACTCTGACATCCCTCTAATTAAGATGTTAGAATTTTAAAACATGTTCTGTTTGTTGTCAAGGTACAAACGCTTCTACAGAATGAGGACGGTTAGGGAAGGAAGACCTAGAAATTATCATCTCTGTTCCCTACATGAGCCCTTCCTAAGACTCCCCTCCCATTTCGGTGACTTGATCCAGTTCAGGAGCACAGAGAATTGATCTTCTATGACTTATAAAATATTTGCTTTTTCAAAAAGAATGAAGGAAATAAGTGATTGTGTATATGTGTATTTGTGCCTATTTAAAATCAGGTTCTTTGATATGCAATACTGATCCTATCATCAGAGGAATGAAAAAAAAAACATTTTAAAGAACTTTAAAAAAAAAACTTTCCACTTCATTTCATAAAACCTGAAAATCTGAAGAAGTATATCTTGTTATTCATCTTTGAAGTCACCTGCCCAGTCAAACATTCTTAGCTGTGTATCTGTGGTTTCAAATGTTTGCTTTTATAATAAAACAATTCTAACCTATGAGACTGTCAACTCTACAGAATAAGATCAGCCAGCTAAAAGCTTTTGCTTTGGTTTTTCAACAATACCATAGAAAAGAAAAGAAAAGGAAGACGAGGACAGGAATAACATGATATTCACACAACCTGAATGAACATGGGGAAAGCAAACTCCACCGTGGAGGCCCTTGCATAAAGGCCTGTGATCTTATCAATTTTCATAAATTAAGCAGGTTGAAGCTGGTCAGTGTTTAGCCAGCAAATTTGAGGGACTGGAAAGAGACTGATGAAAATCAAATACCATCAACTTGATTTTATCTGTGTGCAAATTTACAAACTTATGGCTTAGTATTGCCATCTGATCTCTTGCCCACCAGCAGCCTTTGTGCTCTTCTGAATCCCAGGGTCCCAGGGGCCATTGGAAATTCCTGTCCCCATTTCTACTGGGCAACCCCAGCTTCTTACCCCAATTGAAAGCCATATCCTACGGCCATCACCACAGTGAAGACAGTGAGGAAGCTCACAGTCCCCGTCACCATCAAGCACACAATCCAAGTTTTCACAAGTGGCTCCTCTTAAAAACGTCATCATGTGTGTGCTTTGTGTCGGGCACGGTGCTGAGGACGTAAGCACAGATCAGCTTCTTTAACCTTTGCAATGATGACATAAGGAGAAGATACCGTACTTTTCAGTGGAAGGAGAGAAAGTCCTTTCAAATAGGTTACAGTCTCACAAAAAGCAAATGGGAGAAGGATTTGAATCATGTTTGTCATCCCCAATGGACTTTGGAAGAAGACAGCTCTCATTTCAATCTGTCCAACTTCTTTGTCTGTTCTTCTCCTAGCGCCGTTTTCCACTGGGAAA
The DNA here is from genome assembly GCA_004024805.1 of Geosciurus inauris. Lineage (NCBI taxonomy): Eukaryota > Metazoa > Chordata > Mammalia > Rodentia > Sciuridae > Geosciurus > Geosciurus inauris. The sequence goes on from PVHX01000141.1 coordinate 282,960, forward strand.
CTCTATTCCACCATCTATTTGGGAGAGCCAGTGGCTCCCGGGATGATTCATGACCAAGATGGACCAGACAGATGCCACTGAGCATTTGAAGGTTGTGCAAAATCATCACGAGGCGAGAAGGGAATGGAGCTCAGCCACCCACAGAATCAGCAGGGTGGGAGATCCCTGGCAGTGAGGTCCCCAAACTGCTCCAGCCACCATGTTCCCAAGTCCTGGTTGGCAGGCTCTTTCTGAGAATCCAAGAATGTTCCATTGAGCCCATTTCCTGAGTTACAGGGAGTGGCTCCACCTCCTAGAAGCTTCAGTCTGATGATGCATGCCGGTGCGCTGACCCAACGATCTGAAGACCTGCTTCAGCTCCCCAAGGAATTTGGGACCTACGAGACACACCGGTATGCATTTTGTCAACACTCTTTTGGGAACAGAAATATATTGTCATAGTGCAAATGAGTGAACAGTAAGTTCTGCTTAGGAAATTTCAGAGAAAGTTCAAAGGCAGTTGGTGGTTCACAGAATGCAATGGCTTTGTTCTCTTATCTGTAAGGATCCCCGAGCTGCAAGACCAAGCCTCTTTGGAGGAGCAACAGAACTTGTTCATTCACTTATTTATATTTTCATCCTTTCAATATTTACATAATAATCAACTATTTTATTTAAATACACTATCAAATGGGAATTGGAAAAAATGAACACATTAGTAAAGAAACAAACCAATAAATCTACTTGCTAGTCTCAAAGAAAGACCCATGGTTACTAAATACTCTGAAATGTTTACTAAACTTGATAGACCAAGAAGGACTTGATGCAGAGACAGGGGACAGATCATACCTCTTTGGTAACAGGGACATTACCACCCCATCCACTATGGAAAATTCAATAAGAAGCTATGCCTGCAGGTTGGATGTCTGACAGGGACTGGTCTCATTGCCTGAAATCTGGGTATGGGCAAGTGCGACTGCCTTTCCAGCTGCTAGAATCTGCCTGTGTTCCCAGTTCAAGGCCCCCTTCCATCTTCAAGCCCGCAAAGCCAGTCCATTAGGTTACTTCCCATTGGGTTACTCTAACTCCCTCTTTTCGTCATAATGATGCTGCGATGACATGTGGACTTCCCTGGATAAGCCAGGATACTCTCTCCTCCAGATCATCTGCTTGGCAATCTGCGATATAGTTTCCCCCTGTTGACAAGAGGAACAACCTGACATGTTTGCACGTTCCAGGAGCATGGCACAATCGATCATCTTTGGGGGGCCACATCCTGCCTGCCATGATAATGAAAAGTGGAAGGCACCAGAGAGCTAGTTCCTCAGAAAGAACCACATTCGTCATCACCAAATCACATAGTCATGGGTTACACTATTTAGGACGGCGTTGTATTTGTAAAAGACTTCAGTATTGGTGAAGTCTATCACATTTGGGCTTTGGATCCTTCTCATGCCTGTCTACTTCCTCTTGCGCGTGCGTATGTGCTTGAGCTCTCTCTCTCTCTCTCACACACACACACAAACACACACACACAATTCTGGACATTGCACTCTGAATAAATGTTGGATGATGGATACTAACACCTAGGTTCCATGACATTACTTAATTTGTGTTATTTTCCTATTTTGAAAATGTGCCCTTCCTGTGTGCATCTTAGTATCACATGACTTGTATTTTCTTCATTTCCCCCCTCTAACCTACCTGACTCTCTTGCCTTTAAGAAATCTACCAGAAAGAGTTATCATGTTTCTCCATTCCCTAAAATACACTTTAAAATCAATGAAGTGACTAATAAATAGCTGAAATACAAATGCTGTCTTTAAAATGAGCTTGACAGTTTGCCTGTGTCGTGATAAGAAGCGCTTGGGAAATTAATTAACAGGATATTTTCTTAATTAAGTCCCGAGTTGCAGGCTGTAATATAAAGCACACTGAGTTGCACGTGATCTTTGGAATAATTTGCTGGGTAAGAACACGATGGAGGAGAGAGATTCATACAGGAAACAGAAGCTGTCAGAACACCTCTCCTCCCTCTTTTCAAATTTGCACTTAAAGAATCATAATGTAACCGTGTCAGATTTATAATAGGCCTTTACCAGAAAAATAAAACTGTTCTGCCCAAATTATATCAAGTCTATGTTTAATTTGCCCTTGAAAGGAAACTTACTTCTGTACATTTAAGGAAAGAGTAAAGTAGCAAACTTCAGCATCAACTGTGGTGGTCAAATTCTTAGTTCCACAGTGATACTGAATCTGGTGTGAATATGTCAATGGATTAGCAAAAGAAAGTTATTGAAACACATTTGTTTCAGGGAAAAACTTTGGTGCTTTTCTCAACCATTTTTATTATCACCCCCAACTCAGAATGCTTTCCAGATATTTCTAACTCTGCTTGGCCAGAAATGTGAATGCCGCAGATAAGCTGATTATCTGTTTACTGACAGTTTGCACGTAGGTGCTTTGCCCTGGGAAGGCACCTGCCACAAACTGACATGGTCTAGCTGTGGAAGCTGGGACTTGATGTCCACCTGCATTCTCTTGATAATTCACCCCAAAAGTATTTATTGAGCACCTACTATTTGCCAGATATACAATAGTGATTGAACACCCTACTCTTGATTAGAAAGGCACATTTAAATCCAGCCAGGAAATATATAGCCAATCTTAACATTTATTTTTTAAAAGATATCAGAAGTAAGACAATGTTTCCATTTTCAGCATTTTGTCACTTGGAGAAATATCTGAGAAAAATACCTTAGAGGAGGAGAGATTTATTTTGGCTCATGGTTTCAGAGATTTCAGTCCATGGACAGCTGGTTCCGTTGCTTTAGGTCTGAGGATAGGCAGAATGTCATGGCAAGAGGGTATGGTGGAGGAAAGTTGCTCAGCTCTTGACAGCCAAGAAGCAGATAATGAGAGGGAAGGGACCAGAGATGAGAAACACCCTTCCTGGGCACGTCCTCAGTGACCCTCCTCTAACTAGGGTCACATCCCAAAGTGTCCACACCTCCCACTAATATCTCGGAATTTTAAATCCACTGATTTAAATCCACTAATTAATCCACAGATGAGGTGAGAGTCCTCCAGATCCAATCATTTCCTAAAACCCACACCTCTGAACATCATTGTGCTGGAAACCAAGCCATCAACCCATGAGCCTTTGAGAAACATTCTAGATCCAACATGTGGTTAGACACTTAAAATTTATCTACTGTATACGGCCTGCAGTGCTTCCTGGCCACACTGCCTAAAGAAACTGTGGGAGAGAGCCCTAAATGACCAGCATGTTCCTTCACCACCGTGGCTGTGAAGCCCATGACCTTCTGTGCTGAGCTCTGCTGCCTGAGCATCCTCGGCATCAGTGAACCCCCTCTTCCAGCCTGCCCCATCGGGAGCACGGACTCCAGAAGACAAAATAGTTCACCACCAGGACAGGAGAGAGAGAGAGAGAAGGTCCAGAGTGTGAAGCTGGCCACATTCTTATTTTTTTCACTAACAAGCATCTCCAACAAAATCGATAGCCACAATGTGTTCTGAAAATACATGGGGACTTCCCCGCAGACAGCATCTGATGTAAAGAATGACCACACGGCAGGATGGGTGCATCCCAACAGCTAGTTAGTTATAAAATATAAGGTAGGCTCCCTAATGAAATTTTAAAAGTTGAAAAAATAAAAGAAGAAATGACTCAATCCTGTTCCATTTACAAAAGCAAATTGACCATTTCCTTTGAGGCCCGGGGCAGAGGAACACCTCAGGAAATAGAGCAAGAGGGAGGCTAGAGAGAAAGGATGTGCAGCATAGAAACCAGAGAGCCCAAGATGGGGGCTCTTCCCTTCCCGGGGGGAAGGCAAGCAGCTCCTGCGGTGCTTCTGAGATGTGGGGCTGGCAGGACACAGTGTGACCACTGGTCACCGCTGCAGCAGAGATGATTCTTCTATCATTTGTGTCATTAAACACCCATTAACTGAGACATCCACACTGTCCCTGGACAAGAAGTAATTCACTCAACCAGATTCAAGTGCCCTCACTTCTGAATCAATCCCATCTCACTCCATGACTTGAGTAATAACAGTGCCTTCTTCTTCTTTTTTCTTCTGTGATGCAAACTCCATCTTTCTTAGGATTCACTGGCATTTTTTGACATAGCTGGATACTTTCAGTGTGACTGTCCTTCCTGACTCAGAGCCTAATCAGCCAGCTAGGCTTGCTGCTGGACCAGGCAAGAGAAATGGAAAGGCTCAGAAATGAGATGCCTTGGCTTGTGCCCAGGGCATAGAACAAAGAACTCTGCAGGTCAGCCAGCGAGTACCAGAGGAGGCTCTGCTGCAACTGAGCTAAAAGGAGGAGTCTTAGTCTGGACTCAGGCTCTGAGCCCCAGGATGAGGACAACCTCTTCCACCTACTGTCTGCATGAATCTAGGCAGCTTATCTGACTTTTTTTTTATTTCTAAATATATTTATTATGAGGAATTGATGCTTGTGATAATGGAAGCTGAGGAGTCTACAGTCTGCCATCTGCAAGATGGAGACCTTAGAAAGCGAGTGGTGTCATATCAGTACAAATCCAAAGACCTGAAAATCAGGGGCTCTGGAGGGTATAAATCCCAGTCTGAGGGCAAGAGAAGATGAGATATTGTGTAGACAATTGTCCTCCTAGACAAACAAGAAGCAAAAGGAGTGAATTCCTCCTTCCTCCATCTTTTGGTCTATTTAGTCCTTTAATGGATAGCTTGATGCCCATCCACTTTAGCTGGGGCAATCTGCTTTACTGAACTGGTAGTTCAAATATTAATCTCATTTGGAAACACCCTCATGGACACATCCAGAAATAATGTTTAATCTGGGCAGCTCTTGAACAGTCTTTGCTAATGATGAATTGTGTGTGTGTGTGTGTGTGTGTGTGTGTGTGTGTGTAGTACTGAGGATTGAACTCAAGCTCACCTGACTTTCAGGTGCCCCCATCTCCTCTTTTCTAACATGTACATAATAATAACACTTATCTCATGGTGGTGTTAAGTAGTAAATACAATTAATTAATTATTAGTAAAATACTTGGAAAAATGCCTAGTATATAATAAGTGCCATGCATAAGTGTTATTGAGTAAAGCAAGTGAATAAATCAGATGAGCAAAGAATCTGAAAGAATAATCTCTAGGGCACTAGAGCACTAAGGAACAGTCTCTCATGACAAAGCCCCTGGCAAGATTGCATCTTTGAGTGGAAAACAGCTGTTCAAGGTACCTGACAGGTCAGACATGAGTGGATCCAAGGCAAAATGGATCCCAAGCTGGGCGCGGTGACGCAAGCCTGTAATTCCAGCACTTAGGGAGGCTGATACAGGAGAATCGCAAGTTCAAAGCCAGCCTCAGCAACGTTGAGGCACTAAGCAACTCAGTGAGACCCTGTCTCTACATAAAACACAAAATAGGGCTGGAGATGTGGCTCAGTGGTTGAGTGCCCCTGAGTTCAATCTCCAGTACCAAAAAAAAAAGCATCCCAAACAGAAAAATGTGTATATAATTGATAACTTTTTAAGAGACCATTGACTCCCTGTGATGCCCATGGTAAAGTAGAGGGTCAATGTAACATTAAGTCAGTGCATTTAGTCTAGTTCCCAAGCATGCCTGGAATGCTGTCGCTTTACCAGAGCTGAGAAGAGCTGGCTTGCAAACCAGCTGCCCCAGCATGGCATCAGATTGATAGTTTTTATTAATAGTAAACAAGAATGGTAACTGGCACAAGAAAACGCTCCATCAGGGATTGCTGTACACAGCGAGGGAAAGCCCATCTTATGGATTTGTTTATGGCACCCTTACGGGTCTCATTTATGACATTTTGAGTGGTGGTGTTGCTCACCGTCTTGACACCGGCACTTGTCCTATATGTACCCTGGGGGAAAAGAGTGGCTCCCTCTCACTAGGGACCTGTGGAGAATTTGGGGACCTTCCTTTGCCTCCTGAGTCACCATGAGTTTATGAATATACATGTCTTTCTCTCCCTGCAGCTGTTTTTCGTCTCTGCTGCATGTTTCCTGTTTCACTGCATCTCTACAAGCCAGACCCTTGCTCTGGGTCAAGGTGGATTTACTAGATTCCTGGTACTTTTCGTGGCCACAACAGTGGGCAAGGCAGACGTGCTCTCCACCTGTGTGGCAAGTCCAGTCTCCTGGCTCAGGGCTGTACCAGTCAGGGTGCTCCAGAGAACCAGAAGCAACAGGCAGAGGGAGATGGGTGGATGGCTAGATAGGTAAACAGATATTAACTGGTTTTAAGGAATTGATTTATATTACTTTGGGATCTGGCAAGTCCAAAACCTGTAGGGTAAAGAAAGGAGTTGATATTACAGTTTGAATCTGAATGCACTCTGGAAGAATTCTCTCTTCTTCAAGAAAAATACACTTGTTTTCTCTTAAGGTCTTCAGCTGATTGGATAAGACATTCAGCATGAAGTGTCACCTACTGTACTCAAAGTTTACCAGTTTTCATCTGAAAAATACCTGTATCATGAAATCCAGCCTGGCATTTTATCAAATATCTAGGTGCCATGGCCAAGACTCCTCAACACGTAACATGTCTATCACAAGTGGCAAAAGGCATTTTCCATTCAGCAAAGAAGCCGAAAGAAGGAGACACCGCACTGACCCCAACAGTCCAGGAAGTTTCCCAGGGGCAGATTCGTTCTTCCATTAAGTCTGCTCTGGGGATTATGTTCAGATGGAAGGAACAACATGTGCCAAAGCCCAGAGGAAGAGTTTCTGTGTCTGAGACAGCAATGCGTGCGATCAAGTCACCCTGGAGCAAGATAAGTGCGAGCTCACTAAAGGGCCCTGGCACCCTGTTAGGGCCCTGGATGGCATCCCAGAGGCAAGGGGAGCATCTTAGGGCTAACAAGAGCATATGAGGAGAACTGCGTGTATCTGATGATTCTCACTGCACTGTGGCAATTAGATTTGGGGTGGAGAACAGCGAGTCCCTCAAAAGGGAGTACATTGAAATAACCAGATGAGTCGCCATGGTGACCTGTGTGGGTGCAGCCTGCAAGTTGAGCTTGGCAGGTGTGGCTTTCCATAGAAGTCAAGGTAATCAACATGTCAGGCTCCTGGGTCACATATCCTCTGCAACCAAAACTCAGCTCAGTGCTCGTAAGAAGAAAACAGCCACAGACCTGGTCGTGTTCTGACAAAACTTTATTTGCAAAAACAGATGGTGGGCCAAATCTGATCTGTGGGTCCCCATTTGCTAACAGTTGGTCTAGAGCAATGGAAAACCATGGACTGATTCAGGAGTTGCTTCTGAGAAAGAACCAAGAGGAAGGTGATGGAAATATGTAGGAGAAGGGGAGTGAGAGAGTACCAAGCATGGCGCGTTCATAGACACATCCAAGCAACAGTGTCCAGTCAACACTTGATCGTGAAAGCCTGGAGTTCAGGAGGGAGGTCTGAGCTGAAGGCTCAGGGCTGGGAGCATCTGCGGTGGCTGCTCACGGCAGCAGTGAGAGGCACCAGGAAAGGCACAGTCGGAGAACAGAAGAAACCTCAGAAAAGAAACGTGCAGTCTCTGAGCATCCGACGGAGTGCCATGGAACAGGGATTAGAAAAGGTGACAGCAAAGTGTCCAGAGAAGGAAGAAGGAAAGCAAGAGCTTATATGCAGAAGACAGAAAGGAAGGGTGCAGCAGGAGACGGGGAAGGAAAGGGAGACAGAGAAAGAGGGAGAAAATCAGCAGCTCTGGTGCTGCTGTGAACAGAAGCAAGTCTGGGCCGGGAAAGGTGTGGATTTAGCAACAGGAAGGCATTCGGGGACCATGGCCTGCAGTTTCCCAGTGGAGCAGAGAGGGCGGAGCTCCTCTCTGACACCTCGGAAGACTTCCCCGCCCCGTCTTCAGCTGGCCGCCCAACCAGCTCACGGAAGCCTCAGTGCACTCTCTCCTTTTGCTTCCAGTCTATGCAAATTCTTAATCGCAGTGCCACTGTGAAGAGAGAAACGTCAGCCACACGCACCTGTACTCCACGCATAAAATTGCCAAATTGCTAAATGAAAGCTGGGAGAAAAATATTTCTTACAGAGATTTTCCAGTTACTTTAGTACTTGGTATTATACATATTAATTACATATGGTTCATCAGAGAGAGCCCTTGGGAAATGAGGTTTCTTTGAAAAGCAACATACTGTCATTATTACAATTATTAAAATAGATTAAGTTATACCACTAGATGAGTGCCTATCTTAGATGCTGAAGATATGCACACATACACATGCTATGCTTTATTAACATTGAATAAATACAAAGAATAATTTTTCCACTTTAATTAATAGGTGTAAGATTTTAAAAATCTGAGGAGAAATTTTTATTTTTAAATATCTTTCATTAAGAGAAACCTGTCACAGTTTGGTAAGGTGCCTTCCCAGATTCTCTTGCTTGCTCTGAAGTATCTGGTACCAACAACAATGCCCTTCATCGTCACACCTTTCCTAAGACTAGGGAGGGTGGAGGTAGAAACAGATCTCTAAGGAAACCTGCACTTTCCCAGCCTGGCTGGTGGAGGGGCATTGCTTCTGCGTGACTCCGAGAAGACCAGGACCACTCTGCTTTACCACCAGCTCTACTAAAATCAATCAGCACTTCAGGGGGAAAAGAAGGGAAAGTTGACAGTAATTTTAACTGTTGCATATGTTATATTTATCATTAGTTAGAAACAATTTTTGAGGTTTTTCAACTTTCAAGTCATGTTAAAACTATCCACTTTTTTTTCTCATCAGTTATTTTCAGGAGGAAATACGTTCCCTATTAAACTCACAGCAGCTCACTGACTATAATTTAAAACAGCAGATTAAAAAGCAAATGTTTATTAAACAAAAAATCTTCAGAAACATCTTCCCATTGATTAAGAAATCTTTAGAATTAGACATACGTGAATAAACTTTATACCTTTAGGTCTAATTTCTCTGAGAAATAAAACGGTACTCAGGACTCCATTGCCTCTGAAGAGTGTATAATTTTACCACTGTAGCTTGCCTATTAATTTATTTTTGAATAAATCATAATAAGGTAGGTTTTGCAACATCATATGTAAGTTAGAAACTTTTCCACTGGTCTCAAAATAAGAGTTTACAACCATTTTAATAATAAAAAATTAGATGAGAAATAAAAAAAAGAGCTTGAATTTCATTATGTATAAATCAATTTCATTCTTTATTAGAATTCCTTCACAAAAGGTATTAGGTAATTACCCTGTTATATTATAATACATGCACATAAAATATCTCAGCAACCAAGGTTAATTGAAACTCTCTCTTCGTCACTGTAAATGTCTCTAAACTGCTTTGTATGGGGCAAATTAAAACAAAAGATATTCTTTAAAAAATGCTCAAAGAAAATGGATAACAGCAATACGCATCTCATAAATGATGTTCGCAGATACATTTAAACTTTCATTTTAAATATTCCTCATTTACTTCCGGACTTGTTTTATATGAAGCATAATGCACACAGAGAGAGCAAATAAATTTATGAACCACATTTTACTTTCTTAATATAAAAATCCAAGAAAGAAATAAAAAGTACTGACTATATTTCTAACAGTTTGATTTTGCCATGTACTATTTTTCTCTTTGTGATTGTGTTCTACAATTGTGCGAATAATCAGTCACATAAAAATGGCTTTTTCCAGTATGTTAGTAGTTTGCCATATCTCCCTGAATCCTTGTTATTGATTAATAGGAATTTCTATTTAATTTTTTAATTGTTGGTCTATATTTAGTAATTTTTAAAAAATAATCTATGTAGAAATGTGTACTAAAGTTCTTTTACTTAAGAAAAATGCATTATTTGCCTGTAGGTCATATGCTTATGCAGCACAGGGGTGCCTGTGTACTGCCAGGAAAAACTCTAGAGTGTCTCCTGAAAGCAGGAAGGGGAGGTCAGCTAATACTGTGTTTCTGGAATATTTTTATCAACTTATCTCTTCTTTGCGTATTATAAAGCCGGTAGATATGATTTCAGGATAAGAAAGCCACATATGAAAAGAAAATCATGAAATAATAATTCTAAGTTTTCACATACAACAAGATTAATTTAAAACTTAAAGCCAGACATCTGAGAAAGTTTTAATCCAACCATCAAAGAAATTGACAGAAATGACCAATACGATTAAGAATCTGTGGGAATGAGAAGCTGAGTAGATCCCCACCCAGATTGTCATACAAACAATTAAAATACACCAGAAGTTCTTACAAATATTTGTAGAATAGCATTATTAATAAAGCTACTGTGTCCCCTCTCTTTGATCTGAAACTCATTCTTATTTCAAATCCTAATGAGGCAAGAAACACCTAAATTTAACAAGCTAATATAAAGGAGTTCCTATGAACAAAAAGAAACCAGCCTTTAGTCAAGATACTGCTGCTCACAGGGAGGTATTTCATTCTTGATTTACATTTGTTAAATCTGAAGAGCATAGATTTGCAAGCACCTCTGTTGTCAAGGTTTATTTATGAAGATGTGACTTGCTCCCTGGTGGAACTTGAAGCACCATTTAAAAAAAAAAAAAAAAAAAAAAAACTTAATCCACCAGGGCCAGGGCCAGGGCCAGGAAGTGGAATCTTGATTGGAAAGTTCTGTCAAAGCTGGTTTGAGTGATGGTTGCTCTTTTCATCAGCATAATCCATAATCCCCCTTCCATTGGCCACCGTAATTCACTGTCACAGCCACACACACCCTCTTGAAGAATAGATGCTTCTGCATCCAACACTGGAGCCGTTTGCAAGCTCCCCATTGATATATAGGCTGATGTTCACAAATTATCTAGTCAGAGGCTTCCTAAGAAGCACCTGGACCCTGTAACTCAGCCCCGGATTTACAGCTTGTCAGGAGAGCGCAAGCCCTCGCTGTGCCACGTCAATCACAGCCTGAAACCTCTTATTCACAACTGTCCAGCTATTTCTCACACCACTAGAGGAAGTTTGACATCCCATCAAATTCAAAAAGGAATTTGTGTCACAGAGAGAAAAGAGACTGAAAGGATTCCTGAATAAATGAAGGTAGGAAGCGTCACGTTTCAGTATAAAGTTCATTCCCTTATTTAAAATGCCAACGTTACCCAAACCTCTTGATCAGTGGTCTCTTTTTCAAGTGTTTTTTTTGTTTTTTTGTTTTTTTGTTTTTTTTTTTTTTACCATTTTTAACCCTTTAATAGTGAGAGAAGAGATATAAGGAAATATACTGGACACAAGTCACAAGTCCCTTGTCTGTGATGAGTGCCAGTTGTTAATCACGACAAAAAGCAGTCTTGTGCATGGACGTGCACACGCACGTGCATTCTTGAATTGAAGACTGACACATCTTGCCACAGCCTTCTTTCAGGAGTGTGAACAGGGTTGCAGAGTCATTTTCCCTACCCAAAGTAAAGTCATCAATATTAGAATCACTAATGTTAGGCTCTGGGATTTCATAATAGAAAATGCCACCAGGCTACGTTTTGCTCAGTGTCACATTAGAGGACTGACCAGCAGCAGGACAGGATGGTCAAGTAAAAGACTGGGACAGGAGAAAAGCTAAGCTCACACCAGCATTAAAACCCAGACTGCCATAGTAACATGAAGCCAGGAACCAAGGAGTGGCAGCCACTCCTGGGACAAGCAGGGGCAAGACCGTGCAGCCCCAACCCAGTCAAGGCCACACAGCACAGCAGCCATCAGATGGTGTGAGGGTGAAGTGCCAGGGACTTCATATGTTCAGGAGGAAGCTAGTAGGAAGTCAGGGCCAGGCCACCCTTCTGCCACTCTGCTGCCATCCCCAGCACAGGTTGCAGGTGAACCTCCTCGTTGGGGGTCAGGGAAAGCAGCTGTGGGAAAGCCTTCAGTGTAAGCCGGGAACATCAGAGCTGCCAGGAAGCAGGACTTGGTACGTGGCATGAAGGCATGGCCCCAGTCCTCAATGTGAGGGGTCGGTGGCTGGGCAGTACGCTGCTCCTGGGGGTCAGCGTGGGAGTGAGCCGTGTGAGGGCGGCAGGAAGCTGATCAGCGCCATGAGGATTCACAGCTGTTGTTCCTCAGAGTTCAGGCAGCCCACTCCCCTAAGCCAGCCTCGCAGTCACAGCCATGCCTGGTGACACATCAGGCTGCAGGGTGAGGATGAGTGAGGGCCCTCAAGGACCTCCTGAGAGGAAGGAAGCAACCCAAGGAGGAAGTCTTCTAATGCCCCAAGCTTGGATTAAGCCCTTTAAATTCAGGAAATGTCCACAGCCAAGAATAAAGGAAACCTGAAGCCTAAAAGCCAGAAATGTGTCATTCAGAGATTGTCGGGTTTGTTGCCTTAACGCCTAAGAGGCAAGCTGGGCTCACTGTTGATGGCTACTCTGGCTTGGGTCTTCACCCCGGGAACCCCTGTTTCCTTTATTCTCAATTCACAACCTAGTGAAAACTTCCATTCCATGTGGAATCAGGAATTTCAAATCCTCACGTGGCATACAGACATTTTAAGTTTTCTTCACGATTTGTGCAAATCTGTTTATAAACACATTTCAAATGCAGTTTTACCACAAAGCAAATGGCTTCACACATGTTCTCTCTAAATACATTAACAAAAGGAGCCTGGTCAGCAGAATATTAAGATACAGCAAACTTAGTAATTGTGGTTAGAAAACCTGAATATGACTTAAAGGTTACTCTCTGAATACATCGTTTTCGTGTCTTTGAAAAGGAGTATCTTTTGGTGTCATAGCTGAGAAAGAGAATGCATCATCACAACTAAACACAACCAATATTGGGTAACAGGCCATGAGCAATATGCTGATGAGGATCATGCAGAAGCTAAAAACATAGACCAGCTGGGGGTCCAAGCCCCACGGCCCCAGTTACTAGCTGGGCAAACTTGGACAAATGATTCAAACTCTCAATGCCTTAGATTCTTTGTCTGTAAAATAATAAGTGCAGAAGACTCATAGAGTTGTTTTGAGGATTCAATAATGAAATTAATATGTCAGAACAGTTCCTTGCACTTTTTAAGCATAATATAAGCTAGTATCACATAAATCAGTACACTCTGTGGACAGCTTTTCAGGGAATCCTCAGATGGGATACAGAAGGCCAAAACTATTTTCATAATACTGTCACAGTGCAACTTACCTTTTTCTGTTGTGTTGATGCTTGTGCTGATCTACTGAAAGCAAAGGTGTGTCAAGCCACTGGTGCCTTAGCCTGAATTAAACTAATGGGACAAACATAGCTGGGTGCTGGCCCATAAGTACCCATACATGTGGCTTCTTCACTTTGTATTTGCACAGAAGAAAACTGCTAGTTTCATTTAAGATATCCTTGACTGAGTAGCACAGGTTACCAACTTTGCAAGCCTCAACCCTGAGTTACACATCTTTTTCAACATTCCATGTGGCAAAACTGAAAGATACACGGCAGGGCCATGTCATCCCAAGGAAAAATGCTGACTTAGCCAAAATTTTTCATGGAACACTACTTCTAATTTAAAATGGGGTCAAAGATTCATTCAACATGCAAGACAGACCAATAGATTTTTCTGTAACTCACCCCAAAATCTACTCACATAGTTTTTCAGATTCCAGGAATGACCATGTATCGTGTTGCGTGTTTTATCGAAGGTAGAGGACCTCTACTTACCAGAAAAAGCTGTGATGGTTTTCCCCTCCCCACCGCCAGCCACCACTCACCTGGGCAAGGGTAGATCTCATCATAGCCTTCAAACAAAGCCAACTAGGCAACAAATTCAAGAAGCAGCATAGGCTGGGCGAGGTGGTGCATACCTGTGATCTCAGTGGCTTAGGAGGCTGAGACAGGAGGATCGCGTATTTAAAGCCCGCCTCAGCAACTTAGGCCCTGAGCAACTCGGCAAGACCTTGTCTCTAAATAAAATATAAAAAGGGCTGAGGATGTGGCTCAGTGGTAAAGTGCCCCTGGGTTCAATCCCCAGTACCCTCCCCCAAAATGCAGCATAGATCAGGACACAGCAGACTTTTCTGACATTAAAGATACGCAAAAAACTGCAAGAAAAGGTAAATTTTCTTTTTTTGTTTGTTTGTTTTAGAAAATGGTTATATTGTTTATTAAAACTATGACATTATGCCATAAAACTCACATATTCCTCGAGTGACAGGGACTAAAACAGTGACTGCACACACGGGTGGTGTTGATGGGGGAATTCCACATGGAAAGCCAAACTGCCAACACAGTGCAAATTTTTCACTGATGAGGAGTTTTTCTTATTGTCATTAACAAAAGATCATCCATCACTTTCCTTTACTTGTTGTCAAATTTTCCCTTCATGCTTTCTGCTCTCTAAGCACAGAAGTCCCTCAAGAAAGAATCGACGGACTGTTTTCTTGTCTCCAAGTCAGTGTAAGGCTTAAGGGCTGGGGAAGGTCCTGGCAATCCTACCCCAAGCTTCCCCTTGCAGCTGGGCTTTCATTTCAGAGGGTTCTGTTGTAGCACAGCAATCAAGCCTGGCCTCCATGTTTTGGGCCAAGTTCTGTTGTCCCAGATTCACATGCTGGAGTCCTAACCCCCATGTCTGTGAATGCGACTGTGTGTGGAAACAGGATCTTCACAGAAGAAATTGAGTTAACATGAGGTCATGTGCATGGACCCTGATCCAATCAGACTGATGTTCTTAAAAGAAGGGCTGTTAGGACCCAGATACACACACAAGACTGTGTGGAGGCTATGGGAGGAGAAGAAGGCCTCCGAAGAAACCTCTCTGCAGACCCCCGCTCTTGGCCTGCTGTTCTCCAGAAACATGAGGAAGTCATTATCTGTTATTTGAGCCACCAGTCCTGATTTGTTATGGCAGCCCCAGCATGTGCTATGACACCGTCTTTCCTTCTTTCTCTCCATACCTGAGCTCCTTTGCCCCATCAAGCACCACGCCCCAAGTAGTCTTGGGAATGTAGCATTTGCACAGTTAGAGATGTTTCTACACATGTGGCTTATGCATTGATTCCCGGGATTTTTTAATGTGATTGAATCATACAAAATAACAATAATAAGCATACATAAGCTGTAAAAGCCCATTATTTGTTTTACAGATCTATTACATACAATGTTGTTTTCCTGTTCAACTTATTCCATTGCCTTTCCCAGAGGATTAGAAATGGATGAAAATCAGAGATGCGTGACCTTATGAAGGTGACGATGGGAAGCAGAAGCTGTGGGGTACAAAGAGACAGGGCGATACAGCAAGGTTTAGAAGAGTCGTGGGAGATGGTTATAAAACCAGCCCTCTGAGGTATGGGAAACATACATGCAGACTTGAAAAAAATCTATCAGAACGTAGCAAATTGCTGTGACACCATAGGGATTGTGAAGTGTTGAAATGGTGACATTTAAATCTTCAGTTCCCTAACTCTTAGTACTAGATGAATAGCTTTCAGTTCAATATGGTTGAGTGTGTCTTAGGAAGAACAAATCCAAAACTCAAGAGCATTTCTTCAGCAGACCACTCAGATCCCACCAAGACTTCAGCAGGAGAACAGCACACTGAGGACCCTTCACCCACAGACCCGCATCGTCAGTGGAAAGCTCATGGCCCCACAACACCCCAAACACAGACGGGTCTGCTTCATCTTAGTTCTCTTGAGATGGTTCTGCATGACCTTATGAAGGGTGAGAGACGCCTACGGTTAAAAAGAAAAGTAGCTTGGAGTCAGTTTGGGCCTCCTACACTGCCTCCCCGCCCTTCTCTCAATGCATGATAACTTCATGCCTCTAGCTGGCATGGAATTGTCCTTGAACACACAATTACTGTCACACTTTATATCCAACCCCAAAAGGAGTTCTGTTGGATTCCTCTTGAAAATATGCCCAAACTGGAGCATTTCTACTTACCTTCAGTGATGCCATCTTTCAACACCACAGCCTGTGGCCAGGACCACTGCACGGGCTCTCAACCACCTGACTGCCTGCTGCCAACATTGTCTCCTCCCACCCAGTCTCCATGAAGCAGCTAGAGAAAGCCTGGGATTTCTTTGCTTAAAAACACCCAGTGGTTTCTATTTCATTTAGAAGACACTTCAATTCTTTTCCATGACCTACAAGACCTACCCAGTCTATCCCCTGTGATCTCATGATTACATCTCCTTAATTATTCCACTGCTGGTCCCACCCCACCACATCAGCCAATATACTCTTCTACAAGGGTCCAATCTGCTTCTGCCTCAGACCTTTCTTGCCTGCTCCTTCTCCCTGGAATGATTTTTCCCTTAAGGGGGAAAAAAAGGTCAAGTTGGATAAACCTTTTTACAAACCTCTCCAATTTAGTTCTTCAGCATCACACAAGTTACTGCAATATGGGAACCTGATCTTTGCTTTGCTTTCTTCCCACGGTGCCTTTTCATGGTGCTTCTAAATGATGGGAGACTCCAAACATCCAAGCATATCAATGAAACTACAATGCTCATTTAGTTGTTCAGATATTTGGTCTATCTCAAATAAAGGAGATGTTTGTGATTTTCAGAACAGTAGGATCCTGGGAGAATTGTTCTCTTATTTTATGATGTGAGTTCTTTGTATCTTCTCAAAATCCTCAGAACCTTCATATTTCCATCCAGGTATACAATACAAAGGACAACAGGTTATAGCTCTCAGACTCACCTTCTTGCAATAACCTTCTGGCAACTCAATTCCAGGCAGTACTCCTGCCTCAAACAGTTGCTTTTGTGTTCATGACAATCATGCTCAATATGATATTCTGGAGGAAAACAGTCATTTTAAGATGTCAATGACTAATAGGATAACCCTAGGAAATTTGTAAAACTATTTGAATGTCTACTAGTGTAACATTCCAGGAACAAATTTCCTATGTTCCTTTTCTATCCCTGACCTATTCAGTATGTAGAAGTACAAGACCTTAACATAGCACCCATTTCTATAAGACTGCAAACCTCTACAATACACAGGGTCAAACTCATGGGCACTTGCAATTTTTCCTACCCCTTGATACCATTGATGAACATGATCACAACCTTTAGAAGAACATCTCAGGCTGGGGATGTGGCTTCGTGGTGGAGTGCTTGCCTAGCATGCATATGGCCCTGGGTTCGAGCCCCTGCAACACTAAAAAAAGAAAGGAGGAAATCTTGTGTTACTGTTCAAACTTATTTTGGTAGTGTTCATATGCATTTTTTAAAATCTCCAAAAAAGTAAAAGATTATATTCTGTCAGTCTGATGTTTGGTCTAACATAAGTATGAGACAGGATGGAAAATAGAAAGGAAAAAGAAATCTCAAAAACTGTGGTGTTTGGTGTTATATAACTAAACAGATTGCAGGTGAATCATCAAATTATTCACCATTAATCCCTTTATGTTAACATTGCATAAACCAAAGCTCATTTGCTTGTTAGATTCTGGTTAAAATTTTATAAGTGTTTCTTATTGGCATGACTCCTCTGCATTCTAAACAGTGAAACGGGTAAAAAAAAAAAAAAGAAGAAGAAGTGCTCATGTCTAAATATGCAGCTCTGGGTTATGGCTGCATTGTGTCTCCCTAAAATTCTTATATTAAACCCAGTACTTTAGAATGAAACTGTACTTGGAAACAGGTCAATTGAAGAAGTGATTCTGTTAAAATGAAGCTTTTTGGGGCTCACCTAACCCAATCTGACTGTTCTCATAAGAAGAGGAAAGACTTTAAACGTACACACCAGAGAAGGAGCTTGTGAGGACACAACAGGAGGACAGCCATCTGCAAGCCCAGAAGAGTGGCCTCAGAAGAAACCCAATCTGCCGGCCCTGGATTCAGACTCCCAGCCTCCAAACTCAGAAAACAAAGTTCATCGTTTAAGCTGTCCATTCTCTGGCATTTTGTTGTGGCAGCTTGAGCAAACTAGCACAGCTCTGTTTTCTCTGAAAACACTCAAGATAAAAGACACACAATGGATAAAAGAGCAGTAACACAAGGGGTAGCCAACTCTTAAAAAAAGTCAAAAAATGATGAAATTACATTAATTGCATCTTTAAGATGTTGAGAGAAAATCAACATTTTCATATTCTGTATCCAGGGGGGAAAATGTTCATAAGAATGAGGCTAAAATATAGATATCAGATAAGGCTTATCTGAACAAACTTATCACCAACAAACCTAAACTGCTAAAGGAAATTCTTCAAGCTAAGAGAAAATTTGGTCTTCACTACAGAATTAAAAATATCCCACCCCATAAAAGGGTAAATATAAAAGACCCTTTTTTCTCTCACTTATTTCTAAAGACAGCTGGTTATTAAAAGTGGAAATATTGGCCTTGTATTGTGCACTTTTCAATGAGTTTCAATGCAGCATATAATAATAAGAGAAAAAAGATGCAGGAAACTGAAAATTAAATAAATGAAATTTTAAAGTTGTTAAGTTTTGTAAAATGCTACAATATTGACTCTAAATAGATGATGTTAAGTATGAATTATAATCTTCAAAGCAATCACTGAAAGTAGTGTAGAGACATAACTTAAAAATCAATAGAGGAATTGATAATTAGTGCTAAAAATATGTATGTACAATTAACCCAGAATAAGGGAGAAAGAAAAAGCAGGAAAACCAAAGACACAGGAAAATTGGAGAATAAATTACAACATAGACACAAACCTAATTATTTCAATAGTTACACTAAATGTAAATGAACTAAATATTCCAATTGAAAGTCAAAGATTTTCAGTCTGTGGAATGCGGGGAGAACAAAAAGTTATTATTTGGGGCTATGGTTGTGGCTCGGTGGTAGAGCGCTTGCCTAGCATCTGTGAGGCACTGGGTTAAGTCCTCAGCACCACATAAAAATAAATAAATAATATAAAGGTATTATATCCATCTACAACCAAAAAAAAAATTTTAAAAAAGCTATTACTTGCTGACTGCAAGAGACACATTTTAATATAAAGACATAAGTTAGAAATAAAATAATAGGAAAAATACATCAGACAAACATTCAGCTAGAGAGTCTGCATGAAGCAGGAGTTGAGATCATTTCATTTAATATATTTATGACATAGTTTTTGGAAAGTAAATTTTTCCTTTTTCTATTTTCTTCAATGCCTGTCTATGAAGGATGGAGGCTGATGGGAAACACCTGTGAGGGAACTTCAGGGTGGGGAAATGGAAAAGTTCTACATTTTGATTGAGTGTTGGTTGGAAAGGTAAATATATTTGTCAAAATTTATCAAATCAAATCACACATTTAAGACTTGAACATTCACTCCATGTAATTATCCCTCGATTTAAAAAGAGATTTAAATATGTATCAAGTAATGCAATGGATAGACTTTGAGCCCAGATTTAATGTAAAAACAAAAACTTAAAATTAGCATATGCAACAAAAGTTAAAATGTAAGACTTAGATATTTGATGACATCAAGGAATTTTTGTTGTTTAGGTAAATAACGATGTTTTGTTTTATTTTTTAAAATTCTTGTTTTTGATTTTTTTCTTTTTGGTACCAGGGATTGAACTCAGGGGTGCTCGACCACTGAGCCACATCCCAGCCCTATTTTGTGTTTTATGTAGAGACAGGGTCTCACTCAGTTGCTTAGCTCCTCGCCGTTGCTGAGGCTGGCTTTGAACTCGCGATTCTCCAATCTCAGCCTTACAGGCATGTGCCACCATGATTACAGGTGTGTGCCACCACACCCAACTAAAATTTCTTGTTTTGAGAGAAATACTTTGAATAGTTCATGGTGAAATAATCCCTATTTCCAAGTTTGGCTTCTGAATAATGCGAGGAGTGTTAGAGGTGGATGGAAATATACAGTTGGTCCTCTATATCCACAGGTCCCGCATCTATGGATTCAACCAACTGCAAGCTGCAAATATTCAGGGAAAAAACTGTGTCTTTCTTGAGCATGTACAGACTTTCTGTGTTGTCATTATTCCCTTTTGGAACCAATTCCTCATTAATGCGGGAACAACTACGTGTGAAACCACATTGTTTAAGATTTCACCATTATTGAATATGGAAGATAGACTCGCTGGAGTCTAGTATACGCTTCTGTCTTCCTTTTAGAATTCTCTATAATAAAAGCATAATAAAGAACAAATAAAAAAAACTTTCTACCTTTGTACATAGTTTATTCTGATCAGAAGTCCTTCTCACCTGTTTTCCCATTTCAAGTGTGTCAAACAATGTCTCTGGCATTATTCTCCATCTCCAAGTGTGTATCATTTGTTTTTTCCTGCCCTCATTCTCACCCATGAATAATTAGCATCTGTTCCCATGGTTTTTATGTCTCTGCATTCACGGGACTGTGTTTCCTTTCAAAATAGTGCTTTCCTAAGAGTGAGGGAAGGACAGCCCCGAAGGGTTTCTTGAGTCCAAAAAAAAGCTGAGTGGTTTTTAACATTGATGAATCCCGGTATGTATCACCAAGAATAAGGTTCTCTTAACAAATACCAACTATTGATTTTGAGCCAGATTTCAACAGTTGTTAAGAATTAATCTAAAAAAAATTCAAATCCATAGTTAGCTAGTAGTCAAAAATATTAATAATTTAGCCACACACCTTATGGGATAGAGGGACACACAGAGACATTACTGAAAAGGTGCGACAGGGTAAAGGGTGGAATTACATGGGAATTTCAGTGACTTCTTCCGGTCCTTTCTCCCTGTTTGCAACTATTGTAAATTATCGCTGTCATTATAAAAGCATTTTCTGAAATCAAATGGATGAATGTCTTCTAAAGGGAAGAAAACAAAGACAACTGTATTCATGAGACTCAGAGGGAAGAGTAGATAGAAATAGAAATACGGTTAAAGCAAAGCCATCTGATGTAGTGATCATTCATAGGGTACTGACACTGGGGCAATCATCACCGTCTGCCTCCTGTGGTGCAGCATGGAGTTCACGGCATCTGTGGAAACCTTTTTGCAAAAATGCTCTGTCTGAAGGAAATCCAACTTTTATACCCACATTCTAAGTCAGAGAAAATGCGGTGGATAGGGAAGCAAGTTAAACACCCCCATGAAGAATCAGTCACCCAAAACCAGAAGGAGGGATGTTCCCCAGAAAAAAAATTCCAGGTTTCTTTAACATACCAAGGTTAAGAGGAAAAGGAATACAAGGGTTCACACCAAGTGAGATGTGGGAACCTGGATTGTAAGACAATAAAAGGCATTTCAAGGGTAAATTAGGAAAAGGCGATTAAGGATTTGCTATTAGAAGCCCCCATAGGAATCAGTCTTAATTTTGTTAGATGTCATTACAGAATCTTAACTATGTAAATACGTGTTATTTCTCTGCAGTACAACATGAAATATTTAAGGGTAAATGTCAGGCTGCCAATAACTTAATATATATACAGCAAAAACAATGGCTCAGAAATTAAATCTAGGTAATAACATTGAGGTTGAGACATGGCTGGCCCACCAAACTAGATCTGTATCTCAATGTTACTTTGGGGCCCGTAAAAAAGGGGTCTTTGGAGATGTGATTACATGAAAGGTCTCAAAGGGCAGATCTTCCTGGATTACATGGGTAAAACCTAAATGTGATCCCATGCATAATTTATGAAAGAGGGGCAGAGGGAGATTTGACAGAGGCAGAGCGAAAGGCAGTGGGAAGGTGGGAAGGAGCAGTTGTGGAGGATGCTCACTGTGAGGAAAGGCGCCTCCATAACTCGAGGAACACCCACAGCCAGGGGAACCCGGAAGAGCACTGGCAACAAATTCTCTTCTAAAGTCTCAGAGGAAAAGCAGAAGAGGGGGATTCACACCAAAGGAGATGTGAGAAACCCGATTGTAAAACTGCAAAAGCCATTCCAAGGACAAATTAGGAAAAGGTGGTCAGGGATTTGCTATTAGATGCCATAAGGAATTAGTACTCCTTCTGTTAGATGTCAGTCCCAGCAACGCCATGATTTCAGTCCAAGTGATAGAGACATCAGACTCTGACCTCCTGAACTGTGAGAATAAATCTCTATGGCTTCAAGGGCACGTGTTGGTGGTATCTGCTAGCAGAAGCTATAGGAAAGCAATACATGTATCTGTGAGAGTTCACACAGCTTTCTTATTTTCTCAATGCTCAAAAATTTTCATAATTAAAAAAATTTAAGTCAATAAATATTTTTAAGATCCAATTGTAGCTGGACATGTTAGCACATAACTGTAATTCCAGTGACTTGGAAGGAGGCTAAGGGAGAAGGATCACAAGTTCAAGGCCAGCCTCAACAATTTAGTCTGTTTCAAGACCCTGTCTCAAAATAAAAAGAACTGGGGATGTGACTCAGAGGTAGAGTGACCCTGCATTCAATCTCCAATAAAAAAATAATAATAATAATTGCAGTTATTCTAAAGATAAACAATATTATTTATAAATTTTTCAAAGAGAAGAAATAGCAGGCAGCAAAATACAAGTATTAATATCAGGCCAGTTGCCTAAATCATTTAATATTACACACGAAAGATAAAAATAATCATTTTCTTCTTTCTTATTTTTAAAACATCTTTCTTCTTTATAATTATTAAATTGCACCATGTGCAAACTGATAAACTACATGCTATGTCAGTGATAAAATATGTAGGAAATAACTTTTCAGGAACAAATGACACCAAGTGGTGTGGAAAATGGCACCTGTGTGCTTTCTGTTGATTTTTTTTAATATTGTAGCTTCCAAGTTATTCTTAATTTTGTAAACTGTATTTTTTTGTGACTTTCATCTCCTCCAAAAAAAAAAAATGTAACATAAGTTATCCAAATGCACTGCCATAGTCAGAGTTTATTTTGGCGAAGAAAACTATTGGCATGAAATAAAGACTGTAGTTCAGGAAAGTATGGAAACCCCTTCGAGTGATCTATGTTATTTTGTGGAAGCTTCTTTCCCTCCATCACAAGACACTTGGCTTGGAAATCACAATCCCGCATTGCAGATAACTGCTGTGTCCTCACACACGAAGAGAAGGCAAAGTGAAATATGTCTAATTTATATGGAATTTGCACATTAATTTCCTTTTTTAATGGTACTGGATTTTGCAATGTGGATATACTGGTAAAAGGTTGGCACCAATGCACAAGAGTGATCCAATAAAAATTTAGGAGCAGCTTGACAAGAAAAATTATCCACTCACCCTTTTTTAAGCCAACATTTTTTTTTTCTAAGAAAGAGCACATATTTTAATCTGTTTGTGTATGAAACAGAATTATAGGTAGAGAATTGGGAATGAAGGAACTGGAGTGGAATGAAGTTGTGGAAATATTTAGAGACAGTGGGTAATCCAACACATAATTGAATTTGGAATGGAAATTCACTCTTACATTTTAATATACATGTGTCTGGTGTTCCCGTGATTCACAACACAGAATCCCAAATCCACATTTCAAGGGCGGCTAAGTCTTGAGTAGCTGGGGAAATGACCACCTTGCTGCGCTTCCTGACTTTCCTCCACTTTCCATTCTACTTTAGAAATGATTGACACACCTCTTGAAATAGCCGCTGACTGGAGGATCAGCAGCCTGGGTCTCCTGTGCAGGTGCCACAGAAAGCAGGTGTTCTCATCTTGCTGAGTGTGGACAACAGATTGGCGGGATCGGTGTCCACAGCTCTGCTTGATTTGGTGTGCAGGTACTTAGACTCTGCATCTACATCCAGTGTGGAGAGTCCCCATTTGAAGGACTCAGCCTTTCAACTCATCTGGAATCTGCCTTCCATAGAGAGAATATTGCAAATTAGCAGAAGCAAAATCTGCTTTTCAACTTTTCAGAATCCTTTTCAATTCTGCTCCCAGGTCTGAATGGTTTTTGTAAATAACCAGTTCAAGCAATCAGGAATTAAAGGCACTATATGAAGCATGTGATGCAATCAAATTGAATGGCTTACAGGGTTATAAACTTGTTTGCCAATGTGAGTATTTAATTGTAAAGATGTAAATTCTCCGTTAATTAATATTTGGGTTAAGCATAATTGTAATAAAACATCTAAAATGATTCTTTTAGAATTTAATAAAGTTGTTTCAAATTCAAAGTTTATTTGAAAGAGTGTATTTTCAAATAATGATGAAACATTACAAGGAACAAATTTTTCTATTCGCCAAATTTGAAATAATAACTAAGTTGGTATGACAATGCTGATGAGGATGATGCAGAGAAAGACTGATGGAAGAAATTAGAGGTAAGATTAGAAAGAGCTACACCCACAGGTAAAGACCAGCATGTGACCAAGGACAGGGCCTCGAATGCTTGCAAAGAAAGAGGACTGTTACTTCCCACGTGGTGGAGTGAACTGGCCAGTGGAGAAAACAAAATCCAGATGGAACATGAATATTTGTGTGAGTTAAGCCTAATAAAACTTTTCTAAGCCCAAAACAAAGATCATGAAGTAAAAAAAAAAATGTTATATGGGTATATGATATGTATAATATGAAAAATGGAAGATTCATACTGAGTTCAATAGAAGCAAACTTTAAAAAGTGAAAGGAAAAGCTTAAAACAATGTTTACAACACATGAAAACAGGCACCTTTCCTTGGTATTTGGGAATTTTCTTGTAAGTCAATAGAGGGAGGTGCTCGGCCCAGTTTTCAGTGGGGCAGGGGTACATCACAGGGGACACAACGGAAGTGGCCATTTGTCATTTGAAAAACTGATTAAACTCACGAATAATTAAATTCAAATAACAATAAGATATCATTTCTCAACTACCAAATTGGCAGCAGTTAAAAGATTAATAATCCCCGGTATTGGCAAGAATGTGAGAAAACAAGCGCTGTCGCGTGCTGCTGGTAGAAGTATAAAAATGGGCTAATTTTTTGGAAGGAAAAACTGCGAAATCAATTAAAATGTTTAACGTCTGTATTCTTTAGCTAACCATGCTGCCTTGAAGAATGCTTCCAACCAAGAAATACCAGCTGAACCCTGACTCTTGCTGCATGTGGGCCATGGTGCAGGGCCTGTGGGGAGGAGAAGCTGAACCAAGGTCTGGTTAACAAGCATTTTGTTCCCGTTGATCAGTGGGACAAGCAGTGTGGCTGATGATTTACGAGGCCTAGAATGGGAACTAGGAGGGTGGGCATCTGACATTGTCACAGGTAGAAAGGGGGGAGGGTTTCCTGAGTCTCATGCAGGTCCTGTGGATACCTAACAGGAAACTGGTCCTCACAGTACGTCGTTCCCCAGAAAGCCAGCCTGCAGGTTTCTTTTTTTTTTTTTAATATTTTATTTATTTATTTTTATGTGGTGCTGAGGATTGAACCCAGTGACTCACGTATGCGAGTCAAGCGCTCTACCATTGAGCCACAATCCCAGTCCCCTGCAGGTTTCTTAATCTTCTCTCTTTTCCAGAACCACAGGGCTTGGTCAGATCGATTGTCAGCCCTCTGCAGCGGCAGTGGTCCCCGGCAGGCCTCCTCCTCAGCTTCTCACCGGGCATCCTTTCCTTGCCTCTCCTTCTGGGCTCTGAGCCAGGGAGCCCTTCCCTCTGCAGACGGTCTCGGGCGCCTCCACCCCTGGGGATTCCCTTCATTCCCTCTTCCATCACCTGTCCTTTGCAGGTGACTAAAGCCTCACCACGTGTTGCGAGGTTTGTTCTATTTCCACCCGTGGTCCTGGTGCTTTGTAACAGCTAGTTACAAAATTGTTGTGGCTTTCCATTTTCTGACATAAAGTCTTTGCAATGGGCCTACAGGTCTCAGGCTAAACAAGGTAGAAGTTGCTCCCATAGAAGGAGGAGATAGAACTTGTCTTGATTATTCTGGAAAAATCCTCAAAATGCATACCATGGTTGCTACATTGAGAAATGGTCCCTATTACTTTATACTCAATATTTGATACTTAACCTTGAGTTCATCAGTATCAAAAAGTCTTCTAAATCATAAACATAAATTTATATCATGCCTTCCTCCTTGTGTGCAGAGAAGCCTTTGTGGCTTGTCTAATCAGCAGGTCACTCTACTGGCCAAGACCTCCAAGCCCAGTTGCTAATACGGCCAATGTGGAAATAAATGTATTTGGTGATCCATTCTTAAGACACTAGCACGGCTCACAAGTCCATGGTGCCCCTAAACAATTCAACTTCAGACCTCAGGGGCTGTGGCCCTTTGCTAGCTTCTCCCAGCTGCCATCTTAGCAGGATGTTTTGGGTCAGGTGGGCTCAGGCATGGTATTCACTGTGGCAATAATGAGAGAAGAGCTTGTTAAATGATTTTTTAAATATTCCTTCATTACATACCCAACATCAACGTTCAGCATCTCAATGCAAAACATCCTGGCTGCAAAGAGTGCAGGTGTTCAGGAATGCCTCTACCCCAGGACTGAGGCCAGGGAGAGGCGAGATACAGTTCATTCTCATGTGTGATGAGTAGTACCTTTCGCTGTAATCAGTTAAGGTATGAGATGAAAGTGTGGGACCAACACACAATGGAACCACAATCCCATTTACACAACCATCAATCACACTTACAGAACTCTCCAGATAAGGTTTGCTGAGTGTTTTGTATTGACACAGTCGTTGTAAACCAACAGGAATGGCCGATTCTTAGAGATAGGAAACAGGCAGACAACAAGGCCCTCAGAGACCTAAGATTTTATGCCAAGATCCTTCAGGAAGCCTGGCAATGAGATAGATGATGGATCGGGGCCTTTGGCCGTAGCCTCTGAGGGTTGGTACGCTGTGTGCAATCCCTCTGGGAAAGCTTTGCATTCCAAGGCAAATAGAGACTTGCTTCTCTCCACTCGTCTACCGCGTTTGCCACAGGGAACAGGAACATGAGTAACAGTGATAGAAAGTTGGTTGTGTTCTGTATTTGTGGCAAAGGGTTTCTGCTCTTAATCTTGGACTGTCATAATTAAGAACAAAGAAGAAAACTGTGTTTTCTTTCACACAAAGAGAAAAGCAACTTCAGAGTCAGAAAGGAGAGAAGCATGGTGTAGCAGGGGGACTGCTAGTTCAGCTGCTCAGAGCTGCAGTGACTTGACACATAGGTCTCACTTGACACCAGTGGTCAAGCATCAGCATCCAAATCCAGAAATTTTCTCCTAACTAAGTCTGTAAATCCATGACCTTCCCAAACCCCTCTTGCTCACTGAAAACCAAGAAACTCCTTTAAGTTGAAGTCGTCAAAGAAGTTTGGTCACATTCATTTGGAGTGACAGACAGCCAGTTCTGAAAATACAAGACAGCAGGCTCGATTCCTGGGCTCATGTGGCTGGTTACGGTCAGACACTGCAGATCTGTAAACAGCCTTTTCAACAGAACGTGGGCTTCTAAGTGATCTTTCCTGACAGAGGTCAGATTATGAACTGTAGCACATGGGATCCGTCATCTGCCCAGAGGAACAGGCTGTTCTCGTCCAGCTCGGTAAACAGAACACTCCAACGCAGTCACTTCAAGCAATAACAGTTCTTTATTTTGCTCAATCTGGAGGTTGACAGGGCTGTGTCAGGCAGTTCTTGCTCCAGGTTACTCCTCCAATGACAGGTAGGAGAGTCTGGGGCTTGGGTCACCTGGAGGACCTTTGCTCATATGGCTGGAGAGAAGACTCATGCAGCCAGAGGCTGGGCAGCCTTTAAGTCAGAAGGGTTCAGGAGGGCTACACTACCTCCCAGGGAGTGTGTCCCATAGCAAACTGGCTAAAGCCATCTAGCCACTGCTAGCTTGGCCTCTGGAGGTCATGGTCCTCGCTGCCACAGAGCTCTATGCACAGAGTGTCACAAAGGCCCCCTTAGATTTAAGCAGAGGGGTGTCAGCCACCACCTCACAGTGGCAGGTATTTCAGAAATGCTCTGGACCTGTTTTTAAATCATCACCAAGGGGGCTGATACCTCTACTGTTGCTTTTGGGAAATCCCATGAGAAAGAAAACAAAGCTGCATTGTCTAGAGGAACAGATTTGTTCAAATCCCAAGATGGGGTCCTCCACAGCCAGGCACCACAGAGGAACCTCAGAGGCCCACAGGCACCCTGGAGACCCACAGCCAAGACAAAAGAAGAGAGGCCACACACTCCCAGCCAGGCCTACTAAACACTACATCAGCACCCAGGGGAAGAGAGCATTTCACTCAGTGCAGGATTTATGCGTCAATTGTGCCAGAAATCATGTATCATTTTTTCAAGCATTTGCACATGACTTCATTTTAAACACCATATGAAGTTCTGTGTAGTTCATCTCAGAGAATTCAGTTCTTCTCAGCTAATCCTATTCTTTTGCTTAGAGACCTCAAGTTAGAAGCTAGATGGATATTAAAATAAAAAATCCACTCAGCTTCTATCACCATCCTAGGGGCCAGGTTAAAAGTAGAGCCCAACCTGGAGAGAATGGGTTTGACCGGATTATCTCTACATGAGAACGTCACCTCCTTGGCCAGCCATACAATTTCAGGGAAGGAGAAACAATTGAATTTGTATGTATTTTTTTTAAAAGGCCATAATGAGTATCCAAGACATCAAAACTACCACTCTGTAATTTCTTTCAGCTATTTAATTTTAGCAATTATCTTCAAAACATTATGATTTGTAAATAGCCTCCATGAAGAAAGCTTAAGCACAATTCACAGCTATCCATTTGTGTTTGATTTAAGGTTGGACAAAATGATTTCTCTTAACTTCTGATTAAGTCAATCTGAGAGGCTTGATAATTGTACATGTTTATTTTTTTATAAAGCTGGAGTGACTAATTAAAAACTGAGAAAAACTGCCACTGAATTGTGGAGGCCAGGTGAGCTGTGTTTTTTCATTATAAGAGAATTTTTTTTTGCTATATTAAACAATTGTCCAACACTCTCATTAACCATGACCACCTCATTTTATAGATGGAAGAGTGAAACTACTCAAATGATTTGACATCAACCTGGCCAGAGGGTGTCATTCACTTAGTAAAGATAGAAATGTATTTGATTTCTGGTCTTGGATTCGACCACATCTTAATACAAATGCATGAAGTGCATATCATTTGAAAATTGTTCTGACGCGTTGAACTTAATGATCTAATCACACTTTTGTCATTATTATGAAGAACTAACACTTGTCAGGTAATGGAATTAAATTCAAATAGAAATGCTCATATATTTAATGGCTAATTTGGAAGAATAACGTTTTAAAATTCAAAATTCATTTAACAAAGAACTACTGAGTAATTATGCTCATGAATATAGCACTTTAATCTGAGAAACACATAAGGGAGTTTTAAACACTGAAAATTTTAGGAGCACACATTCAAAAAAAGCCATCTGTTTTAATACACCTGCCCACTATTTGGTTGGTTTCGATCTCAGTTTTCCTTTTGTCCCTCATTATCTTTCAATGCCCTTCATCCTCAAATCTGTGCAGCCAGATTTGGTGAGGACATTTGTCTCATCCTCCCAGTGGTATTAAGTCAGCCTCCACGAGCCTTTCCTGAGCAAGCCTCCTCTGCCCTTGCATTTTCTGGCTCATCCAGCATGAGACAGATGTTATTAAATGCTGAGCCTGTGGGTTCATGGTGAGGGATACGAGTAGAAAAAGTGATGCCCTTTGATGCTTCTGGATCACCAAGGGTCATGAGGAGGGGGCTGTGGAGGCAGTCAGGCACTGTAGCTGACTCACACCAGAGGCTCACCAGAGCCAGCAGTTAAACTCTCAGAAACGTTGCAGGCAGACTGTTACCACTGCAGACTTGAATTTGGTCGTGAGGAAAATACCCACAACCATGGAAGTCAGAACATGCTTCAAATCAGGGAGGGGAGATCACTTGTCACCAGTCACTTGTGACTGGCAAGACACTACATTGAAGAAAGGAGTATTTGCCATGTGGCATATATGATTTACTTGCATTAAAAAAACAGTCACACTTAATTCTAATGGCAACTCTGCAAATAAAATACACATTGTTATTGTCATTTCTTTTTTCAGAGAAGCAAACCCGGGAGTAGAGAAGCAGCTTTGCAGAATTTAAACTACTGTGCGAAACATCGTAAAGTGTTAACCAGTTGTCAGCTCTGGCTTGCTAACCTTCAGCCCCGCCATCCTCTCCTGCAGGATGTTGGGGTGGGATGAAATCTTAAATATTCTCTAGTCCATCCAGCCGCTGCTCAGTCTGCATTATAATTAGCCTAAAAGTGGTAGTCCTATTCTTCAGGGGCAGTCCTCGTGTTAGAAAATTCATGACCTCAGGCCATTCGTGGTTCATAATTTGAAAGCTCTTATTCTTGGAAAGTGCTTCCGCCTTGTCCCCAACCGTTGGTTCCTGTTCTACCCGTGATGCGTTGGTAACTGCTGAGTTTCCGCATGCCTAGCATCCTGGGAGACCCAGGGAACAGTGAGACGACATGCACTTGTGTCCCTTATGCATTTTGTCACCACGCGCATGCGCATGCCCATCCACCCATCCACCCTGCACCCATCTGCCATCAGGCCAGCTGATCCACCGCGGTTGCTGGACCACATGCTGGGCACACAAAGATGAATGAAGATGGTTTTCGACCACTCAAAGTGTGTTCCTCGGAAAGCAGCCGCTGCATCAAAGAGCTTGTTAGAAATGCAAATCTTAGTCCCACTCAGAACCCAGGTCTATGAATCAGAATCTGCATTTTAACAAGAACCACCAACAAATTGTCAGCCCCTTAACTGTTGAGAAATCTTGTCCTCAATGAAAATGTATACTCTATTTCTCTAAAGCAATGCGCTTTCATTATTCTTTGTTATTTAGACGGTGATGAAGTGTTTCTAATAGAATCTGCAGAGTGCCTGCCTGAGTCTGTGCAGCTGGCAGTCTTGATATACACAATGGTTTGTTTTGAAGAATTTCTCAAAGGTAACAGAGTTGAATCACAATCATTTCCTCTTAAGTTCAAGTCATTGGTCAGAGTACAGGACATGTTTCAATGACTCTAAAGAAGAGCGTGCAAAGTGCATGATCCCAGGGTCCTCTGTGTGGACGCTGGGAAGCCTTTCTAGCTGCACCCGATGGTGGGTTTTGGTTCCTCTGCAGCCTCCGCTCACAGTGCACACCTCTGGGCCTCCTGAGGACATCCTGCACAGAAGGGTGAGCGGAAAAAAGAGACTGTCCCTCCTTCCCAACACAGTCAGCACATGCCTGGGGCACCACAGCCACATCACAGGAGTGCCCAGAGGCAAGAGAGACCTGTTTTCTTTCTCCTCAGAAGTTACAGATGTATTTATCTCATCCTTGAAGAAATAGCCTTCAACCTGGGAACTCATCCCTGAAGAGGTCAGAGTGTTTTCAATCTGCTATAGTTTCTTTAATCCTGAAATGAAGAAAAAGAAGTCAAGAAACTCACGATAATAAAAACACATTGCAAAACAAGACCAGCTTTGTGATGATATTTTAACCATGAAGCCTTTGGGGACACTTTAAAGGCAGGAGTTTGACTGAATACGTAAACCCTCGCGAGCCCCCCACCCCAGTCCGGCTTCACAGGCTCAAGTATATCTGCTAGCACACTTCAACACACATGCACACAGCAACAATCACACCAATAACACCCTCCCTTTTTTTCTTCAAAGAAGGCATTTTTATTACTCTGGCATATTTTATTTTTTTCAGTCTCATACATAGTAGTTGGATTATTCACAGAAGGTGAAAACATTAACATTTTAGCTCTACTTACATTCCAGACCACTTTATAATTTTTATTATCCTCCCTTGTAATTGGTCACTCCTACTCATTCTTGAAGACAACAGGAACATTATTTACGTCCAACAATACAATGTCACCAAGGTCTTGATTTTGCAATGTGTGTTAGTTTGCTAGAGCTGCCTTTAACAAAGTGCCATACACTGGGTGGCTGAACAGAAACTTTTTTCTCACAGTTCTGAAGGCTGGAGTCCAAAATCGGGTGCCCTCAGGGTTGAAGTCTTCTGAGGCCTCTATCCTGGGCCTCAGAGGGTCACCTTCTAGCAGCATGGCCAGCCCCTTGGACACAGGCACATCCCTGGTCCTCTTCTTCTTCTAAGGACAGGAGTCCCATCGGATTCGTAAAGTCCCATCTCCAAATATGGCTACATTCTGGTTTTTGGACTTCAACATGTGAATTTGCAGGGGGTACATAACCAGCCCACGACACCATGTGTCAGATGCATTCTAAATGCACATGCAAATTCTTTTTTTTTTTTTTTTTTGGTACTGGGGATTGAACTCAGGGGCACTCGACCACTGAGCCACATCCCCAGCCCTATTTTGTGTTTTATGTAGAGACAGGGTCTCACTGAGTTGCTTAGCGCCTCGCCGTTGCCGAGGCTGGCTTTGAACTCGCGATTCTCCTGTCTCAGCCTCCCTAAGTGCTGGGATTACAGGCTTGAGCCACCGAGCCCGGCGCACATGCAAATTCTTAACAGCTGTTTGAGGCAAACACAAGGAGCACCCAAATCACGGAGAAGGAAGCTGCGGTCCAGAGAGGCCAGGAACCAGCAGTGGCCCGCTCATTGACAGGGCCAAAGAACGTGAGGGAGTTGCTACGTTCAATCTCAGAGCTGCACTGGCCTTGCTTTTTATTCAGGGCATCAGCAAGTTTATAAATGATCGTGCTGTATTTGTGCTGAGAAGAACAGCTCCATTTGCTCCTCTATCAAACAACTCCAGAATGCTGAGTTTTTTGTGGCCTCTTGCCAGGTTTTATTGTTTCCTGTGTCCTCCCCCAGTGTGGTCCAGTCTTGCTATTGAGATGCAGGAGCCTGCCCTGGGGGAAGGGCGGGAGCAGACATCATGGCCCCTTGCAGGTTACCTGAAATAGACCTGGTTACCTGAAATAGTCCACAGAGCCTGGGGGAGTGTTTATAGGGTGGAAATCAGCAAAGATGACTAATGAGGATTTCTTTGTTTTGAGTCAGTTTTTCAGCACACCCTTGCCCATACCCTTTGCCATGGACCTGCCCCCTTGGAATCTGCTCATAAGATACAGGATGACTTCTCAAAGATCCCCACGATGAACCTTAATCCTGAAGACATAGGTACTTGAATACACAAATTTTATAACAACTTTTTGTTTTTCTCTTTAGAGATCAGTTTTTTCACCTCATCTGTTAGCAAAGAGTACATAAATTCTTGGTATATGTACAATGGTATGATATGTGTTTATCAAATGCTGTTGGTAATAATATTATATACAGGAAAACAAAAATGCTATTATTGTTATGAGTTTCTCATAAAAAACACACACACACTGCACAACTGAATGTACAAAAGGTGGGAAATTAAGTCAAAGAATAATTTTTACTTAAAGTTATATCACTAAATATAGTAATAAGTCAATGATAACAGTAAAGATTACTAATAAAAATTAATATCTCGTTAGTACAGGGACTATCTTCCTTCAAATTTTGACACAACAGATATAGACTGCTCTATTAATTAGGTGCCACTGACATTCTTTGGAGTAATATGAGTTACCAGAGGAGGAAGTTCCACCTGTCACCGAGGAGTGCGTGCTGGGAAGGCACCAGATGGCAGGTCCCCACAGCTCAGTCCAGCATCATTTGGTAAACGGAGTGCCTCCCCCCTCCCTGCCTTCAAGTCAGGAGTCCCCGCCCCTCTTTCCCTGTCAATCTCCAGCTCCTGTGCTATCCAGTGGATACAGCGGCTCCAGTAGCTGCTGGTCCAGCCACCAATGGCTTGCACACTGTCCTCCAGGTAGGCTTTCCCGCCAGCCCTGCACTATGAGCCCCAACCCCTCCAGTCTTTCTTGATACTTCATTAGCTTGACTCAGTTACAGTACCCACTTAGGCCATTCCTGTAATAACTCTGCCTAAAATAGTAACTGATCTCAGACTTCTGATTTTGTAACAACAAAAGGACAAAATCCCCAGTCTTACTCTGCCCTGGAATAGATTCCTTAGAAACCGCCCAGATGGCCAGGCCCTATCATCTTAATGAGGAGGGTGGGCAACAAAGAAGCTTCTCTTCTCTGTTACTTTCAAATGGTTACACTAACTCCCATCTTTAATTGATGACCTACTATGTGCTGGATCCTGCCATGAGGACCATATCACATCATCTCACTTGGTTATCAATACAACCCCACAGGGCAGATGTTAACTGTGTATATCATGGAGGAAGAAACCAAGCTCGACTAAATTAACATCTTTGTTTAAAGCGGCCTCCCTAACGAGCAACAAGGCCAGGATTCCATCACGCAGGCTGATCCCGGATCCAGTGGTGGAACTCTATAACCGGAAGGGTCCTGAAAGGTCATGAAGCACAAGGTATTGGGTGTCCAGGGAAATCAGAAGTTTAGAGGTTAAAAATCCCTATAGACATTATGAAATTAATCTCTTTCCTTGCACCTTTGAACAGATAGGGGGTTCCTGCTCAGTCACTGCCCCACTGTGAAGCTCGGTAGAGGCCTGCCCTCTACTCCTTTTACCCATTTGTAAACAAGACTCATTCCTACCCCCAACCTGCTTCATGGGTGGTGCAAATGAAGTCTATAATGTCTGCAAAATGCTTTGAGCACATCAAAGACAGCACTGTATAAATACTGTATTATTATACACATTCCCATAGGAAGCATCTCCAGGGCCCTTTGATCCATAAATATTTCATTGACTCAACCCCGCCAAAGCCATTTAGACTTGGAGGCATCCTAAGGTAATTGACCACAGAAAGAGTTCAAAAAGTAATGCCTTCTGCATCCATCCCTCGGTTCTCTTCTTAACACATTCACTTCTGACTTGTTCATTTCTAATCATTTTATAGCATTTTTAACATTGGAAATTTCTGATTAAGCATGTATCTGCATGTGATTCCTGGTTCCATACTGTGATTAAAAAAAAAAAAAAATAGCACAGTGCTGACACATAAGAAAGAGAGGACTCTTTTTGAAGAATAAAAATCTTAGAATATTCAGGTCGCACTCCTCAAAGATGACATTCACATGGCTGGATCTATTTTTTTCTGATTTTTTAGATTTAACTTCATTCCATTTTTTTAAAAGAGAGGCAACAAACAGATTTGTTTACATCATTTGCAAAAGGAATAAATTCAAATAGACAATTTCCCAAGAGTCAACTTCATTGTTACTTTCTTTACCTCATTACTAGGATGTCTTAATTTATTTAAAAAAATATAAAATGTGTTCTACTTAATCTTAACTAAACTTATTTATTATAAGTCCAGGCAAGTTTCCCATCCTCAAACTCAGAAGGATTCCTGGGGCAAAACCAATTGGAGACATTTTTTTAGGTATAAACTTATAAACTTCAGCCAAAAAAGACCATAAATTTTAGTGAACATATTTAAATGTAAAACATTTGTGAAAACTAGTAAATATTAAGGAAATGTTCATAAGTTTGGAATAATACTATAATAATGGACCAGAAGTATTTTAACAAACAAACATTTCTGAAATCCCAGGAAAAAGAGGAAAACTGAAATCTGCAATTAGTTGGGTTTATTGTTTAATCTCAATCATCTTTCTGGCTTCTACTCTGCTGACTCAAAAAAAAAAAAGGAAAGAAAGAAAAAGAAAACAAGGAAGAGGAATTTAGCAGGGCGGATGAGAGATGAGTTATCATTCACCCGAAGGTTTCACCAGTGGGAGTGGAGCGCCCACTCAGCATTGTAGCAGATGTGGATGACGCTTGTAAAGAACCATGAATCATCACGATTATTACAAAAAAGAAAAAGAAAAAAGATGTACGAGCTCTAATTTGCCCATAGTACCCTTTAGAACCAACATAGCCATCAAAAATACAGAATTCCTTTGATCTTCACTGCTTGAAACATGTAAAAAGTTCTGGAAGAACATTTTGTTATTAACACATTTATCCCCTTTGGTCACCTGTTCCGTCTTTGCAATAACCGCTCTCCTTGATCCCCAGCCAGGGTGCCCTGTTTTTTTTAATAAGAAATTAGTTACACTTTTGCTCTTCAATGTGCCTCCAAATTTGTTATTACCAAGAGGTTTATGATCAAATCAATGATAACATTTGAGGACACGGATGAAATTTCACATTTAACTCCCAAGCCACTCGGAATCAAATATACAAATTTAATAATACCCTGTAGTCCTGTGAAATATTGCTTCATCCAGGATATAGAAACGCTGTCTCATGTTCTCACAGTTCTCATCTTGGACCTTGGCCAGTACAAAGAAAAGTCATGCGCTCACCAAGCCTTGCTCAGTGTGTACCACATACTTCCAACCTGCCATTTTCACTAGCCCTAAAACACATCTATTTGTTATGCAAATAATTACTGAGCATCTACTAAGTGTTAGGCAAGGCTCATGGTGATGGAGATAAATTACAAAACAGCTTTCTTCCTGGATGGGACACAAGTCACTAGCAAATTAACAAATAACTGCACCATGGTTTGGATGTGGTTTTTATCTTCCAAAATCCATGTTGAAAGTTGTCTCCCAATGTAGCGTTATTGTAAGGTGTTTGCTGTAAGATGTTTGAGGAGGCTTTGTCTTCATGAAGGGATTCATGGCCCCCGAGGACTGAGTGAGCTCTCGTGAGAGTCACTTCTCAGTCTCCAGAGATGCAGGAGTGGATCCACAGCTCTAAGAGTAGGCTGCCACAAAAGCGAGGTAGTTTTCCTGTTCTGTCTCTTCCAGAGGCACCCATTTGCCTTTTTGCTATTATTCCATATTACAACACAGCATGTGGCCCTTGCTGGATCTTGGACTTCCAGTCTCCAGAACCATAGCCAAATACACTTCTGCTCTTTATCAGCTGCCCTTTATCAGGTGTTTTGCTACAGCAACAGAAACCAGACAAAGATACAATATAAATTCACAGAGTTGGGTCAGTTATGAAGTAACGAGATGCTCCGTGGATATGCTGTATCTGGGGGGTGAGGAAGGTGGCAAGGAAGTCTTCCCCAAGTAGGTGCCTTTCAGCAGTGATTTGATGGGCAGAAGGGGAAGGCCATTCAGAGATCTGTAGGAAGAATGTCCCACGGCTAGGAGTAGCAAGAATCCCACAGAGCCTCTCAGGGAGGGAAGAAGAAAGGACATAAACTGAATAGATCCTGGATGAGCAATATAGATTGAGTTTTAACTTAAATGCGATGGCACCCATTAGAAACTCTATGCAGAAAGTGACATGACATTATCTATTTTACATTTTTTGGAAGGTTATGAAAGACAGATGGTCCAGGAGCAGAGATGGGCGCAAGAAGACAGAGCATACACTGTTTCAGGACAGAGTTGCAGTGGAAATGGGAAGCTCATTCATCAGGGTCCTTGGAAAAACAGACACTAAGAGAGGATTAAATGGGCAAGGATATCCTTACAGAGAGGCCTGTGTGGAAGGCGACAGGAGGAAGTCAGGAAAGGCTGGAGGAGCAGCAGGCCGCCATGCAAT
Organism: Geosciurus inauris; assembly: GCA_004024805.1. NCBI lineage: Eukaryota > Metazoa > Chordata > Mammalia > Rodentia > Sciuridae > Geosciurus > Geosciurus inauris. Next base: position 320,174 of record PVHX01000141.1, read on the forward strand.
GCTGGCCCCAGCCAAGGGCCCAACGGAAACATCCCATAGAGCCACGCAGTCAAGGCGAGGGCAGCAACGCCTGCAGGAGCCCTGGAGCCCGAGTCTGCAGACCAGGGACTTCGGGACCCCAGGGATGGGCTTTGCCGCGTTCAAACGTTGGTGTGGAGCAGCCCTGAAGAGCCAGTCTTGGCCTTGAACAGACACAGCCTGAACTTCAAAGCCCAGCTGGACAGTACCCTGCTGCACTTTTTTGTAAAAACATATTTTCCTTGTCTTATATAATCATTAAAATTTCCTCAGGCTAGGGCTGTAACTCAGTGGTAGACCTTGTGCTTAACAGGACAAATAGCACAGGACCTGAGTTCAAGCCCCAGTCGCCAGCACGCACACACACACACACACACACACACACACAATGTTTCCAGAAACATAAATAAATAGGTAGCAGTGTTTACCTACAAAGGGATTGAACTGAGTGCATCAAAGAAGATGTATAAGAAATCCACCACTTACCTACACACAAAATAAATTTAAAGTGAGTAAGTAAACTTATTTTGGCAGTGGGCCAGGCATGGTGGTGCATGCCTGTAATCCCAGCTACTTGGGAGACTGAGGAGGATTTTGAGGTCAGCCTGGACAATTTAGTGAGAACCTATCTCAAAATAAAAAGGGGTGAGGGTGTAGTTCTTTGGTAGAGAATGTGCAGAGCATGAGCAAGGTCCTAGTTCAAACCTTAGTACTGGGGGAAAATATTTTAAAAGTTCTTTTGAAAGAAAAGAGAAAGAAACGCCTAAAAGACGCATGTTGACCTTGAGTAACGATTCTTTAAAATTTTTTTGTCACTGAGGATTGAACCCAGGGGCGCTTAACCACTGAGCCACATTCTCAGCCCTTTTTATGTTTTAATTTGAGACAGGGTCCCACTAAGTTGCTTAGGGCCTTACTAAGTTGCAGAGGCTGGCTTTGTATTTGCGAGCCTCCTGCCTCAGCCTCCTGAGCTGCTGGGATTACAAGCATGAGCCACCATGCCCAGTGACTTTGGGTACTGATTGTGTGGGTTAGTGGAAATGGGCTTGCCCAGGAAGAGCCAGCAACAAGTGGAGGAGGCAGTGAGAACAAAGGGTCGTGGTGCACATGGTCAGCCTGCCATTCCCACAGAGCTGTGAACAGGTCAGGACAGAGGTCTGGGGCTGGGGTCTCCATGGTGAGCACACAGCAGGTGCTTCCTGCCTCCGGGAGTATGCACTCTCACAGGCAGAGCAGGTAGGCAGTCCCTCATTAAGGCTCCTGCTAAAGAGGATGGAGAAGTGGCCAGGGGTGGCCTGGAATCCAACTGGACACCATGTTTTAAGAAGGAAAATTTGTTCCACAGTCTGAGTCATCAAACAAGAATACTGAAAACTGATCTCTAGATGGGGATTCGTGCTCCTGGGTGATTTTGACCAGAACCATCTTAGAAAAGGAGGCGGGGACTAAACTTGTTGGAATGAATTTATAAAGGAGGAAGTGGGAGGTGGGGATTGGTGACAGGGAGTGGCCAGCACAGGGCTGTCTCTGCAGGGACATGAGCTGAAAAAGAGCTGTGTGTTTGACGGTGCCGCCACAGGCTTCTGTGCTGTCTGGAACAACTCTGTGGAGAGGAAGAGTGTTTGCCAGCAAGCTGGAATTCCCAGTTGAAACTAAGGTCCGTCCATGATGTTTCTTCCTAAAACCTCTTCTGGAATTTATGTGCACCTAGGTGTTGCATGAAAGAAATACTCTGCTCTGGGTTTAATTATAAATTTGCTATGGCCTGAAACAACACAACCTCAGTCTTCCTCCAAATTGATGATTTTGTGCAGAAGCAGCTATTAATTTTTAAATTCTCAATTAAGTTTATTACAGCTATTTCAGTAATATGAGTTCCTTTTGCTTTTAATAAATTTCCATGTTTTTCTTTCTTGGATGACCTTTTAGAATACACCTAATCTACACTGTAGTCACATTGGATCCACGATGGCTGTCAAAGTCCTTTACCTAAAGCCAAAGATACTCATTTGAGAGCAGCATCTAAATTGAAAAATCATTCTTTCATGGGAAGAATTCCTCCTCAAAAAAAGGTAAAAAAATAAAAATAAAAAAAGGAGGGCTGGGATTATAGCTCAGTGGTAGGGCGCTTGCCTCGCATGCGTGAGGCACTGGGTTTGATCCTCAGCACCACACAAAAATAAAATAAAAATAAAGATATTGTGTTCATCTACAACTAAAAAATTTTTTTAAAAAAAATAAATAAAAGAAAAACACCAAGCCCTCCAAAAGGAAATTAATAAGCTAAAGATGGGAGTTGAAATATATGCATAAATTATTAAAATCTGTTGTGTGTAAACCTCTATAAAACAAGTGCAACCCACTTCAGGGACTTGGGGAAAGGAGACATTGATTCCCACCCTTTGTGATGGTAGAAGATGGAAACGTCCTGAAGGAGGCCCACTGCTTCCTGAGTGAGCTCCCAGGGGAGCTCACTTGTCAGGGACCTCTGTGAACAGAGCTTTGGGTCTTGGGAAACCACAACAAGGCCACCTGGCGCTAGTCTCAGCAGGAACTGTTGCCACCCTAAGGTCAAAGGGCCAAGTGAAGACAGCAGAACCCAGCCTCAGGGCAGGAGCAGGAGAGGAAGGAGCCCTGTGGAGAAGCAGCAGGCCTCTGTCAGAGAAGACAGGCAGCACTGGTGACCTCACAGCCAGAGCCACTGGCCTGGGAACCCTCCCCAGAGCCCCCTGAGGTAAGCATCCTGAGGCACTGAGAGGGGAGAGTCTGGGGCCAATGCAGGACAGAACAAAGAGCTTGGGGAAGGAGGTAGCCTGAGGGCTGAGATCTGAGAAGCAGAGAAGAGGTGTGCCCTTCAAGCCTAAGTCACAGGGGACCAACTGTGGAGAAGTGCAAACAAGAACACGGTTGCCTGCAGCTCTGGATGCAGGTGCGGTTGGAGGTTGGGATCAAGTCCTGAAGACTGCGGCAGCATTACGCACGCTGTGCTCAGGGTTTGAGTTCAGTTTTGCAGAAAATAAGGAATCATTAAAAGTGAGGAATCACAAAAGTCTGTCAGTAAAGCCAAGAGAAAAGTGCATCACAAGAAATGACAGGGACTGAGAGCAGAGAGAACGTGTCCAGGAAAGTGCTGGGGCTCCAACAATCACACTTCTGTGTCTGATGTTCTCCATAGAATAATCTAATAAAAATCATTTGCATCTGGGCAGCTATCTAAATGAATTTTCCAGAAAACAGGGGACTCTGCTCCAATCAGAACATTTCCACGAACATCAGCATGGTGAATAAGAGGACTTCCAAGGAAATAAAATGATTGCTCTCTTGGGAATGACAAGATGCACTGTGGAACCTGACCAGGCTCTGAACCTGCATTTTCACGCTACAGAAAAAGGTGCAACCACCCTGGAAAAGAGTTTGTGAGTTGTTTAAAAAGATAAACACAAATGCCCACGTGACACAGCGATGCCCCTCCGAGGTCCTGATCCAAGAGAACTGAAAGCAGGAACTCCAGCAAATACTTGTGCATTCACGTTCAAGACGGTGTCATTCCGAGGGCCAAAAGGTGGGAGCAACCCACGCGTCCGTCAGAAGATGCGTTGATGAACAACACGTCGCATGCACACCACAGGGGTTGTTCACAGTTATGCAAAGAAATGCAATTTTGACATGCGCTAAAACAGGGTAGCTTTTAAATCATGCTGGGTGAAACAGGCTGCCCAAGACGAATGTCTCATTCAAGTGACATGAGCTGCCTGAAATAGGCAAATTCATAGACAGGAAGGAGAACGGAAGCTAGCAGAGGCGGGAAAAGCAGCAAGAGGGAAATGGTTGCTTCGTGTGTAGAGTTTCTGCTGGGGATGATGAAAAGGTGTGGGATAGAGAGAGAGACGATGGTTCCCAGACATTGTGAATGTATTTAATGCCACTGAAGTTACAGTTCCAAACAACTGAAATGACAAATAAGCTATTTATATTTTTGTGCAATGTTTTTAAAAAGTTAACTACTGACGCACACAACAACAGAGCATGTGTGATCTGGGTGGAGAAAAAGATTCCCTGTGTTACACGTTTGCACTTGATTTTATGACATTCTTTGAGCTGTCATACCCTACAAAGGAAGCTCACAGTGGGCCCAGTCAGGCACTGTCCCCTGCTACCTTCCAGAGCTTCCCC